>VZTN01000084.1:105016-173507 GCA_013400515.1 Erpornis zantholeuca
AAAGAAGACACAAAGCGGGGCGGGGGGTGAGCGGCGGCGGGGGCGGGGGAGGTCCGGGCCCGCGAGGCGCGCTCACCTCTTAATGCAGAGGCGGGAGGGCAGGTAGGCGCGGTATCCATCGGTGATGTAGGGGTTGTCCTTCAGGAACACCGGGATCTGCTCGTACGTGTAGAGCCGGATGCCGCGGGGCACCAGCACCGGCCAGNCGCCGGGAACGGCCTTGATGATGTCACCGCGTGGCGCCCGCCGATGGCGTCACCGCGCGGCTCCGCCTCGTGCTGTGCCGGCAATGACCGCGAGGGGGCGCCCGAGAGCAGCCGCAGGGGCTCCTCACAGCCCCTCAGAGCCTCTCAGACTGCCCGGACTCCAGATCTCCAGGACTCCTCAGAGGTTTCAAAGCCGCCGGAACCCCCTGCGCACCTCAGATTCTTGGGATCCCTCAGAGCCCTCAGACCACTGGGATCGCCCGGGGCCCCCTCAGAGGCCTCAGACCTGCCGGAACTCCTCAGAACTCTCAGACCCACCGGGACCTCTCAGACTTCCCGGACCCCTCAGGGCGCCTTGGGGTCTTCAGACCTCCAGGACTCCTCAGAATCCCACAGGGCGCCTCAGACTCCCGGGACCCCTCAGAGCCCTGAACCCCCGGGACCCCGGTAGGACCCCTCAGACCTCCGGGATCCTCCAAGATGCCTTGGAGTCTTCAGACTCCCGGGGCCCCTCAGAGCCCTCAGACCTCTGGGACCCCTCAGACCTGGTGGAACCCCTCAGGGCTCATCAGAGCCCTCAGACCCACCGGGACCCCCAAGGTGCCTCAGACTCCTCAGACCTCCAGGACTCAGAGTCCCGCAGACCTTTGGGACCTGCCCAGGGCACCTCAGAACCCGCAGACCTTTGGGACCTGCCCAGGGCACCTCAGAACCCTCAGACCTCTGGGACCCCCTGAGGTGCCTTGGACTCCTCAGACCCTGGGGTACCTCAGACCTCTCAGATTTCCAGGACCTGATGCCTTAAATTGGCTACCTAGAAACAGAGACCAGACAGGAATAAAGGAATAAAAGTGATATTGCAGGTGCACACTTCAGGGTCCACAGGTCCTCCCTCGGTGGATCCCAAAATGGACACCCGGTCACGAGTGCTTCACACTTTTGTAATAATATCAATTCACCAACCAGAACCCTGGCCAATGATGTGATTTCTCCCAGCCTGCCCCCCCCCCTTCCCAAGATGATGGTTTACAGTTTTTGTTTTTAGTGTCCTTGAGGGGCAAGTTAGAGGTTTTGTTATGTCTATCTTAGCACAGAGAACAGCATAAGAAAACAGCATTACAGCATTTAGCAAGCTACAGAAAACTTCAGTTACACTAGCAGTACAGAATTTGAAAAATGTAAAAGCTAAAACCTAAGGCATCAGAGCCATCAAAACCTTCAGACCTGCTAGGACCCCTGAGGGCATCTCAGACTCCCGGGGCCCCTCAGAGCTCTCAGACCCTCACGACCCTCTGGGACAGCCTGGGGCCCCTCAGTCCCTCCAGGACCCCTCAGACTTCCAGGACCCCCTGAGGTACCTTGGACTCCTCAGACCCCTTGGGTACCTCTGACTCCTCAGACCATCCAGGACCCTCCAGGACTCCTCAGAACCTCTGAACCCACGGGGACCCCTTGGGACCTCCCTGGACCCTTCAGCCCCCCCAAACAACAGAGACGTGCCTTTGGGCCAGTCTGCTGTTCCTCTCAGGTAAGCCCGACGCTGCAAACCTCCGTGGGAGAGGCCAGGAACATACCCATCAGGTTGAACAACACTGAGGGCTGTCGTTTCCAGTGGGAATTGCCATTGCACTGTGCACGAGCAACCTCTGGTTAATTGAGGTCATGATTATTAGCATTTTGGGGTTAATCTACAAAGTACCACAGAAGTCTTAGTAGTGAGGAAGACTCTTCCAAAGGTTTGCATTGCCTCAGTAAGAAAAGTTGTAGGTTGTTTACCAGCTGCTTTTAATGGTTTTGTTGCTAATTTAAAAAAAAAAAAAAAAAAGGGGGGGGGGGGGGGCAGGGGGAAGCAGTAATTCCCTAGGTGTAATAAGACTTTTGGTTTCAAAGCTCCAGACAAGTGTACCACAGGGTAATCCTGGTTCACCTGGCCCTACCTGCCGGTCCTGTGTGCAGCAGGCCTCTGCAAAGGTATTCGGTCTCATTAAACCAAACGGTGTGAGAAGTGTGTGGGGTTTTCCCATGGCAGAGATGTGGAATGTGAAGTAAAAGATGGAGATGATGGGAGTTTAAAATCCACACTCACAATCAAGGCCAGGTGTTCAACAGAACCGGCTGTTTGGTTCTCCAAATTAAGTTGGATTTGGTCAGCAGCAGCTCTCAAATATTTGTCCCAATCACTGAGATTTCTACATGTCAGTGTCCTGAGAGCGCTGCTGCTCCTGCCCCTGCAGACCTGCTGGCAGCTCCTCCTCCCTCCTGCTCAGCTGCCCTGCACGCTGGGCTCCTTTTTCCCCTTATGTAACCCCAGGACGTTGGAGTTTCCCAGAGGAATCCTGTTCACAATTGTATTTGAGCAGGCTTAGCTTTAAGGTACTTGCTTGTGTTTCAACTTCCTGGGATGTATTTGGGGCCTGACCCAGAATGGTTCATTCCTGTTTTACTTAGTTTCTGTTTTCCGTTCCATACCGCTTCTCTGGTCCAGCATTTTCCGTTCACCTAAGCTTGCTACTAATGAACTTAATAAGACTAATTTAGGAAAGAAACATAGAGAAAATACATTCTGCAGGGAGATCCTCAGCCATAGCTGTTGTGGTAAGCACAGGGAGCCCTGGATGTCGGTGAGCTGCGGGAAAGCTGTGTGCACTCCTGCCAGCTCCTGCTGACAGACCTGGGCATTTCTTGTTTGCTCCAGTGTCGAACCACTTTCGTCAAGCCAAAAGGTGATCAGAAAGTTGCTACCAAGTTAAAAACCTTAATTAATCTTAATTGTCCATTGTCTCATTAGCTTACTGAGAACATTATACCTGGAAAAAGCACGTTGGTTCTAAGCCCAGTGCAATTCCAATGAACTCCCAAGTGCTTCAAGGGGTTCAGTCAGAAGAAATTGGCGCTGACGGCACATTTTTTTTTCTAAGGAAGCTTTAATTGGCTCTTAAGTTAGTGCTTTGAAGCTTTGATAGGAGGAGTGTTAGAGGTTAAATTAATAGGGAGAATTGAGAAACAACTAGGGCAGCTTTAAATTAATTACTTACACTACTTATTTTGAGCTTATTGACCAATTGTGTTGTATATGTAAGGGATTGAAATTAGCCATCTGTGCAAGGTAGCTTTGACCTAAATTGACCTTCCTGAGTAAGTAGCTTGCCCTAATTCCTGCACGGGATCCCGAATTTTACTGGCACATAAGATTAATTGGGAGGAAAGATAAATACGCTTGAGAGGTCCCATACTTTTCTGTTGGGACTGGAGTCAGCTGTGCAGATAGAGGTAGGAAAAGCTTTCAGAGAAGTAGCTGAGGAAGTCACCCAGGAGCCGAACTGTCTGCGCTCGCCCTCCCTGCCTGCTGAGGAGCCCATTCAGAGCAGGTAGTTCAGGGGGCAGCTGCAGGTTGTGCCCAGGGCGGAGGAATGGCCGGCGTCCCCGGCAAGCAGCCGTGACCTAACCCTGTGCCTGACCAAGGGCTCGGGGCTCTGCGGCTCCGGCCGGGTGACTAGGCACGCCGAGACACAGCAAGAGCCGATGGTTCAGCAGGAAGCTCCCAGACTCTGGGGACTCAGCCTGGGAGGTTGCAAACGCCCGGGGAATCGTTTGTCCCGGGACCTTCCCGAGGCACCAGCTCAAGCTGCTACTGTGTGTCTGCACCACTTTTTATTACTCAGGGAACATGAAGTCTGGGACTCTGCCGCTGGAAACCTAGAGCCGAGCTGGTAAGGAAACCTGGTCGGACTGTGTGAGATCTAACAGATACTGTTTGTGCCTTGCTCCATTTATGCTCTGGTTTTCCAGTGAGCAACTGGGGGAAGAACAACGATCCCAACCAAATATCTAAAATGTCGATGGCAGAATGTTAAGCAAACCCCAGAGTGGTTCAGTTTTAAAACTGGAAGGGTGGAAATATTCGCCGAGCTGATTTTTGAGGCACTGAAACTGTTTCTTCCGCCCCTGCTTTCTCTATCTGTAGCCGGCCCCTCCCGGCCATGCTGCGGCGCGGGAGGAGGTAGGCCGCAGGAGGACCCGAGGAAGGGGGTCGGGGCATCCTCCCCGTCATGCCCAACTCTCCCTGCAGGTGTCAGCCTTGCTTCACGCTACCGTCCGTCCTGCCGCCGCACCGGGGCCTGCCTCCCGCCAGCGGCCTCGTTATCCTCATCCGCATTCCATGGAACTCGGGGCTCACCCCGGCGGGTGCAGACCCCTAGCAGTGCGCGTCGGGGCGGTGCTCGTGTTCCGAAAGTTGCCGTGGCTCCCAGTTTGATCCTCCTCTGAAGTGCCCGGCAAAGTGCCTCCTCCCGAGTTTTGTTTGGGGGCTTTCCACATTACAAGTAAGGAAATGCGAGGTGCTCTAGGACTCCTTTGCCCACCGTTGGAATCCGTTGCTCTGGGAGAATTCAGCTTGCTCTGAGTTTTCCAGAAAAACAGATTAGAGCCCAGGAATTAAGTCTTTTATCAGGCTGCCTTAGTTAAGAAAATGCATCTAGGAAGGCACTGCATGTCTTCCTTTGCATTGTGCCTACAGCAGTGTTGATGGATAGCTCAGGGTTTCTTGGCCTGTGATAAACACAATTGTGTTTTCCCCGGGGACAGGAAGCAGGATGGGTATATTGGAATGCTGTGTGCAGCAATTTGGCAAAGTTTGTGGATGAAGTATAGGCACTGTTTTATGGCCGCAGAGACCATGTAGCTGTTTGTGTGCCTGGAGTGTCTGTGTGCACCGGGCCATGCATGACCTCGGGAGGGGAGATATTAAAGCCCCTTGTTATGTACAACATAGGAATCCTGTCTTGAGTTCTTGGAAGTAGCCACAGCAGCTGTGCAACGGATCCCTGGATGTTGTCATGCAGTGGAGTCACATATAAGAAACTAAGATTTGTAGCCTTGTGGGAGTCAAAGAGGCTTTGAAAGAGAGTGTGTGTGTGTGCACTCAAGAATAGAAATCTCAGGACCCTCCTGATCCACCAGTTCCTTTAATGAGATAACACTAGGAATGGAAGTACCTCATGTTTGATAATGACTTTAATACCAAGAAAGCTTGATTTCAAGGTCCTCTTCCTTGAAGGTCTTCTCTCCTCCCACTGTTCCCACTAGGAATTTTGTGGCCAAGTTCTCTGTGGTTTCCTTGGTTTAGCACTGAGTAGCTTCCAGGACTGCCCCAGACAGGCCTGCTGACATCTACGTGGGGGCTCAGCTCTCTTTCGTCTCCCCATGGAGAGATGCCATGTGATGTGTGCACTGAAGTGATTTGGTTTGGTAGGGCTCTTCCTTCCTTTTTTCTTTTTTTTGGAGGGGAGGGTTTGTTTTTTTGATCCTGTCCCTTTGGCTTTCCGCTCCGGCTTCTGAATCTCAGCATCTGTCAGTGGTGCGATAAATTCTCTTTGGTGATAAGAGAACAGCTGCCAATAGCAAGAGCAGGGATGGCATTTGGGTTTTTTCCTGCTGTGTGAGCCCTTGCAGTCAGCAGAGCTGCCCTGTGCACACAATAGAGAAGGTACCTCTCCTGCCCATCCCACTGTTTTGCTCCCAATTTAGCAACATCTTTTTCCTCCATGCTAAGCAGATGCATACGAGCAATTGCACAGCATAACAAAGTCCTGAACTGAAAGAACTGGAAGTAATTCACAAATGGCTTTTTTTCTGCATGTGTTCTGAAGGTGAAAGTGGTATGGGGACAACAAAGGAATTTTTTTGAGAGCTTAAGGGATTTTCAGGGAAAGAGAGAAGGTGCTTTGGAAAGATTCTTAATCATGTGAGGTGGTGTTTCCTAGCACAACAGTCTGCTTCCAGTGAAATTGGTAGAGGAAAAAAAATTGGTAGAGGAAAAAAGTCCTTTCTGTGGACTCCTGGATTTTGAGTGCATCAGATTGGGGTTTTTTGGTTTTCATATTTAAAGGTCTCTCTAACTCCTCCCTGCCTATAAAATTTTATTGCAGCTGGAAGGCATTTCGAGACCCATTATTTTGACTAGAGAGGTTTTGCTTCTCTAGTTGGGGCAAGTTTAGTTTATGTATTTATAATGAGAGTGAAACTCCAGGAACTGTGGACTGCTTTGGTCCATAAGGTAATTTTGGAGAAGTATGTGGGTTTGGGACTTTGCTAAAGAAAGAACCAGACTGTTCCTCTGGAAGTACAAGGCTCCCCTCACCTGGTTGGAGTCTGACAGCAAATTTAGCAAAGGGGATTGTGTTTCTAAGGCACTTAAAAGTGAAACTGGCCTTTCCGTAAAGTCATCCTGTGGGTTTTTTGTAAAGCCTCACTGGTGCTGGTGGATATCTCCAGGTATTTGAATGTTGTTGTAAGTACGACCACAGACGCATGTTGTCATTTGGTTCTGATGAGGAGTCTATGCTGAAATCAACTGGACCTTTTCCAAAATTCCTTCCAAACTTTTACTGTGCTTTTTAGTTTGATCTACGAAGCACTGCTTTAATCCCAAACACAGCCTGGGTATTGGCGTTTGGGTTCATCTCACTGCACTTCCTTTTGGCTTGTTTTTTTGTCATCTGCCAAGACGAACACATGCAAATCATGTTTTTTTCCTGTCTGTGTTGCTAAATGTCACAGTCTCTGCTAAGTAGCAGTGGTGTAGTTTGAGAATGGGTGATATCAAAATGAAGGTTTGCCTTGCCTCACAAAATGCTCCAGAAAGATCCAGGAAATGGGGAGGAAGTTATTGTCCTGTTTGGCTCACTGCACTGTGGATATGGTTGCCTGCCTGCCAGATTGGGGTTTTCCCCTTGCAAGTTTATCTTCGGGTAGGTTTTCCTCAGTTATTTTCATTACTAAAATTGGAATTCCATGTTCTTCTGAAGATACACAGATCATCTTCCCTCTCTTATTCTCTGTCTAGCTTCATTAAGTCATTACTTAATGAAGTCTTCTAAGTGCCGAGGAGGAGGCTGTGTATTAGGAAGTGCTGGGGTGTTGGTGAAGAACCAAGTACAGTGTAACATGTCCTGCAATTGTTTTTAATCCCTTATTTTGTGATGTCTTGTGTTTGTCTACTTTTCACACCAGTAGATGCCCCAGTCCCATCTCCATGTGGGCCTAGGAGACCTGGAATGCTCCTTTTTACTTGGACTAAAAATTCGCTGCAGAGAAGAGAGGGAAGGGAATCGGTAACCTGCTTTCCTACCTTATTTTTCCCTTTTTTCATCCAATTATTTGACCATTTCATCTATTAATTTGACATATTTAAGCTAATGTGTTGATTTTTTAAATTGTCAAACACTAAGTAAGGTCCGCAGAAGATTATTTCCCAGTCTTAGAAGCATCTGTTGGTATTTTTCTTGGTTCTCCAGTTGCATTCTCCTTGCCATTTCCTTTCACAAGCCATGCTATGTGCTGTACCTCATCACTCATACAAAACTCACCAGCATGTCCCACAAGTGGCTGCAGAGCACTTGGATTTGACCAGTCTTGAGAATTCTGTTCTGCTTCTGCTCCTCCTTTCTCTGCGACCTTGGAATGACAGTAACCCAGTGTTCTGGGAAAAACGAGGCAGTGATTGAACTCCCTGTCTGTGCTGTGTACATTGAGCCGTGAGGAGTTGGAATCGTGCTACTCTTGCCCGAAGCCCATCTTGTTTCTGTTTCCTGTTTTCCTACAGTCTGCTAAGCTGATGGATGCCTTCTGACGGTGTTCTGCTGTCGGAGTGACTGCTGGAATGAAAGCTTTGTGCTCCGCAGAAGACGCAGTGCTGGAGCCACAGTTGTGTCAGCCTGTGCTGTGTCACTGGGAAGTGATCTTACCAACATGTGAAGTGTTCTCCTTCCCCCACTGAGATCTGATTCCTGCCGACGTGCTGAATGGCAGGAGTGACTTCTGAAAGCCTGCAGACGATCCGTGCTGCTGGGGAGGGGTTTGGAGTGGGAATCCAAGAGCAGTGCGGGGATGTGGAGCCCTTTGCAGCTCCCTTGCCTGTCCTAGGGCCATGCGTCACGGAGAGCCATCGGGCTTGGCTACTCTGGGTATTCCTGGCAAGCTGGGACTTTTTTCGGCAGCCTTGCAAGGAGTTGAACGGCCACAGATGCTTCCTCCTGACTGGAGCTGGGAGTTTGAAGGGCAGCTGAATTTGCTAATGTTGGTGCTTTGATGCAGAGTGTGAGAAATGGTGATGAGGCACGAGGCAGAACAGCTTGCTCGATTGCTGCTGGAGTGACTCCGCAGTGCTGACAGTAGTTAAAAACATGGCTTTGGTGCATAGGCTTAGTTAATATATAGAACTTGGAAGGCAGCTCGGAACAGCTATGGGCAATGGCCACAGGCTCTCTCTGTCTGTCTCTTTTTAATAGAGTCACTTCTCTGCCCAGAACTGCACTTTAATTTTCAGTCTCTTTAGGGTCATTAGAGAAGACTGACATTTTGGGAACATTTGTATAGTACAAGTATGAATAACAGTGTCCATGCTTTGTCCTGCAAGGGGATGTGCAGTGAGGTCAGGGTTATTTTCCTGGTTGGTGGCAGTGGTGACATTTTTGTTTCAAGTATAAAACATGGCATTCTTTTTGCTGGAGAGTTAGTCCAAAGCAAAGGCTCAGCTGGGGTCAACTAGAACCAGGACATAGTGGATGGGCTGTGCTTTCTTGGGACCACAGGACATGATGGGGTTAACTTCCCAGAGGAACCTCTCCTGCTGTAGGAAAGTGACTTTAACAGCTGTAGCTTTCTGCTTGGCCCTCTCTTCTGCACATCAAGTAATTCTGCCACCTGTGAGAAGTCTGGCTTGTACAAAGACTGCACTACATGTGGCTGACACCTTATATCTGAGGACCTGCCTGCGTTCAGGCAGCCCGGTCTGCCCTCATCCTCATCTCCTTGGCTATCCAGAAACTGTGTCAGTGGTTCGGAAGAGAGATCTCTTAGTTCCTACCTGGTCTCATTGGTCATGATGCTGCAGGAAGCAAAATTCCAACAGAAGCATGTCTTGCAGGCAGCTGGGAAGGGCGGTGGTGTTCCTCAGATCATGGAGAGACCTGCCACTGCCAGCCGGAGTCAGAGGGAGCTGCAGGATGGGCAGCAATAACCCGGGAGAACAGATGACCTTGACTGCACATCTATCTCTCCGGAGCCAAGTCCTTTCAACTTCGTCAGAGCTTTTCAGATAATTTTCTCAATTAATGATTGCTGTGCCAGCTGTTTCTAAGGTGGGATCAGATGGGGAACTCGGTCACTCACATTGGCGATGGCTCCCTCCATGGGTGATCCCTCTGACTTCAGTGGGAGCACTCGTTGGGGAGGGAGATTCACCCAGGATGAGGGGGATCCTTCCTGTGCAAGTACCAGTGGCTCTCCTTACACAGTGCAGGTGGGGGAACGGTCGATGAGACAACAACCTCGGGTTTTTGTTTAGCCTTGAAGTATTCATTCTTGTGTTCTCCAGGGTAAGACATGCATCATCAGTTCATGGAAGTGGATGCCAAATGCCCCTGGAGTTGCCGAAAGAATATTTATCAACATTTCTGTCTTCACCCCATTGCATTTAAAAAAAAACCCAAAACAAAAAAACCCACAAAAAAACCCAACAAAAAACCTGCGGCCTCATTATTATTTCAGTGTAACTTGTGCCATGAGGAGATCAAGCAAGCATGTCAGTGTGTGACTGTCAGCGTGAAGAGACCAACTGTGGCTCTGTGTGCGAGCGAGTTCTGGGCACGCTATGTCAGGGGCACTGGTGAGTTTCTTTCAGGCTGCTGGAATGCTTTTTTGGGGTTTTTGTTTGAGGGGTTTTTTTGTTTGTTTGTTTTTTGTGGTTTTTTTGATGGACCAGTAAGTTATTAGGATGTGGACTTGTCAAAAAGGCTTGCCAGGTTTTCAGCAGTCATCCCAAGTGGACTGCCTAAAAAAAGGGCTGGCACTGCATCACATGGAATGACCGATGATATGTCATATATTTTTAATGGGCAAAATGTTTTAATAAACATTCTCCCTTCTAAAATACTGGATTTTAAAATAGGTTTTAGCCTTGAGCCATGTAGCTACCCAGCTGTGAATTTTATAAGGCAACAATCTCCACACCATTAGATGTTATGACTGATATGTCAGTGATGGCAATAGTAAGTATTTCCACATATTAAAAAAGTTTCCACTAGCAGTTAAAGAAAGTATGGCTCTACTTGGAAGATTTTCTCAGCTCAAAATTAAAGCAATTTAATAAGATTATGAAGTCAGCCATGTACTGTCTTCTAGTGAGCTGCAAGTTGTGTGTATTGAAGCCATGCTGATTGCTGCGCCTGACAGCTTTAATCGCATTGCCCGATGCTTTTGAACGTCAACGTTATTTTTCTTTTCCTGTGATTTCTACATCCTTAGCTACTCAAAATTCAGCTGAAAGGTTGCACAGTGGGGCAGATGAGACCCCAACGTGATCTACCACAGTTGTCTTGGTTTGAAGGAAAAACCTGCTTGGGTCGTTTGATTCTTTTTCTGGGTTGCAGCAGTTACCTTGTTTTATTTAGAAGTGTTGGGGACCAAGTCTCAGGTTGAAAGGTGATCCAGTGATCCCTCTTTGGGCAATCCAAGACTCTCCTGTACAGTGATTTCTATGCAGTGATCAGTAAATCACACAGCCTGCTGGAGATCTTCTCTCCACAGCCTAAACCTACTAGCAAGTCAAACGCTATCCCTCTTGAAAATGTCACACCTCTTATCCACCACAGAGAGTGAAATCTGAGTGTTTGTGTGTGTTTGAAAGAGAGAACTGATGTACATGAGCTTCTGCTCTTTGTTGTTCTTTCTTGCCTCTTCTGTGAGCTGTAGTGATCCTTTACTTACACATGGGATGGAGTTTATAAAGTTGAAAACACCTTTTGTTGTTTATGGGCTTTGCTGTTTGGGGTGGGAAAAAGCAGAAGTGGTTTTTCTGATTATTTTTAATTTAAGTTTGACACCAGGGCATTTATTTATTACAGAAAATCCCCTTTTTTCAAACCAAAGATATTGGTTAAAATTCCAGTAATTCAGAAATTCTGTACAAAGTCATTCTTTTAGTAGTTTACAATTAGTTTCAAACTGTAGAAGGTGACAGCAGGCTTTCTGTCACGCTCCTGTAGGACAGAAACAGAAGCACAAACATGGCTTGAAAAATCTGACAAGAACTGATACCAGGGTGGTGTTAATCCTTTGCAACCTGCACAGTTCCATCTAGCACTGGTGCTGCTAGCTCTCTGATGAGCTGATAGAGCTGTAGTGAACAGTCCAATGGCTCAGCTGTGTCCTGTCAGTTTTTTTCTTCTGGTGTCACTAAAAGGTACTCACATTTCTAGCAATGTAAGAAGGAACTTTTCATGGCTGCTCACATGCTGATTTGTTTTACCAGCAAACAGGGATTCCGTATCATTAGGCTTTATGGATTTGGTATGTGTTTGGTTTTGGTGGCTGAACCAGAATACCCTTGAAGAGAAGTTAGAAAATTGCTTGAGCGGCTTCACATCTTTTTTGCATTTAGATAGATGGTGGCCTTCCTTCCACAGAGGAGTGAGTAGCTCTTACTCTACAGTTTTAGCACTATCTATTGGTGATGGCCAGGGGGAAAAGAACCCAGAGGTCCTGGGCGCTGGCTGCTGTAAGAATAAATGACACCAAGCAGCCTCTGTCCCACTGGGCTTCTCAGTCCAGAAGATCCATCGCAACAAAGGAATTAAAATACCGCAGATAAAGTCACTGAATCGGGTGCCTGCTCAGGGTTGAGCCTGGGTTCACCTGGTGGTCTTGGGGTGCTCCTAGCAAAGCAGTGAAAATAACTTTGCCTGTTGCTGTGGTATAGGGTAAGGCTTTGGAAAGGCACATCCAGAAGTGCCTTTTGGTGTCCATTTCTGTTTCGGGTAATTCCTGTTTCTCATACTTCAGAGCAAGTGACAGCACATCCCAGCTCTGAAGTTTCTGTGGTGCCTAAAAACTCTCCCAGGGATTTGTGCAGCCTTACCACCTGCACTCCTGAGCAGGCTTAGGGATCTGCAGGATGGGATTTGGCTTCGAGGAGGATAAAACCTTCCTGCAGGTTATCTCTCGTGATGGGATCTTGTTTCCTGACACTAGCCACGTGTCACTCATTCCCATACCTCTCCACTCCCTGTTCCACCTGTGATGTCTGCAAGGAGCAGTTAGTTAAATGGCAAATAAATCTGATTCCTCTCAGATGAAAAATGGAGTCAGGTAACTTGCTGCTTGTTTTGCTTTGACTGCTGTGTCTATTAGGCAGTGATTTCTGGCACCTTCTCCTTGCTGCTGTCACCCCTCATAAACTCCATTCCCAGGAGCCTGACAAACTTATGTGGCACTGGAGAGCAGCGTGGCTTACCTGCTGTGGGAGGGTAGTCCTGCCCCAGCGGCCTGGCCTTCCCTCTGGAGCTTGGGGCTGGGGGAGAGCTGCAGAGCTGGATGCTCTGCTCTGGCATTGCAGGGAGGGCCAGAGCCAGTGGTGGGGAGCAGGGGCCTGTGGTGCAGACAAGAGGCTGGGGTGCTGCCTCTGCCCTGTTAGTGCCCAACCTAGCCTGGGGTGGAGGTGGAGCGGGAAGAGGCGGCATGGTGACCTCATTCCATGTTTCTCTATGTTCCAGGTGTTCCTGTGGGCTGAGAAGTGCCCTGTGATCATGAGGACAGGGGCAGAGGGACCCCGTGTGCGTGGTAAGTGCCTTCAGCAATGATCTCCTTGTCCCCAGCATGCTAAGAAGGGATAGGTGGTTCACTTCCTCCTGGGGGAAGAGGAGCTGTGACAGGCCCTCCGTTCCATGCCGTGTGACAGCACATTCCATGACGTGGACCCCCAATCTCCAGGTGCCCCCCTCAGAAGCACCGCCACGATAGCGGGAAGGCAGCGCCGCACGCACAGTACAACGCTGGCATGGCCTGCGTGGGGATCTGGTTAAGTCTTGAAAGACTTTGTGGGTTATGACATTCCCCTAAATGTGCTGAGCTTTCTTTAACCTTTCATAAAACATTGTGATCTTTATGGACTGTATCATATTGTGCAGTAATGTGCTTTATTGTCCACAGAATAAGCTTTTCTTAAAGATAATTGGAAAGCTGGAAATGGCTGCTATCGGCTGATTTTTTTTTTTTAATACATTATTTCTGAAATGGGCCTGGTGTAATAATGACCCTATCTGTTCAAGATTTAAGATTTGTCTTGGCAGAGAAAATTGATCCATTTCACCTTTGTCTAATGGAAAATTTTATCTGGGATTATCTGTTTATGTAAATGAATGTTCCTCTGAAAAGAGAACTTGAGGGGGCCGTAAATCTCAGTGACACTTCAGTTTCATGGGGGGAAAATTGGAAAGGATTCTAGTATTTATCTGACTGAAATTGGTTATAAAAACAAAATTATCTTCATGTACCTGCTGCATCTGATGTTTCCTGGAATTTCATTACCTTTTTGAATAATGCAGCGTCACACTATATACAGGATTCACTGAGATTAGCCCTGAAATTGTTGGGGGGGTGTTTGCCAGCACTGTAATTATCAGGAAAAGGCAGCGTGTTTGGGGCAGTGGGATTCTGATTCCTGTCCTAATGGGTACCAATTAGCGCAGTCACATTATTCAGAGGCTCTGAGGAGAGATGGGGATATACACCACATGACTGGTTTTCCTTACAAGTTAGGTGGGGCTTTTTTAAACTGAGGAGTGAACCTAATTATGGAGGAAAATGTCTTCGGGTAATCAGCTTTTGTTTACAGTTTGCAGAACAGGACTGTGAATGTAGCATTTAAACTAGTATTTTAAACATAATCTTTACAAGCAGTTTTGCCATTAAAGAGACAGCCTAGGGTTTTTTTGCCAAGTTTCCTCTTGAGCTCTAGATGACACATCCTGGCCGGGCTAGATCATGGCTGGGTTTGCCATGCCGAACACGATGTTTGGCTCATGCCTGCTAACTACACATACAAATGTATGTCTAAGATTGCTGCTGGAAGTGCCTCTTCGCTGGCATTCCGTGGCGCTGACCGGGAACAGAGAGCTGGGATGATTGACCTATTGCCGTATTTAGAGAGCTGCTATGCAAGAAGATGCAACTTCTGGGATTACTTTAAAATTAACTGAGATTAAAACCCCATGTGTTTTCACATGCAGCAAGGCTACTTTGTACACGTCTGATGCTTGCCATCTGTGGCCAACCAAAAAGGATTTTGTAGGTATAACAACATGACAGTGTCCTTTGTCCATGCCTAGAGGGAGCATACACACCCAGAATACACATTGTACATGAACATGCATTTAACAGGTGAAACTTCTGGTTGCTGTTGCTTAGCATGAAATACCTGCTCATCTGGAGCAGAGGAAAGGTGGTTTGCCTCTGGGAGCCATCAAAGAATGCACTTCGAGGTATAAAATGATGCCTTGTATTTGTACATCTAATTAAGTGGCCTAATTTTCAAGCATCTTTCAAAGCTTCCAGTTGCTCAGAGCTTTTTGAAATCGCCTCCCTGGCCAAGCTGCCCAAGTGGAGGACAGGAGCCTCTTTTGGGAGGCAGATCATCTGAGTGTTCCTGGGCTGACTGCAATGGGAATTAGGTCTAAAGCTCTAATGAGGAGGGGATTTCCCTTCTGCAGTTAAAAATCACGGCTCTAAGTGATGCTGTGCAGAGGTGCACTGAGACTTCTTCAGCCTAACAAAACAGTTAGCACTAAAAATATTTTTTAAAAACTACCGAAAACAGAAAATCAGCACTTACCCATGGCTTTCATTCTGTTATAGTTTCCATGCCTTAATGTTGCTCAATTTATTTCCATAAAACTTCAGCCAGCAATGTTCCCTGCCCAAGTTTGTGACTTTCTGCTCCACATTTCAGGCAGTCCTTTCAGTTGGAAATATACATTATTGCCAGCTCATTAAATCCAAAATAAATGAAGTGGAAAATTACAGAACTCCATGGATTACAGTGCACCCAACTCAAAATAGAAGTGTGTGATTAAAAACAAAATGGTCTGCATTTAAAAAATGAATTAATAGTTTTGGGCCCAGGTGGCAAAATATCATATGAAATGTGTTTTCAGACTAGGAGTAATGTAAAATAAATGTAACTAACAATACTCAAGGTGGGCCTCTACAAGCACAGGACTTTGCAATACACAGGATCAAAAAAAAAAATAGGAAGAAAAAGAAATAAATGTATTTGTAGTGTAAATCACTGAAATACAGGAGAGGCACTTGAACAATGTAGGGAGGAGGGCAAGGCTTTGCTTTGCCTCCGCCGAAGCATAGAAGCACTTGGAATTCTTGCAAAACTGGAGCATGGTTAGGCTCTGCGGCCTTGCTTGTTTGCTTTGAAGGTAACAGTGACGATAACCATGAAAAATAACCACAATTACACTCCCAGGCAAAAGAATAACAAATACATTCCTAGACAAAAGTCCCGGGGCTTGACAACAGTCTGGTTTGCAGCACCAAGGGCCCAGCACTAGGTAGCATGGTACAGGTAAATTACCTCCTCCTTGCAGCACAAGCAGTTTGAAAGAGGTGAGCGTATGTACGAACATTTGTGTCTTTAATCTCTGCCGTTTGACTCATTTCCCTTGGTCTGGGTCCAGTTTTACTAGAGGTTAAGAGAAATGAGACTGAAAGAGTGGTGAGACAGGTATTTTTTATATATGTCACTATTCAGTAGTGAAGTAGAAAATGAAGAGTTAGGAATGAGGTGACGTGAGAAAAGACAACAGGATTTTGCAACACAAATAAAAATGGATTTCCTCATGGCATTTTACCAGATCTTCCAGGCTTTGGAACAATTCCAGGTTGAGGTAAGTCTTACTTTTCCTCACTAGGTGCAGAAGAAGAGAATATTTTCCAAAGTCTGGCATAAAGTATGTTAAACACTAAAGGAAGAATCAAGTTTGCATAGTCAAAAACTCAGTAGGGTTTTTTTCTGGTTTGTCCTACGACAGTGTTTAACTCCTGCTCTTGGGCTGTGCTTTGTGTGCGAGCCAGACCTGGAGAAAGGGACTTTTGGCTGCACAGTGGACAGTCTGCAGGTTCAGAACTGGGGGTTCCTCACTTGCAGTGAATTTAATGTCTGTCTGGCTTGTGTGGCAGAGCACAGCAACCCTGCATCCCTGCCTCTGTTCTGCAGCCTCCAAGAGCTGTTCCACACAATGGAGAAGGGAGGAAGGGATAAAAAAAAGAGCCATCTGTAGCTGCAGATGGGGATTTGTGGACGGGGTACAAGTTGCAGTCACCGAGTATGCAGAGATGCCCAAAATATGTCACCCGAATTGACCAATCAGGCTGGGAAGGGGAGCATTAGCCTGTTTGGATGCATGGTCGGACAGACCCACCCCAGCAACTGTGCAGCACATGCGGGCAGCCAGGCGCTCCATCAGCTTCCCGCTGTGCTCCGCAGCCAGAGAGATGAGCTGCTTTTACCTGGCTCACCTCCTCCCACTAGCAGGTGTTGTTGGGCTCATTCAGAACACGTTGCAAGAAATCTTTTCCTTCTAATGTGCAGGGGTTTTAAGGGACGGTGTGAGATTTTTTTATACTATTTGTGAGCTCTGAGATTCAGTTTAGTGACCAAGTGTTGTGATGCTGCAGTTGGTGAAAGGATTGTGTTCTGTTTGGCCAGGTGACAGCTAGACTTGCTCCAAGTACCTAGATTTCTTTTCTGTTCTAGGAGATGACAAATCCCCCACAACGCTGCATTTATTGGGGAGGTTATTTCTAAGGAGAAAAGCTCCTCTGTCGTGTTCTCGGAGAAAGGTTTTCCTAGGGTGGAAGCTGTATGCATTCCTGTATACCACATCAGCTCAATATTATGACCTTATGGCAAGCTGGCAAACCTTTTCTTTGTATTCCCTTCCAAAAGAGCTCATCATACCCAGCCTGCTGTCCATCGAATTTTTTTTAATTTCTATTGAGCGTTCCAGGTTGCTGTTGTCCCAACGCAGAGCTGGGACATAGTGGTTTGGCAGAGCTTTCTCTCAGCACCTTGGTCATTGCTGAATGGACAGGTGGGTTCCCTGCACACTGATGAACTGGTGTGGATGGGCAGATGGAAATTAGGTAAGAGGAAGACTTAACTGTGTCAGTATGAGTTCTCTGTACGAGGAAAACCTCAGTGAGGGTGATGAGCTCATGGAGTGGTCTCTGAGGTAGAAATTTTGCATTTAGGATCTTTTAAAGCCACGGAAGTTCCCATGAGAATCAGACGTTCATCTGTTAGCACATCTTTCATGCTGATACGCTTGCCATAGCTTATGCTCGTGTCAAAAAAGCCAAGCTGTGTTCCCTCAGAGGATGTTCTGAGGAGGCCATTGGGTCCTATTCAGGCTTGCAGGACAGGAGGTGGGACGAGGCTCGTAGCTGTGAAGAGCACTGTCTAGAGTTGTTGGTTGGTCACTGCATCAAAGTATGTGTCAGCTGGTCATCTCTAGCCAAGCCTGATGGCAGTCCCGTCAGTTCTGCAGTGAGGGATCTGCATCTACTGGAATGGAGGAGCTCTAGACCTCCTGGAGAACAGGTCACAGGTGCTCTGGCAGGCCATAAAACACAGTGACTTGTACGGCTGGTCCAATGCACTGCTCCTTGCCGAGTCCCCAGGAGGACTTTTAGGGTGTCAGTGTATGCTACCTTTCCTAGTGAGCTCTTGAGATCACTATAAGAATTGGTGTGGAGCGAAGAGGGTAGAGCAGTGCAACTGCTTTGGCTGCCTTTCCTTGGAAGCAGTGGCAGACAGGTGCTGGGTGCAGCTGTAAAGCAGGAGCAAGGGGAGGTTTGGCTACAGGCTTGCAGTCCCTCGGAGCAGCTTTCCTTCAGCTGGGGGCTGAGATTCAAACTGCCATGACCGCTGCTGAAGGTGTGTTTGGGGTTTCAGACATCAGCTGACAGGCTGCACTTAGGCATAGTGCCTTTGTTTGCCAAGTACCCAGAGCCAGGTTTTATTTCAGAGTGGGCAGTTGTGACCGTGGTGGTTCAGCCTCGCAAGCGTTTTCTTCGTCTGTATTTCATGGCACTTGTTCTTTGAAATGAACAAGTGCCATGGTATTTTGGCCTGGTATTTTGTGAGCTGTGAAGTGTGGCGAGCCTGCTTACGCAGGACTGTAGAGCAACAAGCCTCCTAGTAATGCCTTTCAGGATGGCTACATTATTAACGGGGTCACTGAAAATATCCCCTTTTACTTAGGGGCGAGTATAGTTATCATTCAGATAAAATCTTTATGCACAGGGGATAGCATTTTCTTTAAGGTATGGCATCTTTCTCTGTTAGCTTTAAAATAACACCCACCCACTCTTGCTTCTTTGGGGAGATGGCACAGGAGGCTCGTGTGGGTTCCTGGCTGCTCCCATGTTTGACTGCAAAAGTGTCTGTTTTTCTGTGGTTAGAACCAAAACTGTAGGTGTGACCTGGAGTCATTAAAACTTTGTCCCTCAGTAATGTAGGAGCAGTGAAAAGAAAAACTCGGGTACCAGTGTGCTTGGCAAAATGGGTCACGGCGACGGTGCCTTTGGTTGTGTTGGTGTTGCTGTCTGAACACTGAGAATGAGGGCCTTAACTGAAATGCATGTCAGGGTACCAGGCAGCTCTCGCCTTCCCTTTCCTGGAGGCTTTTCTGTTTTCACAGGACCTGTGATTCCTGAGAGCTGGCACACAGCTGCCACCAAGCTGTCTGCCTGCCCCAGCTGTGTTTGGCCCTGCTGTCCATTCTTCACACGCTGGAAGTGGAGGTTCTTCCTCCGAGCCCTGCTCTGACTCTGGCTCCCTGCAGTTAATACATGTCTTTGCCTCTCTGCAACCTTTGGCTGCAGGCCCTGTTCTACATCCAGCCAAAGGCTGCATCAGCTTCTGGGTGTTGCTGTCCCCTCCCGCTCTTTCCTTTTCCTTTGCCCTTTGCTCCTTGCTCCAAGTTCCCCGACTCCGTGCTTTCCCCACACCTCCAAATCCCTCCACCACTTTCTTCTCCCGCCCCTCCCTCACCCAACAAAGTCTTCGGTTCTTCCCGCTTGTAATTTGTCGCTAATCAGCTGTCAGTGTCGGAGCAATGATGAGAGGTTCATCTCTTGCTGAGGGTAATGGCCTTAAAAGTCACCGAGTCAATGTCAATGGGATCGCTCCAATTCAATCAGAGCCCTGGATGAGGAATGGCCCCCGCTGACATTAGCACTCATTTTGAGCCCAAGCATCTGGGCCCTAGTAAATAACCATCAGTGGGTGGGTCTGGGGGACAGGTCATTAGCCCCACGAAAAATAAATATCGTTTCCCTTGATGGCTGCGAGTAATTTAGCTCAGACGAGGAAATTTCACCCTAGATTAAGTATGATGAGCCAATATCAGTCAGAGGAGGCCAAACAGTGAGAGCTTGATGAGATAGAGGGAAATTTATATGCAGCTGGCTGAATGCAAGATGAGTTTAAAGAAATGATGTTCTCTTCCACTCCTTGTCCATGTGCACTGTGCTCCTGCGGCCGACACTCGCTCCCTACACCCTTGGGGCTCCCCCGGCCCACAGGTACACGTTTGTGGGCTGCAAGGACCTTCCCAGTACCATCCCCGCCTTCTCCCCCAGCAGCAGCCCCTGCTCTCGAGGCTCTGGTGCCGACAGCTTTCGCAAGCGCTGCCTCGGAGCCGGAGCGGCAGCGGCTCCTGCGGGCGGGTCGTGCCGAGGCTGTGCCATGGCCGTGGGCTGCCCTGCCCGTTCCAAGACACCGAGGGGCTCTGTGGCTCCGGAGGCCCTCCGGGCCAGCGCCTGCTCCTGCCCTCCTGCCTCCCTCTGCGTGTTTGCTCTGTGTGCTTTTTGTGTTGGTTACTTATTTAACCCATCAATCCTGCACACGATATGCTCGGCAGCTATTAGTTCCACCCCTCCAGCCCCTCTTTATTGGGAGCACGCATTGGGAGTTGCGTTTTATGTCTGCTGGAAACAGTAAGCAGAGAGCTTCTTTCCCTCATTGGCCCAGCTCTGTATCCTGGAGCTGTGGCTGGAGGCTGGCTGGGGTCTGTCCCCCCCGCTGTGGCTCAGAATACAGATCAGGCACGCTGCAGCAACCCGTGCAGCTCTCCCTCTTTGCCAGGCCTTTCAGACAGACCCCAGGGGGACTGGGACGGGAGTACAGGATGACCCCCACGAGGCGGAATGCCAGAGGAAAACCAAAGCAGGACAAGAGCAGACAGAAACCAACAGAAGGCACGTGGACAAGCAGGTTATTGTGCAGAGGCATGAAGGAGGGAATTAGGAGTGGAAGGAAGCAAGAGGCCTTCTACAGCTAGTGCAAGATTCGGGTACCTCTTGGAGTCTAGTTTCTTGGTGTTAGAGCTCATTAACTGTGCTGAGAACAGAATTCAGACTAATTATGTGATGTAGTTTGGTGTCTCTTTCCTTGATTTTCACCTACCTGGTGCGTTTCCTTGTGCTTCATTAGTCATCTGACTTCACTTACATTTTCTGTTGCCCCAGTAAAAATATGTCAGCCAGGAAAGACCAAGTATTAAGCTTGTCTGACATAGAAAAAAGGTGGAACTTTTTTCCACTGGCGGAACTCCAGGTGGAACTGCTGGTACGTTTTGATATCAATTGGAAGTAAGTATTTAATTCTGGAAAATGTTCTGAGATCTAAGATTTTTGTCCCAAGCCAATGTAAAAACCTATTAGTCTCTCTGTCTGTCTATTTTTCTTTCTATCTGACTGTTAATATATTTTTTTTTAAATACTGGAAATTCCCGAGGTATAAAAAAATCAAAATTTTTTCCTGGTGATATGATACTGTTAGCTGAAGAGCAAGGCTGCTGATCGTGGAGGGAATGGAGCTGATTTTTTTCATGGAGATGAAGCATGAAAGCCAACAAAAGTAACTGCAGTGACTGACCTGGGATCTACTTTCAAAGGTGGGAAAATGTTTGTGTCCTGCTGCAGATGCAGAGGACATGGTTTTGGCATACCAGGGTTCTTGGTGATGGAGTGAAGGTGAGCTTCTCTCCTTTCTAATGCTTGTTTTGCCCCCACTGAACTTGTCCAGTTCCTGGTGTAGCAGAGCTGAAGGTTCTGTTCCTATCACACTAAAAAATATTAATGATAATAAAGAAAGGTGTCGCTTATCTACAATAGGTTTTTCCCATCCCTCTTTTGAAAAATGGTTCACAGGACATAATGGGCCTGAGCACAGATCCCTTCAGAGGGTGAGGGTCTTCTGTGCTCGGAATGACTGACACCGCCTCCGTCTGTCCCTGGGACGGGTCCTGGGACGGGTCCTGGGACGGGTCTGGCTGTGCCTGGGATGTGTGGTGGCTCTGCGGCCTGTCCTGCAGGCAGAAGCAGTGCACCGCAGGTAGCGGCGTGGCTGTCAGTTCTCAAAATTGTACGTTCTCTGCAGCAGGATATGTGTAGCATATTCGGAGTTCTTTGCTGCATTTTCCTACAACAAGTGGACTTTTCCTTACCATTGACTCTTGCTGGGGTGTTTCAGTCTTAAATATTTTCTTTGTGTTTTGCATTAAGTGCCAGCAAACCCTTGCAGGCTAAATTCTGACCTGCATAAGCATGTGTAAAGTTAGCAGAGTTACAGCCCCTTGGCCCTAGGCCTGCCCTGCTGCCTTGCCAAAGCAGAAATTGCTTTTCCTGGGTTTTTTCCTTTTCTTTCTCCATTTTTTCTTGCTGTGAGATCATTCTCTTGGACACAGTATCTGTCTCTTGATCTCATGTGTTAGTGCATGAGCAAATTGATGAGCAAACCATTGACAAAGTCCTAATGATGGAGGAGCTGATGGTGAATTGGGAGCCGTTATGGCAGGTATTGTGGGCCTTCTACCAGCTGACACCAAACTTCCCTTCTAATGCCAGTTCCCTTCTATCTGTGAAATGAATCGGGTGCTGGCTTCTCCCAATTAAAGCCAGTGAGATCACATACGTCCTAATTACAGGGTAGCCTTTTGTGTCTAAATGTGACAGACGTGCTTGGGAAATGGCTTTTAATGCCTAAATAAACATGATGAACTCCATGGTAGATTTGAATCACAACTGGAAGTGCTCAGCCTCTGGGGTGCTGGGCTGACATGGTGATGGCCACTTGTGCTGCTGATCCCCATTCGGGATCTTTGTTCCCGGCACAACGGACTGTTTCACAAACATATGCAGCAGGATTACTCAGGAGAGCTATACTGCTCTCCTGGAAGAGAAGGAGAGGACTGGGACAGAGACAAATTGACCAACAGCAGGAGCAGATAAAGGAGCAGCTCTAAGACAATTCCGCAGTACAACACGGGATGGTTAAGCAGAGACTCAGAGTATTCCTGAGAAATCACAAGCGAATGCCATCACCACCCGGGCTGGGAGATGTCTCCCATGGGCAAACTCTGCTCCCAGGTACTTAGGGAGAAATCTGGACTGTTTCCAGACAAGCAAAACCAGTCACTCCTCATTCAGACCACAGGCATAATGGTGCCCTCCTGCGTTAAAACTTTGAACACAAGAGGATAAGATCTGTGTAGATATGCAGGAAGAATCTTTTGGGGATATATGCATGTTAAATAATACACTTAACGCTGGACCAAAGGCAATGTAAGTGTTGTGCTCTACTTGACACCAGAGGCAAAGTGCTCCATTTCCCAGGCAGCTTGCTCTTGCTTGCATATGTATATGCATATGTATTTTGCATATGTAATATGTATTTGTTTCTGTGGGCAGTATTCCCTGAAGGATTGTTTAAACTGGCTAAAGCCTCTCTTGCTATTTTCCTGTGTTTTATAATGGTTGGCAATACTCAATGCTCACCAGCAGTCACACGTGCCTGCTGTGCCTGGCTCTGCTCGTTTGTTCCCTAGAGCAAAGCCTGTGTCTGAAGGTTGGAGCCTGAGTAATGAAACTCAGGTTATCTGTGAAAATCAGTAACCCTGTTTGTGGTGTCCAGAATAGTGGTGCCATTGCAGAACAAGTATGGAGAAGTGGTGACCATAGGCATGCCTTATCCTTGAGCTCTCTGGTCATGATCTCGGCCAGGCACTTAGGTGTGTTCCAGGCTGTCGTGTGATAGGAAACGTGCTTGGGGCTGGGCCTGTGAGAATGTGCTTTGCTGTTGTACCACCTGAACTCTCTGAACTGGGGTAGATTGACATCCCACAAAGCCCTGAAGCTGTACCTTGAAGAAGCTATGCAGTCTCCTTGATCCCTTCAAACTCAGCAATCCTAAAGTCCTCCCCAGGTCCCAGGCACAGGCAAGCGCTCTGCCCACATGTGTGTTGGAAGAGGACCTGAGTGTACACTTGTCTCCCACTCTGATTTTCCAGCAACATCTCTTGCTCGGTGTGCAGATGCCAACAATGATGTCACCAGAATTGCACAGGTACCTTGAGTTAAACCTCAACAAAAGGATTTTTGTCACAGCAGGATGGGGGAAAGGTTTTGGGGTTTTAAAGTGTGAGGAACATCCAAAAGCCAAGGGTTTCTGTCAGGTCAGAGCCCATAAAAAAATCTTTAAGGACAAAGGACTTTATTTAAGGAGTGACTTATGTTTATCTTGCCTTCTATCATGCTTAGATCAGGAAAGGCTTGGGTCAGGAAGGTGGATATTGACTGTGGCTTGTATCCGTAATTTTTAGTGTCCAGTTGCCACGTGAGCCTTCAGGACTGTACCCTGTTTGATGGGTGCCATATATTTGCTGGCTTTAAATAACAATCTAACCAGGCCTTCTGCTGTTCAGAAGTAAGCAGCCTTCCCTTGGGAGGGGGGCAAGAGGTTTTGAAATCAGTGCAGTTGGTAGCAGGTAATGGGCACAGTGGGATTTGTGGGGCAGGGCAGACTGGGTTCCAGGCTGGCTCAGGCCACGAATGCCATTCGGGCTGCTTGAAGCGGGTGAGGCAGGGGCTGGCAGAGCCTGGTTTAGCCTGCCCTCGTGGATGAACACAGCATAAGTATGTGCATAAATTGAAATTGCAAGCAGCTCTCTTCACATGGGTGCTTGAGGTTATGTGCTGGCATAGGCACCCAGCTGCACTGAGACTCATCCTGACAGGTACTTTCCCGTGGAACAGATCAGCATATTTGCCTGTGTGTCCTGGCCCAAATCCTTTAGTGCTGCCTGAGCAGAGAGTGCTGTCTGCCTGCCCTGTGGTGGGCCAAGCGCCCTGACGCGGGGCTGGAACGATTCCCTTGGCAAGCTGTATTTTCTCCTTTGAACTGATGGGTGTCAAACCCACGGTGGTGTCAAGACAGATGTGAAGTGCTCAGGGCTCACAGTAATGTATCATGCCCTGTTGTTTTATGTTGATAGCACACTGGCACAATTTACATCAGCTGTTCTGCCTTACCTTGAACTGTAAGGCACAGCAGCTGTTGAGTTTATATTTACAGCACTGTAAGTGTTTAGGCCATGCTTCTGACAAAGCACACATATATTTCATGGTGCTCTGCAGACTCGTGGGCTCCGACAGACCCTTCGCATGGATGGGTGGTGAGGCACTGAGTGAGAGTCAGAGAGGGGTCTGCTCTGAAGATGGGCTGTAAATTGCTGCTGAAGTAAAATGTTTGTTCTCTCCAACAAGCAACCTATTTTCATGACCCTTGCAGGAGCTGAACTGTCTTAAAATGTGTCAGTGCTCTCTCAGATTTGATTACAGCAGACTGGCCTGCACAGAAGCTCCCAGAGAAGTGGAAAGTACAGAATCTGAATGGGTTTTATCTTCCTTTTCCCTTTAAGACTTCCTTTCCTTTTCCCTTCCTTTTAACCCTGCTTTTAAACAGTGTTAAGAGTTAAAAATGTGAATAAAATCCAGGAGCATTCATGACAAGACTAGGTAGGAGCTGTTGTGGAGTCAGAGCTGTGCCTGGATACGTTGCTGAATCCCAGCCTCAGCCCAGGTGTGCTGAAGCATGAAATGAAGGCTTTATTACCCCGGGATGTGTGCTATGTCCTGGCACAGGAGAGGGCTGTTGGTTGCAGCTCTGCAGAGGTTTTCTGTCCTCTGCAAATGATGTGACAGGCAACGCTGTTTATTTGGCACAAGGTGGGAATATTAGAGGAATTGACAGCTCTTGCCAGTAAGAGCTTCATTCCTGGGGTGAGATGTAAGAGCATTAACGGATCCGTTTTAAATGACCTGGCTGCTGCAGGCATGGGGCTTTCTGGGAGACAAGGACTACTTGGGCAGCCAGAGTAACAGCTCTGAGCTCTCTCCAACTTCTTGGGAGGCTGCGGGAACACCCTGCAGGTGCAGGATGCTCCTGTCTGTGGTGGATGCATTCATGGTAGCAGGAATGAGAGTAACATTTCCCAGAGAACGTGGGAAGTAAGTCTGCCCTCCTGCAGGCTCCCGGTATGATCTTGAGGTAGGTCAAAATCCTCAGATGTATTTGCACATTGACTCCCAAGTGATATCCCGAGGCTGAAGTGTCTCGGACAGTCTGGGTCCTGCTCTCTTTGGCTTCATGGATACTGTGCCCTGTCACATTCAAGATCTATCCAGGCAAACCTGCTCCATCTGCAAAGACTGTTTTTACCTCCCTCATCAGGGTATTGTGGGAATAAACACACCAGAGGTTGCCAACTGCTTATTGATAATAGGAGCCATATAACCACCTGACATGGACATGCTGCTCTTTTGTTCATGTGTCTGATAAGAAAAGTGTTATTTATCCCTGCAGCATCCTCTGAGAATGGAGAGCTCCCTCTGGGCTCCACTTGATGCCTTCAGGCTGATAACTGCTGTCCCTGCCATCATCCTCTACCTTATTCCCACACCGCGTAACCCACTCATTAGCTCTTTTCTTCACTAGGTTTTATTTACAGTGGGCACCTCCTCTGCCTTGTGCATAGGACCCTTCCCTGTCCCTCTGCAGAGCCCTATTGCACAAAAGCAAGTTCCTGATAGGAATTTGCTGTTCCTTTTCTGTCCAGATGGCCCTTCCGAGCCCCAGTTGACCTCTCACGAACAGGCTCTGGACTCAGAAGCAGGAATGAGCAGGCTTCATCCTCTACTTCACTACAAACTGTGAAGAGGTTGGGCAGGAGGTTGGCTTCAGGGGGAGGCAGTGTGTCGGAACACACTGGAAAAGCTGCTTCATGCGAGAAAATGTAGGGAAGCAAGTGAGTGATTGCTGTTGTGCCTGGAGCTGGGACTTGCTTCCCAGCAGGGCTGGTGGGGGTGCAGAGACCCTCGCTGAAACAGAGAACTCCCTCAGGTGTCTGGTGCAAATGTTCATTCCCCAGGGTCCCTTCCTCCTGGAGTGGGCAAGGGGACGCTCCTCGGTCCTGCCCTGGCTGCCCCTTTGGAGCTGCTTCCCTGGGCTGCATGGCACTTTGGATGCCCCTCTTCATGGCTGTTGGTGTTGGCCATGGCAGGGATGGAACCCTGATGGGGAGGGTGGCACTGGCACCTCCAGGCTAAGAGACAAAAGCACATAGCTGAAGTTTTTGCAACAGAGGCCAAACCTGGCCCGTGTGTCTAAACAACCTCTTGTGCAGGGGCTGAGTGGTCTGTAAGCTTTTCCAGCTTGGTAAGAGTTTGAGACCGGACTCCTTAGAGCACCCCTAAATGGTGGCAGAGAAAACTCATTATTGCCACTTCCAGCAGTGTGTGGGTGCTGGAGTAGGGTCTGCCTGAGAGTAGTTCTACCGAATAAGTCTAATGCTATGTTATGGTTGGGTGTTCATCTGTTTTTTTTCCCTATTTTCTCCTGTAATTCATCTTTCACTTCTAGGAAACTAAAACAAGGTCAAAAAGTGTAACAGGTCTTACCACAGCCTAAAATGCATGGCCGCTTGACAGTCCTTTGTGCTTCTTGTTCTCTTTGACTCATTTTATGTTTTCCTCTTTTTTTTTTTCTTTTGTCTCAGTGACAACGTATTTAAAACTTTCAAACATTTAAAAAGTATGATCTGGGTATTTTTATAAAAACAGTCTTTTTGGTCACAGTTACATATTTCAGCAGTGGTTCTGTGCTGCTGGAGGCAGCTGGGAGGCAGTTTCTATTTGCTCATTTCTCTTCGTCGTAGCATGGTTTTGGATCCTGCCATATCTGCTTTTCCTTCTCTTGCTTGATGACTGTTCACCTCAACAAATCTTCATCAGCACAAGGTTTTGAAATCAACACTTCAGAGCCTACTGTCACTTTTAGGGCAGGCAGTTCCAGTGACACCTCTTGTGAATGCTTGTCACTGTAAACAGCAAGGTTTTCAGTTGGTGTGGTTATACATCCCAAATTTGACCAGTTTCCTCCTAAATCTCTGGGCTGCAATCTGGAATCACGTGCAAACTATTTACTAAAGCTGTACCCGCCACTGTTCGCAGGCCAAGGCTTTACCTGCTTTTTAGTAGGAGGTGCCACTAAACTCTGAGGGTTTCAGCCCGTGACCCTACGCTGGCAGCATGCTCGAAGTGCGGGTTACTCAACGTAAGGCAAAGGCTTCAGAGCGGACATTCTTAGATTCCAGTGTCACTCTCAGCAAGGCAGGATGGCAGTGCTGCCTGTGTGTCAGCTGTAGGAGGAGAGTGCCCGTCCCTGAATCGCTGTCCAACGGAACAGGAAGATCATCCTGTTTGTGAAATGATGGCATTTTATTCCACTGGAGAAAGCAGCTTGAGCTGGCCAAGTCCCTCTTCTTTCTCCCCCTTTTCTTCTGCCCTTTCCAGCTCTCATTCACTGCAGCTAAACTGTGGCCAGAAAGACTGCAGAGTGCAATTGCAGCAATATTCTCTCCAGAGCTGAGACATCCTCCGCTTTTTACTTCTGCCAGCAGCAAATTTTGAGGAGTGATTTATAAAGTTCAGGGCCTGGGGGCTTTGTAATGGAGACACCAACAGACCCTTACCTGGAGCATTGTGGAATGCAGCGCCGGAATACATTGAATAATGTTCATCAATCTGCCGTGATGCTGGATATTATCACTCATTACCATTGTAAGAAAGGGGTGATTAAACTAATAGTTACTGAGAGACATTCCTGGTGACAGGAGGCAATGATGAGAATGAACCGACCTCAGTATACATTTAGAACTGGGAATAATGGGAAGTGGCAGGAAGCCAATAAGTGAACATGGCCCACAGCTCGGATCAATGAATTACTTTTTTTCTGCTTTACAGCAGTACATGGTGTTTAATGAAAAATCAATGGCCCCCTGTAACTCAGAGGTGTAATCAATCGTTTGACCTGAAGCTTTCCCTTTTTTCTTTTTCACTTTCCTCCCTCCTCTCCCAGGGAAGGCGTCCTGGGCTGATGACACAATTCAATTGCAAGGGGCAGTACTTCACCAAGCTCACAGAGGGAAACGGACAAAGCCCTGCTGCAATTTATACCAGTAGCAACATAGATATTTATACAGAAAATCTGGGGATGGACTTGGCCAGCTGTTGTTGCTGCCTCTTGCAGAGAAGTCAGGGCCATGCTTATGGCAGGTAGGCCATGTCGTCAGGCCTTGGGCCCCTGGTGCCTGCCAAGGATGTCCTGGGGGCTTGTTTGAACATCAGGGAAGGGAGAACATCACTGTTTTAAAGATGGTGGGGAACCCACTGCAGCCAGCAGTGCCTGTTGACTTAAGAAGATGGATCCGTAATGCTGGGCATTGGTGTATAGTCTGTGATGTATTCCAGGAAGAAGTTGCTGAGTTTTGCAGTGAAGTTGAGGAGATGTTGCTGGTAATGCTAATGTCTCTGCAGGGTCTTACTGGACTGCACAAACAGCAGGTGTGATGTAAGGCTCATGTATGATTCCTCCTGATTTGTATCAGTGAGGACAGGAAGAAAAATCAGTAATAAACCCCATGCTCTCAGCAAGTCCCTGGAAAGGGCTGATTTGGGAAAGCTAAGGCTTTAAGAGCTGTTTGACTGGAGGTTTGGTTGGTCAGTCAGTTTTTATCGGGTTGTTTGGTTTTGGCTTTTTTGTGTCTTTAATCTCCCTTGGTGGCTCTTTGCCCTAGTCTTGTTGCCAACGACCAGAATCAAAGACAGTCTCCAAGGGAAGGAAATGCAGCATTGACAGTGAGGAGGACCTGTTTGCTGCCTCAGACACAAAATGGTGCCTTTTGCCACGGCAAAGCAGCACTTAAGTGGGAAGGTTTTGCTCAGAACCTGAGCTATAAGGTATCATCTCAGTCTGTTGGTTTGGGTCCCTCTTTAAGCACTGACTAAACAGATTTTGTCTTTGATGCATTGGAAAGATAAATGGGTTAAGCTAACATTTTCAGCATCTCGCTGCTTCCTCACTCCCCCAGCCTCCTTGTTGTAGCGCGGGAGGAGAAGAGAACAAGCATGTCTCCAGGGTCTGACGGCTCCCTTCTGCTCCTCTGTGTCCGTGGCTGCTGCCGTGCCTGCTGGCTGAATGGCTGATTTCCTGGCACCGGCACAGCACCGGGCCCTTGGCGGGAAGCTCAGCTCCCACAGGATTGCCAAGCTGCTCTTTCCAGGGATTGCGTGTGCCACGACTCTCGCTTGGTGTCACGTGCTGCAGCCTTCCGAGTTCTCTTGCCATGCAGCTGAAATGGGGATGCCTTGGGATATGGGAACGAGGGGGTATGATGGGATCCGGGTGGGCTGGGGGAAATGCTGGGGTGGAGACAGCATGTTTCCCGAGGGGCATGGATTTAGTCATCTCTGTTTTGGAGCTTTGGGTGGAAACTGGATGGGAAGAGAATGTTCCATGTCAGAACTGTACACGTGCCTGTATCCTCCTCTCCCAAGAGCGTGGATGGCTCCCCTGTCCCGTGACGCGCTGGGACAATGTCACTGCCCTCTCCAACCCTTCACTGGACAGGCAGGTATGGCCCTGAGGCAGGCTGACCTCGGGGGAAATCACGTGCTCTGGGCACAGCATTCCCACTCCTTTATTCTCTCACCGGCTCTTTACCTTTAGTGACTGGTCTTCCCTATGTGATGTCCTACTGGCCTCTTTGCTTGGAAAACACAGTTTGGGGTTGAGGACAAGCTCCTTGTACTTCTAGGCTGTTCCTCAGAGGTACTGGGGAAGAAAAAGGCCTTACTGTACTTTGTAGGAATGTGTTTGGGTCTTGGAGTTCTCTGTTCCAAAAGGATTTGCAAGATGATACCTTGCCCTGTCCTACAGCCGTTGAGATTTGGAACAAGAGAAGCAGGTTTCACTCAGAAAGAATGTGTTCTGGGGTAGCTGAGCAGCGGTAATTTTAGAGTTGCTCCGAAACTGTGCCTGAGTTAGGTGAGCGAACTGGATACAGCACTCGGGACACCTACACTGGTTTTGTACATCATATTTGGCTCTGAAGGCACGTTTATTGTTTTTACTCCTCTGTGAGCCCAGTTGTGACACCGCTGTGGTGCTGTGGGTGCAAGCCTAGCAGTCTTTGCCGTACCCCTTTTCTGTCCCGTACCTCCTGGACCTTCACCTGGTCTGAAAGGTGGGCTTTGGGAATTGGCATCAGGAGAGATGATCCCTTAAATGCAAGGAAAATGGAAATAGTGAAACTCTTAGCTGGAGATCTTGCTCGCTCCCCACAGCCGCATCCGTGGCTCTGAACTGCCCGCCAGGTTGCTGGCATGCTGTGGGCAGCAGGAAGGAAAAATGCTGCTGGTGGCAGCGTTGGGAGTCAGAGGCACCACAAGACTCGCTGTCTGGCTGGTGCAAACCTCCTCCTGCCAGGGGAGCAAGTAAATCCACAATAACCTTGGATCGCTGCAATGGCAGCTTGGCAGGTGGCTGCGGAGCAACGAGGAGCTCTCAGGCTGTGGTAAAACACTGCATGGCAATGATGTAAGAGCCACATCCCACCCGAGCCCGTGTGCTGAACAAAAAGGGCCAGCTTCTCCATGGGTGTAAACTGGGGGAGCAGCACCGGCCAGGGCGGCCAAGGCCTCGACCCCGGGGCCACTCACCCAAGTCTCGCCATCAATCTCTTCGGTGCCATTTGGAGATGAACCTGTATTTTTACCTTCTGCTACATGTCTTAATTGATTGCTATTTTTTAAAAAATACTGTTTGTTAATTCACGTTGTGTCTTTGGCCGACCAATTATATGCATGGCCATATTGTGTGACTGCAGCAGTCTGGTGCGGCGCAAGGAGTGCCACATCATGTGAGACGTTTCATCTCCACGAGTAACCTCGGCACCGTGGCAAATGAATACACGAATACAGTAGAGCCAGGAGAGATGAAACGCATTGACCGCTGCCCCTACTCACCACACAAATGTCATTCTTTTGGAATTCTTTTCCCCCCGTTTCTTGTTTTCCCGACACATTTTGGTCCCCTTTTCGCTTCTCCCCTTTTCCCTTAAGTAGAGATGACACAGATCAATACCTTTGATGGAAAGTAATAATCAGGCCTATTAAGTGACAAAGGTTTACTCTGTAACAGCTGTGCTGGCGGGAGAGGAGAGCTTGTCTGACTAATGAATCATGAAACAATCAGGCAGTAGCCATTTGTGTTTAGATCTGTAAATATGGTGTGGTTCAAGTGCCAGACCATCTCCAGCACTCCAGCTGGGGGCACAGATGGTCCACATTCAGCGCAGCACAAGTGTAAAGAAAAGCCTCCCTCCTTCCCCCTCTCCTGCCTGTCCCACAGTGCCCCTCCCAAAGGAGAGAGCAGCCAGCGTGGGGATACACTTGGGCTGTGGGCAGGAATTCTGAAGTTGCCCTTCCACACTCAGCAGCTCCCAGAAAAATGCCTGCTCCCTTGCTTGTCCAAGACACAGAAAAAAGCCAGGAAGCCCCTCAAAACCTATGTGCTCTATAAGGAACTCCTATGTTTTGGACTAAAACATCAGAGTTTATTCCTTGCTTCCTATCCCTTGGATTTCTTCCTAATGCTCTACTGATACCTTTCCTTCTGCAAGGCATCGTGATGTCCATTTGTTAACCCTGAAGGGCGAGTGAGCGACACAGCAGGAATTCAGAACTAAAACACAGACGCAGAGCCTGGCGAGAGAGGGAAGGAAATAAAAGTTGTCAGGGAGTTTGGGCTCTTTCCACTCTCTTGACTTGAGCTGGGAGTGCTACTCCCAGTACTGGGGTTGAGGCAGCCCCTTTCTTGGCCTCCTGTGGGAGACTGGCTGTCCAAGGCATGAGAGTGCCAAAGGCAGAAAGAGCTGAGCATGCAGGTAACCCATTGCCTGGGGTTGGTGCTTTTGGGGCAGTGAGACTGCGCTGCTGAGGCATATTTTATTTGCAATATATATATTTCTGTCTTTACCCTGCTAGAATGATAGGGTGTACTTGAAAGCATTTAATAAATGTTTTGTTGTCTTTTAGTCTCCTGATAGGGAGGTGGTGGTGGGACACCATTGTCTGGATTGGTCCAAGGGAGGAAATGATGGATTATTAGCACTGTGATCTGCTTTTCAACCCTCTCCAAAGAAGGCAGTACTGCCATTCTTATTTCAGTATTTATTTCTCCCAGGCATATCCAGTTAGCTAACATTTCTGCTCATTGTTGTTGATTTCTTTTAGAGATTGTTATTCCCTCAGTAGCCTCCCACCTTCAAGAAACGTTCTTTCCAGTGGTTCTGGCCTGAGGCTCCGGCTTAGTCCTGTGGGGTTTTGTTCTGTGCTGCATCTTCTCTGCTGGTTCCTACTCACACAGCAATGCACTGCAAATGAGAGTCAGGGAAGGCATTTCACCACTTGGTGAATTTAAAGTCATGTTGCACTTGCTGTATAAATAACTCTGCAGGACACCAGCCAGTGAAGAGACACATCCCCAATTTATGGGGAAGCACAGGTAGGTTTCTGTGCCTCCACTACCTCCTTCTGACTCCTGAAAGGGCCGGAAACGTGTAAACCCTGCTCAGGACAAATTATCTAAAACGTTGTGGAATTCTATCACTTGCCTTTTGGGCTGTGACTTGCACTCTGTGAGTTGGGTAATGCTAAAGGACTATATAGACACCTGTGACACCTATAGAATTTCAGAGGTGTTCAGCAAGAGAGAATGAAGGTTGGCTTTGCTTGAGATGGTTTTAAGTCTGATCCTCTCTCTCTCTCTCTCTCTTGGTGAGAAGGGCTTTGGGACTGAGGTTACAGACCAGCACAGCTCAGTGCAGTCTGTTGACCGAAAGTTCCTGAACCTAGAAATAAATATCTAATTTTTAAGTCTCGACTGATTTGGAAAGAACTCTAAGGCACTGGAAAAACGAAAGACTTCTCTTTCAAAAGAGAACTATGTAAAGGGTAGAACGAGGCTGAGGTGAGCAAACAGGACAGAAGAGGCGGGTGAAGTGACGGCCATAGCTCAGCTCTTCAGTGGCTGTGGGCTGCTGAGCTGCCCTCAGTGCAAGAGAGGGTGGGCTTCCAGTGCCCTGACCGCTTGGCGCACGACATTCATCGTGCTGGGCTTTTTCTCTAGAGTTCTGAAGCCCTCAGCCTGGGAGAGAGGAGCAAGTTTGCCAAAACCCTAAGAAATACAGATTTTTTTGACTTCAACAGTAGTACCATTCTTGCCAAAAGTCACATTATGTTCCACCTCGTTTGAGCTGTTGGATGGTTATGTCATGCAAGAAGGTGGATGAGGGAGAAAAGCTCCCAAACCCTTCCAGCTCGATCAGAGCAACCAGTAAACTTCACAAAGGTAATTATTCTCTGATTTAAGGCCTGCTTCTCTGTTTGCAATGTCATTTGCTTGCAGTGACCAAAATGCCTTTGAGAACAAAAAGAAATTTTAACTCATGTCATAATAAAGTCTGCAGGAAATGGTCTTCATCCCTCTCTTGTCCAGTAGCCTCCTTTCCCTTCTTTTACTTTTGGGGAGGGGAACAATTTTTTTTTTTTCTTCAGAAGCTAGGCTGAATTTTGCTTTTGAAGGCATCTTCTCAGAAAAAGCAACTGGGGCTGTGCACAGCTGGCTCTTAAATATGGAGTTTCTACTGAAACTTCCCTGCTCCTATCTTGACAATGTTATTATTATCAAAGCCTGCCAATATTAGGTATGACAGTGAGTGCTCGCGGCAGGAAGGAGAACAGCCTGGTCAGCAGAGGAAGGGGGCCGCTTGCAGTTGTACCCCCTGTTGCAAAAACCATAATTAATCTTCTCATACCGGGATCTGCATTTCCTCTGGCCTGTGTAGAGCTGCTGAGTGCCTGGTTTGCTTTGGCCAAATCACAAGGGCCGTTCCTTGAGCATTTTGCAAGACTTCAAGTAGGAGATCATGCTGGTAATGACTTCAAGGCAGGACTGGGGGTTATGTTTTTATTCTTTTGTCCTAGAAATAAATGATTTAACTACTAAAATGAGGCAGGCTTCTGGCTTTTGCATGTAATTTAGTTCAAGGTTGTGTTAAATATGTTAGTAGATCAACCATTCTCTTTCTTTGTCGACCTGCTTAGCAGAAACCAGGGAAGGCAGATCAGCTCAGTGTTGATTTGGCGGATTTGGACTGTCACATACTGTAGTCATTAACAGGCATTATCCGGGTACGGATTTTAGTTTTTAGCCCCGCGTTTGTTCTGCAATCCATCAGCATAAAGCAGGATATGTTACATGTCTTATTGTAAAGACAAATACCTTGGCAAATTGGTCCATGATGTATTCTCATTTCTTTGCACGAATCTGCTTGGTCGTAGAGAAGTCAGGACTGCCATCTTCCCGGAAGACTGGTCCTTCCAAACCAGTTGTTTCACGAGCCCCTCTGAGTCCTGTCGTGATGTGCAGAGGAGAAGCTGTACAAGGTGAGCTGGTCAAAGTTAGCTGCTGAGCATGAATTCTCTGGACTGTGTGAGTTGCTCCCAGCCAAGAGAAACCACTTTACCACTTTACAGGAAACAGAGGCCTGGGCCTGAACTGCTGTCTTCAAAAAGGCACAGATTTGCCTGTTCATAGTGTGAAAAGGCGCTTCGGTAGCAAATTTTGGTTTACCAGCTAAACTAAAGCTATACATGAAAAATCATAGGCAGCGTCTGCACATCCAAAAGCTGTGCCGAGACGTTCTCTCTTCCTCTCTTTATGCTTGCGTGTCTGTCTGCATCCAGAGTGAGAACATCTTGCAGAGAGGTGTACACCTGAAGTGTCAGAGCCAGCTTAGGCCAAGCTCACCAACAAACCGTGTTCATTTTAAAAGCAGGCTGGAGATTCTCATGACCATGGGGGTCCTGCCCCTTGTTTAGCAGCCTGGTGGTCTGAGGCGCTGGGGTCAGAGTGCATCTCTGGGGCTGTGTATCAATTGTCTGCCGTTCCAGCTTGGGCTGCAGAGAAGGATAAAGGAGTCTGAGCAGCCCCCGCTGCCGAGCCCTCACCACTGGCTGTGCCCAGTTGTGAATTATCACGGGGAGCTGCTGACTTTGGGTGGCCACCCAGGAACAAGGAAGAGAGGCGTCTCCCTCGGAACAGGGGTACCGGGAGCAAAGTTTGGGTTGAGCCAGCTGGAGCGGCAGGCTTAACGCCCTTGATCTTCCTTTGCTGGAAGTTGTGGTATTTTTGGCGAGCAGAAAGCCAGGCCTGGGAATTCCTGTGTTTCCCTGGGGCTGTCCTGGCAGCAGGGACACCGGCCCCTGTGTATATGAGGTTGCCAGTCATTTTTATGAGGAAGGTAGGAGCTCTTCTGCTGCCACAGGTACATATCACACAGACGGTGGGGAACACAGACTGGCAGGACACAGGGAGATGGACAGCATGGGAAGAAGCAGTCAGAGAGATTAGTCTCTTTGATATGCCGGTTGTCGTGGAGACCGGGAAAGTATTTTGCTGTTTTTCTTGTGAGTTGCTGCAGTCATCCATTCCTGTTTTCCTTTGGAAGCTGGTGAAGCTACAGCCGGGTACAACTGGAGAAGAGAACAGAACAGTGTGGGTTGTTGCTGCCAAATAAGGGGCTGCTTGAGGAAAATGAAAAGCCGTATATTGCTTACAGAAAGAGATGATATGCCTTTTTATACAAGCCCTTGTTACAGTCTGAAAACAGGGCTGCAGGCAGAAGGTAGTTTTTAGCTATAGGTGTTTAAGGTAGCTCCAGTGCAGTCACTGTGGCTGCAGTGTCTCCATACTGCCTTGTTCTGCCCCCAGCAGAGTGTCTTTTGGGCTTTGTAACTGAGTTGTGTAAGCTGTTCACAACTCAGTGCAGCCTCCTTCTGAGGATGGGTTTCTCTTGCCAGCCATCACAAGGGATACCTGTACCTTGTGAACCTGCTCTTTTTGTCTGCTGTGCTTGGCAGGACAGCAGGCTGAGGGGCCCTCTGCTCACTGCACGGCAAAGCAGGTTAAACTCACACTGAACTTCCTCCAGAGGCTGGCAGACTTGCATAGACCGTGTGCCTTGCCCAGGTACACGAGAGGTAGCTGCATTCCTGTTGCTGCCTTCCGGTTCTGGGAAGGCACGGCAGGGTATTTGTACTCCCTGGTATTCCCTGTTGCTTTATGCTGAGCCACTGCTTTCTGAGCAGCTGCCTAGCACAGTGCTGGCACGGTGGGGGTTAACTGGGACATCACCCAGTCCCACTAATTGTGCTCATTTGCCGTGCCGTGGCTTCCAGCACCGTTTCAGAAACTCAAAGATGTGAAAAAGATGGAGCGAAACCAATGCAAAGTGGGCTTGAAGTGGCTGCTCTCCTAAATGTCAGCTGCCCAACTAAATATAACCCCGAGAGTAGAATTTATGCTTTGCACTCCTTCGCTTTTTATTGTGGGGAGAAAAAAGCCAGGAGCTCAACGGGCTGTAACTTTAATAGGTCATTCCAGCCAGTGCTTACCTTTACAAAATCCTGCTAACGCTGGGAAGACAATACAGTGATCAAAAGCAGTGATGAGATTTTTTAGCAGCATTAACCGTCATGACCTAGCAAAATGAAAGAAAATGGTTTAGCAGAACTGTCACATCCAATATAGCTAATAAAGGCATGGATAAATGTTTATTACGTACCGGAGACAGATCATTTCTGTACAGAAATTGAGGATGACCTTTACTGATAACTCTTATCTGCCTGATATCCTGAATAAGAAAAAGAGAGGGGGAGAGAGGGCTGCACTATTGCTGGTGTTTATGAAATGTGAAGAAAAATTACAATTTGCAGATGATGGTTTTTAGACAAGGCCTCTCAGTAAAATAAAGATATGGAACTGTTCATTCTGTGCAAGGGACTCCAGGCTCTAACCTGGCTGCATCAAATGGAATGAGTGTGTCCAACCGGGGCACTTTTAGGGAGACTTGATTTTTGTACATGTTATGTACGTGCACACACATATTCTCGTACGTTTGTGTATGAGTCCGCATTTAGGGCAGCACCCAAGTAATACTGCCCTAAGCCACCTTCCCTCCAGCTGGGTTTCTGTGCTGAGCACCAGTAGCTGAAAGCAGACTTCCAAGAGAGGCCGGTTCCCAAAAACTGCTGCTGAAACTTGACGGCCAGACCTCTGGAAGAAATGGAATGTGGAAGCCATTTATTTTGAACTGTAAATGGCATGTAAGCTTCTTGAGGCAATCTGCCTTCTCTCTTCCCATTACATATAAAGCAGCATGTGAGGATTCGAAACACAGGTAGTTGCCAGTGATGAACCTGTCAAGTGAGGCTGCAGAAGTCCCACCTGCTCCGACAGCCAGGTAAACATAAGAGTAAAGGAGCGGAGAGGTCAGCAGGCTGCCTGGAGCACCAGGAGTGGGCTAGCAGAGTTCTGCTGTCAGGCAATCAAAGAACAAGTTAAATGCACACTTTTTCCCCCTCAGCCTAGAGTTCAAGCCCCAAACCCCTTGCTTTCCTGGTGTTCTCAGCGTGATGTAGAATCGATATGCTGAAAACACAATTGCAGCCAAGAGGGTGAGCCTCTTCCAGAAGAGAAACATCACCAGCTACCTGTCAAACAACTGCCTGGAATGAGATGTGAGTGAAATCGGAATCAGGCCTACTACATGCAGTTAATCATAAATAATGCTGTCTCGGTAATGGTTGCAATTAGTTATGAACTTCAATCATTCCTACCGTTTCCATGTTGGCCAATTATGCCGCAGGAATTACCAAGTAACCCATAGCACATTAGCTCTCTGTACTGCCATTGTGGGGAGGGCTCAGGTCACCGTCTCCTCGCAGGATGAATTAGCACGGCTCTCCCCGCACAATGGTGGTGGGCTGTCTTACAGGGATGGAAGCTGCCCCTTTGTCTGCTGGGGGTGTGGCAGCAGCATGCTGGAGTCACAGCTTCGCAGGGCAGACTTAGCCGGCCTTACAGGAACAATGGGAAGCCTGTTTCCTCTGGCAGTGCAGGTGACTTACTAGATGCTGCCAGTAATTCTTGGGTCTGGGGGTGGTTCAGCAATAAAATCAGGCTTTAAATGGTGCTATTTGAAGCTGGGAGGAGAAAGACGATTAATGGGCTCACCTGACTCTAAAGTGTAAAACATAAGCAATTTCTTAAACTAACGCTGATGAGCGGCTTAAAAGTTCCATGGACAGCTGCCCTACAGCTGATCGGAATGCCTTTTGTTTCGGTTTGCAGAGGTGTGTAGGACTGCTGTCTTCTGAGGGCAGGAGTGCTTGTTCTACTGTGGGGCATCGCCTGGCTCTAAGTGTTGGCCAAACAAGGCAGGAGAGTTTGTTCCTGCTCTTATGGTCTTTGCCTTGATGCTCTTGATGCTCTGTCACTTGATTTCTTCAGAGAACAACTGACTCGGCTCTTTCTGTGAACTTTCTTTCATCAAGTTGTGTGGGGAATCCTGTCCTTGACTGCTGAAAGGCATTTCTGTGTTGGTAACCATAATATCCATGGTAGCTGAAGTGTTTGAATACTTTGAGGCTTCCAGACCAGGCCCACAGTGACACTGTATTATTTTGGGTGAGAACAGCACTCTAAAGGCTCATTTTGATGGGATCTCAATGGAGCTCCAAGCTCCATTACTCTCCCGATAATAAATGAGTTGGCAGACTCAGTGCTTTTGCCGTGCCCATGGACGCTAAGCCTGTAGTTCGAAGATCTCGTACCTAGTTATGTGCTCTTTGGTTTCAGAAGGAATTACTTTAAAGCAGAAAATCTTGGGGAAAATAGTTGCAGTTTTAAAACAGAATATTTTGTCAAAATCAAATTTATTTCAATGAGGAACAATCACCCTAATGGCTGAGAAGAATGCAAAGATTCAATGAGGTATGAATAGCTGTAAGATGGTACAATTACCACCTCAGAAACAATATATTTGTAAAGTTAATTCCTCTTGAACATGAACAATCTCCTTACACTTGACCCCTCTCTATTGCCTCTTCCATGCTTGAACTCTCCTTGAACTTTGTAGATCCATCTTGAGAGTATGATATGGCCATCTCTTTTGCATCTGGTTATTTTAGCTCTAATTTGCAGCCCTAAAATGGCAATTATGGTGATATATTGCTCAAGTCACCCGACATGGATGAGTATCGGGATCAGTGCGTTTATGCACAGGAGTACTGAATGGAGACTACAGCTATGATTTTAAATGACTTGATTAATTCTGAAACAACACTTCAGAGTCCATTACATCCAGCAGGTGTTGGGGTTCAGGCTGCACTCCCGTTGCATATTCAGGCTGCCTTCCCTCAAACAGCACAGGCATGTCATCTTTACTGCCCCCTCCTTTTTTTGTGTCCAGCATTCCTTTCCTCCTCCTTGCTCCTTCTTTCAGATCTTTCCTGACTTTTACAGCAGGACAGGAGGGGCAGGTTTGTGATAGAAGTGTTCCTGCTGAAGCTGCTGGCCTCTGTCAGTCTGTCCCTTCTCCCATGGCCAGTACTGCTGGGAGGGAGAAAACGAGAGCTTTCTCGTTTACAAGCACAGAAATCATCTCAGCTTCAGGGCTGATTGGATCTGGATAAAGCGGGGAGCACCGTGCTGAAAACTCTTGCCATACATCACTCTCTAGGGACAGCCTTTTGTAAGGATCAGTTGTCATGGGCCTTTATTATGTGCTTGTTGCCTTTATTGCAGTCTTTGTGGCCTGATCCCGATGCGCTTCGTGTCTTGTTTCAGCCAGAATAATTGCTGCAGTTTGGGGAGTTCAGCCTAGCAGAGCCACGGGCTGCGACGGAGAAACAAGTCCCTATTCAGGGAGAGCGCTGGAATGACTGCTCCATGGCCAGGGTGCTCCTTCCCATGAATAAGGGGACAAAAGTCTGGGGTTAATGAGAAAGCATGGTGTTGGAGTGTTTGTTTTAAAGACAGTGGCTCATTCTGCAGGCTGCACTCTGGAGGCAAGGGAAATTCTGTCTGGGGTCAGGACTCTCCCAAAGGAAAGGGCTTCTGTTTGCCCTGAATCTGTAACTCTTCCCAGCAGAGGTGACAATGCGTGAACCCACTCTGGAGTCCATGGAAATCGGTGGGAGCCTGTCTGCATCATGGAATGTGCCGTAATAGGACAAGCACAACGCTTGGCTGAGGCATATGGGAGGATCTACTCGGAGACCTTCATGGAGGAGGGAAGGGGTGCAGGCCTTGCCCTAAGCCTCCATTGCAAAGCATTCCCAGCTCAGACCCACTGAGGGAGTGGAGGGATGCTGTGTACAGAGCTCTGTAGAAAGTTGCTTCTCAGGGATCAGATGACAATAGTCCTGGACATCTGGGGGGCAGATAAGAAGTAGTTCTGTGCAGTAACTGGGGTTCAGACCTCTGAACAGACTGTCAGGGAAATACCTGTCATGGCTTGGAAATGCAAAGGATTGTGTTTGGGGGGTTGTGGGTTTCGAGTTTCATTGCTTTGGGAAAATATCCAGTTTTTTCTATATTTTTTTCCCCCTTGATGCTTCATCGGACTTTTATTTCATTTTTAGGGTAGATGGAAAATAGTGTGCCAGCCAGCGGCAGAGGTGACTGCTAGGACTGTCTGCCCAGAGCCTGCTCTGTGCAGGGAAAACCATTCCTTTGGAAGCTGTTCCTCACCCGGGGGATGGTTCTGTGCAGTCTCCCCGCTCTGCACAGCTGCCTCTCCTCCCCCCTGTGCCAGTGAGGAGGCTCCTTGCACGGGGGCTCAGGCAACTGCAAACATTCGTCGCAACACCCAAACCAGGGGTTATTTATATTCCAAATCCCATTTTTCAGCACTGTCAATTCTTCCCTTATGGGCAAACGAAAAGACAGTTAAAGGGACTTTTGGTGACATCCCCCCTGTTAAATGAAGCTTGGAGTTATGGGCAAGTGACTCGAAGTGCCGTTATTATCTGCATGAGCGGGCGAGGCCGAGGGTCCAGCAGTGTGCACAGAGCTCCCACAAATGTGCACATTGATCACGGCTAATCAGAGTGCCCGGGTCAGGGGGGCTGCAGAGATGGAGAGTGCTGAAAAAGCTGACAAATGAAGCAGCAGAGCTTGGGGTTAATATGATATTCAAACAGAATGAGCTATTCAGTTTCTTAGGAGCTTGTCACTTTTCCTTTCCTCTGACATTTTGCTGGAGACTGCAATGGGGAGACAGGGGGAGTGTGAGAGTGCATGAGAGAGCAGTGTCCTAACTGGGGGGGGCAGGAGGAAGTCCTTCTAGTAGTTTTAAAGCGCAGAAGGGAAAGGCACGGCGGAGTGCAATTCGCCTGCATCCTCCTCACTTTGCCAGTGCTTTGCACTCTAACTTTAGTGTAGAATACTTTTTGGTTGTTTTTTTCCAAAGGTGATTCTGCTTTGGAACCTTGGTCATTTCTGCAGCCAACACTGATCTGTTACTCTGCAAAAAAACCTGCTCAGGCTGGAGGGTAGTTAAAGAGGAGCTGTTTGGAGTGCTTCTCAGGCCAGAGCTATGCTCTCCCCGGGGCTGAGTTCAGTACTGTAGGAGGTGAGGAGCCGTGTGGGGTGCCGATATGGTCAGTCAGTTCGTTGTTTTTTCAGAATCACTGCACTGAAGGCTGCAGGAAAAATGTATGTGTCAGAAGCAGCATTATTGCATTACTTGGGCTTCTCGTGACTTTCTGGTTTCTTATAATGAATGCCTCACCTGAGGATTTCTAAGTGTCTGTTAAAAATTCCCTGTAATTCCAGTGCTTTGCATGCTGGTAGCTCAGGTGGTAAGGCACAACGATTGTACTTTCAGTGGCATAAATGGTATCTGCCAGTTCCTGTGTGGAACTGTACAGACCAGACCACAGGTTTGAGGGTTCACTCCTGTCACTCCTGCAGGGCAGCAGGGGATATGGAGGTCCCTGCTGTGAGCTCTGGGCTCTCACCAGAGGAGTTGTTGGGTTACAGTACAGTTGAGGCTGGTGTACTCTAAAGAAAGTAGCACCTTATGCTCCAGGGAACTCTTAGCAAGAGCCTGCCTAGAATTAGCAGCTGGAGAGATTTATTCGGTGCTCTCTAGGTTAGAGGGACATAATGCTCTAAGGAGTGAGAGAGGTTTGAGGAATGCAGGGTCAATGCTCCTGGAAGACCTTTGCCGATTCAGTAATCCTGTGGGCATGCAGTGCTGAGCTCAGCTCCTGGGAGAGGACTGCACCGGGAGATCCTGAGAGTGCAGCAAAGCTTCCCAGAGAAGGTGCAGCAAAGGACCATGTGCTTGCCCTTGATAACTTGGGCCATCCCTTCTTTGTGCAGCTGTTGATCAGGAAATCATCCTTGAAAAATTAATCAGATTTTGCATTTTTGAGCGGAGTTTCATGCCTCCCAGACAACTTTGATTTCTCATGTTTTACTTTGTTTCTCCCCACTCTGTTTCCTAAGCATTTTCTTCTTCTTGCAAAATCTGGAAGTTTTTTTTTTCCTAACTTGCAGTTACTTCAGCATTTACAGAGGGCTCTGAAATGGTTTTGCTGTTCCATGCCAGACGCAAATAATTCTGAGTCCCCCAGCAGCACATTGCAGGGCTTGACCAAGAGAGTGTGTGGGGCTGGCAAGAGGAAACCTGTGTTATACCAGCACTGCACAGAACAAGGAATTTCTCTTTTCAGGCTGGAATAGTGTCACGACAAAGTTGGAAGGAGAAGAGCAGAGTGAGAGGAGGGGATGAAGTACATGGCTGTTTGCCTGGTACTTTTGGAGTGTATGACAGCTCCAGTTCAACAGCGGTGAGAGCAGCCTGGTAATGTCACCGGGCTGGAGGCTGCAGCCTCTAAAGTTTGGGACAACACAGCTCATACGGATCCGACAGGAATGTGTAAGAGCAGCAACACATAACCTAGCAACACCCTGGATTTCTTTTTCCCCACACACTGCAAAAAGCACAACAGATGGAAATAAAACCTTGGGGAAACAGCCATGGAGCTGGGGCTCAGGACATGGGAATTCAGCTCTCCTTTCCCACAGGGGTGGTACAAGACCTGGGATAAGCAGGTCTTGTACCTGCCTCTCCTTTGTTTTGCAGATTTCAAGATTTTTTTTTTTAGTCTCCCATCTATTTTGACTCTCAGTTCTCTGTGGCTGGCACAGTTTCATATTATCGCCCTTTTAGAGAGGGGCTTTCTTCCAGCATGAACCTGTCCTGAAGTACAGAAGAACAATACTGACTATTTGTTAATGCCGACAGACAAATTATTTAATCTTCCCCTGCTCTAACCAGTCCTGCAGTCTGCTGCTGCCTGCCGTGTGAGGTCCTTGGCAAGATTCTTCTAAAACAAGCTCTCTCTCCTCATCAAGCTTCTGTCTCAGAGATGCATGTGAAGCACTTCAGTTTTTTCACCCTTTAATCAGATGCTTGACCTGTTCTGAACAGTGCTGAGCTTAGGACCTCTTCCCAATAAACAAGTTTCAAACAAGCTGCCACATCAGATTTTGTGCAGGAATGACTGTGAGACAGCAAAGGAGAGCCGATCGTGCCAAATAGCGCTCTTTGGGCCAGACCTTTCTCTCCTTCCCTGCAGGAATTAATTTACATTTTTGGAAAAGCACGACCATCTCACTGAAAAGCAATTATATAATTTCTTCAGCGCCGAGAGATCTGCTGTTCTGTGGAGAATGGAGTATATTTAATTGGGCAAAATATTCCTAGTGAGTTGTCCTGGAATGAACACTGTCCAGGGCACTTGGTTCTGCTGGAGTTACGTGTGATTTCAAGTGTGAAGGAAACACCACAATCACCTGGGCCACAGGTCCTTTGGACAAGGAGGGTGTCAGAAACTCCATGACACTCTGCCATGGCTGTAGGCTGGAGTCTCAGAATGAGGTAACGTGCAAGTCATGCTGGGGAGCTCAGTAGCTTAGAGCTGGGTCTTGGTGTTGAAATTATTTTGGTTCAGGTCTCTTTTTCCTCTTCTTTGTTCCTTTGATTACAGTAATCAGTGGGACTGAAAGAGTGAAGAAAATGGTCATTTTTTTTAGTGACTCAGTCATTTTGACCAAAGCTATTACCATCTTTGGGCCACTTGCTGGCAGTTTCAACAAGAGATGCTGAAGCTCAGTGGGTGAATGACTGGGTGACAGTCACTGTGTGGGCAAAGGGTGCAAATGCAGGTGGCCCTCTTCAGCCCCCCGTCTCTGTTTCTAATTACTTCTTTCACTGTTGCTGAATGCACGTTGCTCCATTTTTCCTGGCAAAGGAGGAAAGCATCCTGAGGCTTTGCACTGCTGCTCCTGTGCAAGGGTGGTGGGCCAGAACAAGGCATCTGGGTGCCAGCTTGGGGCAAGATGTTGTAAATATTGTCCATTAGAATCCCAGTTCCCAGGTGTTTGAACAAAGGCACTTGCCTTTGTGGCTAGCTGGCCACTGTGCGAGTACATGTGTTGCCTTGGCCTGGGGAGGGCAAGAATGCTGGGAAGGATTAGAGGTGTGGGAGAATAGGTGTGGGCTGCAGGCAGCCTCAACTTCGATAAATTACAGCTGTATCCCTGGGAAGAAAGAAAAAACAACTTGGAATTCAGGTGTGTGTTGATTTGTGCAACAAGAAGCATGTCAGCTATACAGGAGAAAGGTATTGAAGGTTGTTTGTGCTGTGGGGAAGAAAGGGTTGATGCCTGCTGATGTTTGCCACCGTCTTCTGCGTAAGTCTTTTGTCCGCTGTAAAATGGTGCCTGTGTGAGGAGACTGCCATCACAGAGGTAAATATCTCCAGTTATTTATTATATTATCTCCACACCAGTGGCTGGGTGTTGGCATCACTGTGCAGCTGAGCTCTGTGCACACGGCAGGGACCCGTGGCAAACAGTGACAAGGCTTTATCCCTCGGCTTGACAACCCTGTCTCCAGGACACCACTGTTTGCTGATAAATATGGCTTTTCAAACGTAATTTCCTATGGCTCAATTTCCTCGTGTTTTTGAGACAGGTGTTTAAACTGGTTTAGCCCTGAGGCGCCATCACAAATGTTGTCAAGCAAGTGAGGTAACTGTTCTTGTGTAGCTGTGGCCTCAATGACATGTGGACCTTGTCCACTGGTGGCAGTCAATGCCAATAAACATGGCTTTGCTTTCCTTCTAGCCCCTTTAGATTAGAAAACCTTCCGAGATGATTGGTAATAGCTGAACTTGGACCTTTCCTCTAGCTCTTTCCTTGAGGAAGTCAGAAGAGTGAAAATGTGATTTTTCAATAAGTACATTTGGTCCTGTGTGGGTCTTTGGTCCCGTGTGGAGGCAGCTGTGGGAGCTGGAGTGCATCTTCTAACTTCTGGGCAGTACCTTGTAGGACAGCCAGCAAACAAGCAGAGGGAAGGTAGGAGTTGTGTGTCGTCCTCTTGGAAAAGCAAAGTAGCAAGAGGACCAGCCTCAGCAAATTCCCCTGGCTCCAGCATGCCTATTTTGGCAAGTTTCTGTGGAGGAGGGAGTCTGCAATGTTTCTGTAGTGCTCAGTACACTCAGCCTCTCCAGACACTGCATGGTCAATAAGATTTTAAACAGAACTTGATTTTTTTAAATTAGCCGTGAGTACTTGGTGGGGGGTGGGTCTTGAACACCTTAGGGTAAGTTTGCTGTTGGTCACAGTAGAAAAGGATAAAACAAGTCTTTCGGACTTCATAGGATTTAAGAAGACTTGGTCTGTAGTTTCCCTTCACTGGAATTGAAGGTTTAAAAGGGGGAAAATGCTTCAAACCCTCTCGTAGTCGCCTTCCTGAGTCATAAATATTTTTCCCATCACTTCAGTGTCATGATCACTCATTCCCAAGAGAAATAATATTCAGCAGTGAAAGCTAGGGCCAAGGCCTTTGTTAAGAGGTCAGGGACTATAAGAGCAGCATCCCTTGAAACAGTATCTGAGGCAGGAGACAAGGATACAGCAATGTTTGCTTGTTTGCTCAGTTTCCTTTGTTTTGTTTTGTGAAATGGCTTGGCACTGGTTTATGCTTCATGTGAAATATTTACTGTTGTCTGCTTGATCAGAAATGTGATCTCTCCAGTTTGTTTGCTTACTTTCCAATAACCCAATTAAACCCCAGCTGCAGTGCAGGAGAGAGTGACGATGAATCAGATCCTTTTTCTGAGGATTGCTCTTATATAGATTGCTCTTGTGCCCTCTTTGACTGGTGAGAATTTAATTACATGGAAGGAAAAGAAAAAAAATCTAATACTTTGCTTGGGGATGGAAAAAATCTAAGAATCCTTTTGGTTTACCAGACGTGTTTAGGACCAAATAATACTCTCAGCTGATGGAACAGCAGTTTTGGGGTGCAGCTCAGTGGGGCAGGAGGCTCTACCCCTCTTCCTCCCCTTTTCTCTGATGACTATGGAAGTTAGCTGGAAGCCCGATTGTCAGCTGGCCAAAGGAAGTAAGCTCCTCCGTGCTTTCTGATTGTACAGCTTGTGTTCAAATCCCTGGACTTCAAGATTCTAATGATTTTTCCAAAGCTATTTTGAATAACTATTTAATCGTAGCCTTAAGCACAAAATTATTGGTCAAGTGAAATATTAGTTCATGTGAGATTGGGTTTTTTGGTTGTTTTTTGGTGGTTTTTTTTTTTTTTTTAATTATTATTATTATTATGATTGGCAGTGGGTATTGGAATATCTGGAATGACTACTATCATATGATACTAGTGGTCAAGTCTCAATCCTAATTCTGATTATTTTAATAAAGGGAATTCATGCTGTCACTTCTGTCATTTTAGCAAAATCCTGGATAATTTTTAAGGTGAAAAAAAATCTCCTGATAAAATTTAAGGCTGCTTCATTGCAATGAGCCCAAAGGAAACTTAATCTACATAATTAGGATATGATGCCAGCTGTGGAAATTCAGCCTTTGTGGTGAGCCTGCAGGATGGAATAAGGCTCAGGGAAATGCCTCGGCTGAGGGGGTTGCTGTGCTTTGAGACTTGGGGGTTTTGTCCAGCCTGGGATTGGTGCTCCCTGTGCTGCTCTTTTCCCTGGATAGTGTGCAGGGAGTCACCTTGGCTTTTTAAAGAGAAAGCAAATGGGAGCACCAAAACGCCAAGATGGCAAACAGTGTGTTTGATGGAATGAGCCCTAAATTAGACAGATGAAACCAGAGGTTTCAGATTAGGGGCTCAAAAGTGAAAATAGCTGATGACATTCCTCACATAAACCTCCTGCACAGCACGCGGTGCTCCTGTGTCCGTCTCTTCTCTTGATTCCGTTCGTCTCGGCATGCCTGCTCCTGTCTGCATTTTCCATCAGCCGTGGCACCCCTGCTGCTGCCAGAAGGACGGCCCGGCTCGGGCGCCCTGCAGTCAGTCGGACAGCTTGGCTCGCGCCGCGGCGCCGGCACAGCCAGGCACGCCCTGACCTCCGTCATCTGCTCCTCTTGCAAGTTTTGGATCTGTGCTAGTTCCTGAGGGTGTTCTGCTCCAGAGCCCCTGTGCCGATGCAGCAGCTCCAAGCACGGGAGCGGCGCCGTAGGCCTATCGGCACCCACTGGCACCTGGCACACGTGGGCCGAGGGCCTGCGCTTGGCACCCCCTGGCGCCCGGCACGGCTCGCCCGAGGGCCACGCGCCCCTGCGCCGTTCGGGAAAACGTCTTTATGTGCCGGAACTGCGTGCTGCTGTCAGCCTGGAGTGCTTCTGCCAGCCTTTGGGAGGTGACCTCTGCCGTGGAAGCGGTTTGTGTGTTTATCGTGGCCTTAAGATGAAATTGGAGATTCAGATTAGGCCTTACAAAATATTTTTTCACTGTTTGGGTGCTCAGGCACTGGAATAGGTTGCCCGGGAAGGTGATGGACTCACCATCCCTGGAGGTGTTCAAGAAGCATCTGGATCTGGCGCTGGGTGATGTGGTTTAGTGGCTTAGGGGTTACAGTGGCAGTGCTGGGTTGATGGTCGGACTCGGTGATCTTACAGGTCTCTTCCACCCTCTGTGATTCTATGATTGTATCTCTTGCTCAGTCCTTTTCCTGAACCCTTTTGGGAGGTTTCTCCTGGCCAAGGCCAGTGCAGAACCTTGCAAGGCTGGAGGCTCTGGTAGCATGGACAGTGCAAGGCAGCAGCGCCGTGCCCTCGGAGTGGGAGCGTGTCCCAGCCAGCCTGTCAGCAGCGGCTTGTCCTCAAGCCTGGGGCCAGAGGCTGGTTCTGCTCCCAGAGCAGAAGCCTGTCCTGGATCCTGATGTTCCTTACATGAATTTTGGTTCAAATTGTCAGCAGCACTGTCAGGTTCACTTTACAAATGCCTTGTGGGGTTTTTTTTTGTTTTTTTGTTTTTTTTTTTAAATAAGCAGTGCAAGGAGGTACGTTTCAATCACTTGAAATGCTGGTTTTGAAAACAAAAATGCCCCTTTACCATGGTTCTGCTCTCTTTTAATAATGGAATTTTAAGATTGACAGGTATTGGGAATTTCCTCAGCTTTAAAATTCATCACCTGAAGCCAAAAGAATATTGGATTAATGTGTAGTAGCTTCTTGCTGACTGCCTTCTACTTGATACATAATATCTTGCTATTTAACTCCATTGGTGAGTCCAGGCCATGGACCTTCAGGGCTTTCTTAGGTTTCCCTTGTGTCAATTATTGTACTGCTTTCACTTGGATTATTGATCTGAATTAATCTGTCGCGCGCTAGTTCGTTTGTAGTCTCAACTATGAGGATGAGAAGAACGCTGGGGATTTTATCCCGACGTTCCGTTCCCCGGCGTGCGGCGCCCTTCGCGCCGGGAGTGGCCAGCAGGGGGCGTCGCCTCTCGCTCGTGACTGGGACGCTCACGCGGCCCTCACGTGCGAGGCACGTGCGGTGCCCTCAGGCGCGCGGCGGGAAAGTCGTGTCCTCAGGCATGCGCAGTTCCCCTCAGGCGCGGGGCGGGAAAGTCGTGCCCTCAGGCACGCGCAGCTCCCCTCAGGCGCGCGGCGGGAAAGTCTGGTCCGGTCCCGTCCCTCAGGGCGCAGCACCAAGTGTCGATCTCTCACGTCTCGTCATCCCTGGGGCTCCGGCTGGATTTTGTCGGTAAGAAGGCTATACTTGCTCGGAAAGAGATTACTTTTCGGCACTATGGGCTGCCGAGGGGTGCCTGGCCTGGGCTGCTGGTGCTTTGGGAGTGGGAGTGAGGGTCGTAGTTCCTTAAACTCGAGGTCCTGTACCCTTCCTGCTGCCCCCAGGTTCATAGGCTGGGTTTGAGGAAAAACCGTGTTTGCTATGTTAAAAAGCAGGTACGTTTGAGACCACAGGGTAGCGCAGGGGTTGTGGGCTCTGCCCCACGCTAGAAGCCTATCTGGGAAAAAAGAGATTTATATTCTGTGGAGTCATTTGCGAAGCAGATGAATTCCGCCCAATGTTGTGCTAAGAGGTTTAAGTCTCATTTTCTGGAATAGTACGTTTTTTGTTTGTATTTGCCTGGTGTGCTTTGGGGTCCGTGAGGTTTGTGCTAAGGAACTTTTCCTCTAGCGTGCTCTCCAGATATTTCCGTGTCACTAACTATATTTTTCTCTCATTATTTGTTCCGTTTATCAATATTATCTGTGTAAGAGTGCCAGAGAAGGGTTTTCTGCCCTGCATCCTATTCCATTCTAGTGTTATTTTTTGTTAGGACAGTGGTAACTTAGTGATGGTAACTCGGAGCAAGTATGTGTATGAATCCTACATTAAGTCTACCAGATTTACAACTATCTTCTTGAGTTGTATGTGAAACCTATTCTGCAGTGCTTTGTGAAGAAAAGGAGAAGTTCATGCGGTTTTTTGTTGGTGGATATATAAATTGTTGAGGCTCTTGGGTTTTTTGTCCATTTATTTTTGATGTAGCTTTATCCTTTCATTGTGGTTACTCAGCTGGCAGATGGATTAATGCATTAAGTAGAGGTTGGGAAGCAGAGTGCGTGTGGAGTGCAGTGTTAGAGCTTCTCTTCCAAGCAGTGTTTTGTTTTAAACATTATCTACGGCTGTGCCCCAGCGGGCGCCTTTGGTGGAGGTGAACACAGCAGTGCTGCTGGGGTTGAGATTGCCCTCAGCTGCACTGAGTTCAGGTAATAGCCATTACATGAAGGGATGCACCTGTGAGAGCCGTGATGCCTGGCCGTTTACAGCTGTCCCTGCTTGTTGCAGTATGTGCAATGCATTCTAACCTGCTATGAATGCAGAGGTTAAGAGCCAACTCTTAACTGATAATGATGTATATCTTGTCTGTGCCACAGGTTGGTTTCAAAGAGGATCAATAGCTTTAGAAATGTGAGGATTTACTAAAAAAAAAAACAACCAAAACCCAACAACAGAAAAAACCCCAAACCTCCCAAAAAACCCCAACAAACAACAGAACCTAACTCTACCCTGACAGTACAGCGTCTGGTTCAAGGTGCTTGTAGTCTCCAAGGATGATGCCTTGCATGCTCCCAGGTCTTTAAAAACAATTGTTTTCTGGCTAACACTGAAAGGAGGAAGTGTTTGGGGTTCATTGGTTTCGTTTTGATTTTTTATTAGTTTCTGGTTTGTTTCTTGTTCGAGTGGTGTAGCACAACAGAAAAAATAAAATGAAGGCTTGGGAGCGCTGGGTGCTTGGGTGATCCTGAGTAAATAGAGGTGGTGGATGTTGTAAAATATGTAACAAGCTCTTCTGCTAAAGATTGGGAAAGAGTTGCACCTGCTCATCAAAGAACAGGGCTTCCGCTGGAAAGGCTCTTTTACTATCTAACTCTCTCCAAGGAATGTTTGGGGTCAGGTAAGAGTCACGTTATTGGGAAGGAGCTGCAGCACTACTTCTTTACTGGCAGGGAGGGAGAGACAGCAGCATGTTTTGATACTGAGCTTTGGAGCAAGGAAATAATTATGACTTTATCAGTTAAGTGTCAGTCATTCTGTCTCTCGCTGTTTTGACATGTTCAATTCTAGTGACTGGTGGTAAAAGAGATGAGAGTGTTAGAGGGGTTTGAAGGGAAAATTTTAATGGAGGGAAGCGAGGGGAGAAAAAAACCTGTCGAAGACAATTTCTGGCAGGCAGTTGGGTTCCTGGTGCAGACAGATTGGCTGATGTTGATTGTTGACAGCTTCTGCAGCTTGCTAATTACAACTGTAAAAGATTCAGGTGAATGACAGGAACTTGAAATGTTAATTCTGCTTTTATTATTTTGCAGCTGCAACTGTTAGTTGGCTCTTGCAGTAATTGATGGACACTGCCAGTTGCTTAGACAGATGGGAATTAATACTGGTGTTCCCATTAGAACTCGCCATCACAGTCACGTTGGCTTTAGTCTCCTGCACAGGGTTGATGTGTGCAAGAGAGTGTGTGTGGAAGGAGCAGACATAGCTCCTGCCTGCAGTACTTACCTTCCAGGGTATTGGAGCCATCCATCCAACACAGGACAGATGAGCTGCTTGCCAGGTTTGTATGTGCAAGAACAGGCCCTCTGTTTGCCCTGAACTTCTGGAAAAGGTTACGTGTTGATAATATTGCTATAATAATGTGAGAGTCTTAAGACTTGTATTAAGTTGTTCTGATTGTTCCTCATCAGAAATGCAGCTGTAGTCTTGGCTGGTGTCTCTGAGCTGTAGTCACCTGCACACCATGTGAATTGGGAACTAGAATGCTGGTTGAAAGGAAAATGCTAGAGGTAGGGTAAGTAAAGGAGTTGATCGTGTCAAGTTTCAATGAAAGTAGCAGTGGGTTGGGGTTTTTCTGAAGTGGAGATGTCATTTTCTATGTGGAAGAAACAATTAAGAGAGTTGTTCAACTGACCTGCAAGTGGGCCTGCTTTCCATATGGGGTAACATCCTGGTCTCTGAGTATGGATTTGCTTCAGCCTTGCAGGGGCTGGGTTGCTGAGGAAAGAAATGGCTCGGTTTGTCTCTGAAACTTGTTCTTTTGCAGAGGTTTAGTCTGTGGGCGTGAATCAAGTCAGCACATTAAAAGAGCCCTTTGTGTGGGGAGGGAGCTGCAGAAGTCTTGGTCTGGTTTGCTGAAACCTTGGCTGGTTTTTGATCAGCAAGGTAACTTCATAAGGTCCAAGCCCTCAGAAGGTTGCTTTTTTTTTTTTTTTTTTAGCAGTTTGCAGAACACATGGCTTTGAGATGGAGATGAAAATGCTTCTTTCCTGGATGCTGAGAGATTGCAGTGAGCAGGACTCTCATCCCTGGAGGCATCTGTGAGCTGTATTTACAGGTAGGCTGACAGAAGACACGGCAGCTCAGCTGGAGGTGCCAATGTCCCCGTGTGCTGGTTTGTTGGTTCCATGCAGGGCAGGTCATGCACACACAGTGTCCTCTCCTCCTCCCAAGCCTCCTGCCATTAAATCCATGCCTGATGCTCAGACCCAGCAGGTCTGGCTGCTCGCTCAGCCTCGGGGCTGAGGTGTGAGCAGTGCACAGGAGCCCCTCCCCAGCCGCAGAGCTGTGGTGTGTGTGGCCATGCACTCGCACGCAGCACAGGAGATGTTTGACGCTCAAGGTAGGAGCGTGTTGCCCACTGCTATGCCAATTACTGGATATTAATGGCAGGATAGCATGCATATGCCTGAACTGGGAAGCAGAAGGTTAATAGACGAACAGCACCAGAAGATCCCATTTATCAGTTTCTATTTATCTCTCCTTGGGAGGTGGCAGGTTTACAGTAAATACCTTCTGTCCTCCTAATTTCCTAATGATGGGGATAATGATGGAGAATGGTGAAGTCATTAACTGGGACAGCCTCTGTGCATCACTCTGTCAACCACATCTCTCCAAGACCTGCAATGAAAAGTGATAGGCCCCAGCTGTTCACCGGATTCTGTTCCCTTCCCCCTTCCCCATGCTCAACCCCAATTACAGGCTTAGCAGTTAAAAAACAAGGGAGAAAAATGAGACCCAAAATGTGGAAGATAAGAGCCAGTCCCTTTCCCTGCTCTGGCAACAACCAGATAGCCTAGTTTGCCCTGCTCTTGCGTGTGGGTGTACCAGTCCAACCCCATTCCAATGGTCCCAGTAAATGCAGTGCTATCCCTGGGCCTGATGGTGTCAGTGGGGCCAGGTGTGCAGCACTGGAGAGAGAAATGTGAGCTGGCATGAGTAGAGGCTGGAAGAAGATTGTGCTTCTGGACCAGAGGCACTGGGTTTCCTTGGTCTCACCTCCCGTTCTTGCCTTCCACGAAAAAACCTGTTCAATGCCTGTAAAAACGGCAGCAGTTCTCTGTGTCTGACTCTGTGTTCTGGGGTACTGATGGATTTTGGGGCTTACAAATGGTCATGTGGCACTTGAGATGGAACTGTGTGGAGTGCAGGGGGTGGGCTCTGGTTCTAGATCCCACTGCTTGAAGCTCCATAGGACAGGAAGGTGTTCCTGAAAGATGAACCAAAGTTCAAATGAAGATGCAGGTAAGTGAATTACTACTTTGAAAAGATTGTCGTTTTTTTCCCACAATGACATTTCTATGTAGCTGACTCTTATGCATTTATATAATTTATATTTTTTACATTGGTTTCATGTTTGGACAGCGTCTGGGAGATGATGACTCTTTCTGGTTTGCTGTTTACAGCAGCCAGTGAGGGCCTGTGAATATAGCTAGCCCTATTTCAAGCAGGCTGTGGCCTGGAGTACCCTGTGGCAGAGCCACCCAGCTCTCCTGTGGGTGGTGGTGCCTTTTGGTCCTGACTCCCATTTGTTGTGCCTGAGAGTCTGGCCTTCTGCCTGGATGTGTTCTGAAAAGAGGCCTGCATGAAGTGAGGTTTTCCTTTGCATCCACTGTGTGCTGGGCTCATAAAAGAACTCTCAAGCTATGGGAGCTTTGTATTAGAAGGGTTCATTAACTTTCAAATGTTTCAACTGAGAAATTTCAGAGCTCTCGGCACAGACTAGCGTGGCCATCTCGGCTGAGAGTGTCCCCTGACAGTCAGGTACAGATGTGATTGCTAGTCAGAGCACTGTAAGAAACCTAAAAGCGTCCCAGCAAGTGTCATACTTGAGCTGAAAGGGATTAAACCAGATAGCCCAGAGAGGCTGTAAATAATTTTTATTGGGCTTTAAGAGCTAGGGAGACAAGATGAGCCTTTGCCTTGTAGCTTGCTGGGAATTGTGCCTGCAGGGTTGTGGAGTGTGTGCAGTGGTGAAGGACAGAATTCTGGGACTGTCACCTGAGCAGGTGCTTAACTGTTCAGAAGTGCCTCGGGCTAAGGTAGATCATGATGGTGCAAAGTGGTGTATTTCTGACTGATGTCTCTGGTAACTGAGCACAGAGATGTGAGAAATGAAAGGCAATGGAAGACTTTCCTGTTAGGGAGATGTGATGTTAGCTAGCTAGCACATGAGACAAATGGAGTGTAAATGTTCCCTAAACACTTCCTTCTCCTTTATTTTCGAGTTCTAGATGCTTTTCTTTGCTGTTCAAACCTACAGAGCATTTTTTTTTTTTTTTAATCCATGCTGATCTGTTAGCTGCATGCTGGGGAGCCTTCTCCCAAGGGAGTGAAGTTCGGTTAACTACCTCTGGTATCACTTGGCTAATAACTTTGTGTCTTCAGTCACAAATTTTGAGGCTGGGGAAAGGGGAGTTTGATTTCCTGTATGACGATTCATGATGCCCTGTTTAACCTTGTCAGCTTGGCATAGGCTTAAGGGCTGATGTTTGACCCTAAGTCTGTTCTCCAGCTTTGTTTTAGACATGTTAGGGGGTGCCAGTTCACTGGATTCCAGCCACCCCTGGGACAAGCTGCAGGGGCTCCTTGATGCTTGATGGCTTTGCAGTGTTATGACCCTTGCTGGGTTGTTTTCCAGCCAGCTGGCCTTGCCTGGGTTCTCCCGAAGACAGGCTAGCCAGTGTTCCCAGTGAGGCCAAGTCTTGTGGATTGCACCCCTCCTCTGTTGCATTGGTTCCCTTAGGAGCTCCTAGCCGAAAGTTGGAGTATTCTTGGTTGTTAATGTCCTAACTTGCTTGAGGAGCACGGATGCTGTTTGAGATATTGCTGGTCAAGTGAAAGAAATGGCACTGGAGCATTGAAATGGCTATCTGAAATAATTTTTTCAATTATATGTAATATACAGCAGTCAATGACTTAAAAAATTATCCTATCTGACAGGACAAAGGCAGCAAAAAATGTTAGATTTAAGACTATTTGTGAAGGTGCAGGATGTACGTGGTAACCCTCTGGCTATCGATGGTTGAAAGGAAACAGGAGTGGCTGTTGGCAGTGAGCATTTAGCTCTTGCATCTTGCCTGACTACATCTGGTTCTGGCTGCTGCACATAGCCACAGCTTCTAGAGGGAAGTGTAGCGTTCTTGTCTGCGGGACACTATGGATAAACCTAATGCTTTACATGGATTTCAGTGGACTCTGGCTTCTAGAAGCTTGGTGAAAAAGGAAGCTGTTAGTGGTGTTTCCCTTGAGTAACTAAATTGTTCCTGCCTCTGCTGGATGAGGTACTGAAGTTTGGATTTGCTAGGAGGCACATGCTCCGAGTGGCAGTGCCTATTGGGCCTGCTCTGTACTGCTTGAGTATGGGAAAGCTCATTGATGGCTGTGGAGAAATGCAAAATAAAGGCAGGGGCATGTTAAATAAGATGATGATGGCAGTTTTAAGAAGAGACAGCTGGGTAGCCAGTACATCTCACTGACCGGCTCAGCTCAGAACCGATGTCCAGTGCTGCATTTGCTATGGCGCTAGGGTGTTGAAGGGGAGTTCCAAGATCTGTAGAGAGTCCTGGGCATCCACCACTTCTCTCTTTCAGAGGAGCTATTGTGATTAGTCTTGGTATGAAGGAATCTCCCACTCGCTGGTTTCAGAACCCACCTAGTATGGATCTGCCCTTGCTGCACTTGATATTGACTCCTGAAAGTTGTATGGTAAAGAGCTGTTTACTTATGGTCAAGAGCTAAGCTTTCCCTAAGATATAATTCATTTGTCATTTTTACTTTTGGTATGATATTTTGTTTACTCTGCATATGTCTTTCCTCTTCCCATCTTTGCTCCTGCTAGCAAAGGAAACCTCTGCAGTTCTGTCCTGCTCCCATTTTTCAGATAAACTGTCCGTGACACACAGCTCAAAGCTCAATGGACTGTGCATGCAGTGTTTTTGGGGTAACTGCTGTAAGAAATGGGCAGCACTGTGGTGCAGAGCTCCGCTGCCTGTTCCCAAGGCTCTCAGTCATGGAGTGTGTGCTCATGTACGCCATCGGCTGCTGTTAGCTTGGCTGCTTACACAGGCTAAATGTAAGACCCCCAGTGAACATTTCTGTCACTTTTGCTGTTCTGGTCACTATGCTTAATCAAAGACCTGGAAGGAAAGCTCTCATTAGAGAGGTTTCCTCAGTTGTACAGAAGCCTCTGCTTACCTAACTGAGGCTTTAGAGAGCTCGTGCTTCTGGTTGGGGTTGGTCTACTTGATGTGATCTGGGCCTGAGGCAGAATGAAGCAAGCAGACTTAAAATAAAGTATGTCTGAGCAAACACAATCGCTGGAGATGAACAGGGTTGCGTTTTGTTAGGCTGCTGCTCAGAGCCTACGGAGTTTCTTGCTGTAGCAGCAAACTGCGGGAATATGCTGTGATTGAGAGGTTGTTGGGAATGCGTAGGTGGAAGTGGGAGTCAGCATAGGGAGAATTGATCTCTTTCCTCTTGCATGTTCAGTGATCAGAGCTGAGGCCACTTGTGTTATGTGTTGGAGGAAATGAGAGTGCAAGGCAATCTGGGCTGCAGAGCCTGCTGTCCGAATGGAAGAAGCAGGTAAATGCCAGGGAAAAAGGTGTAAGGGGCAGGGGGACAGAGCTAAGGACTCTAGGTAATGCATCTGTAGTGCTTGAGGCTCTTACACTCCTGGAGCAGTGTAGCCTAGTCCATTTTGCATATTTTACAGACTCTGTATTTTATTAACATTTTTCGTGTAGTACACAAGTTCGTGATCAACCTGAGAATGAGTGAACAACTGAAATTATTCCAAGGGACTTGTTTTAAATTATATCAGTAGAACTTGTAGCCTTAATTGTTGATGTCCTAGAGAAGAAGTGCGATGGAGGAGATGAAATGGAGCACTTGCTTTTTCAGGGTATGGGAATTCTTTCTTCCTCTGTGGTCAGAGACTAGAGTAAATCACACCTGAGCAGGGTTTCTCTGTTGCGGGCCAGAGGCAGTGGTCTTAATGTTGTGCAAAATGTGGAGCTGCCAGGCTCTTTTTGGAGAGCCCTGGCTTGTAGGAGTGAGCTGGCTGTGCTGGGTGGTGAAGGTGTGGAAGGACAGGAGGCTCAAGATCATGTGTTCAGCTGCTGGTGCTGAAAGCCAGTCTCCATTCCAAGCCAAGTGTCTGAGCAGAGGTTTCAAGCTGTTCAGCTGCCTCCTGCAGCTTTTGGATAATTTTTTGCAAGGAGTGCTTGAAAGAGCTGGAGTGGGCAGCCGCTGGTGCTTGGGAAGCGTTGATCCTGGCGCCTGGGCAGGAAGGCCTCCTGCCGGCTGAGCAGGCTCTAGCACTGGAAGTAGCATCTCTGGTCATGTGGCAGGGTCCTTGTTTCCTATGAGAAAGGAAATGGACCAGCTACCAAATGGCTAGAATTAGCAATTAAGCTGCCCAGAGAAAGGATGCAACTGGTGCTGGTCACTTATTGAGCAGGGTAAAGATGGAATCCATTTCCAAGTGGAGGTGGAGGGAAGGTGCAAGGGGAAGGTTCAGTAGGGTGTCCAATGGGTGTTTACCAAATTCTCGTGCAGCGTTCCTTGTTGGGTAGGCCTTGTCAGATGTGTCTCAGTAGGTCTGGCCTGGCAGGAGTCAGTGCAGAGACAAAGGGACAGATGGGAGAAGGAGACAGGATATAAGAGAATGATGTCACCCAAGGGACATGTTAACTCTGAGTTTCTTTGTTACCAGTTTGATGGCGTATTAGTGCCTGACCTTGCAGCGAGGATTTGGACATTTCCTCCTCCTCCCCATTTCTTCTGCTGTTTGCTTTTTATCTTCTTGCAAAGCAATAAAGGTGCTAAAATCAGGAAAGCTCCTATGGGAGCTGAACTCTTCAGATAGAGCATTGCTCCGTGAAGAGAGATGGAGGAAGTTGTGAGGGTAGAAACGAGAAGGAGGTTTGTCAGGAAAGCTTGGGCGAGGAGCTGAGATGACTGTGAGACAGGACAGTTGGGAATAGCACTGGGTATTGGCTTACTCGTGTAGTGTCAGAATCTTCCCATGCCACAGCAGGTTCCAAATGCGTGACAGAACTGTGCCCAAGACCGAAGGATTCTCTGTCGTACGTCTGCTGTGTGTCTCCTAAGTGTGGAGGGGACAGGAGCCTTTGTTTTGGTGGCAGAGGATCCTCGGACGAGCTGTCTCTCCTGATCTGTGCAGATGACTGTGTGCTGGAGATGAAGGTGTGGCTGAGCAGCGAGGCAGCCGGGAGGGCTCCGGGGAGCCGAATGCAGGTTTGCAGGCAGGTCTCTGACTTGGCTGAGTGATGGCTTGTCAGGCAGGGGCGAAGTCTGGACAAGTGCCTGGAACAGAAACCCACTGAGAATTATTAAACACAGAAAAACCATCCTGAGCTCCGGTAGTCCCGGAGCTGCATGGTGTTGGGGACTGCGTGCATGTCCTGAGTGTCCCCACAGGCCTGCTTTGTTCTGTGATCCCTGACAAGGTGTGTGCTGCTGGCCTCTGTCAGAGTGTGGTGGGCTGGATGGTTCTTTGGTGTGAGCTACAGCAGATGTTCTTCTGAAAGAAGCTACTGCAGAAATGGTGTAAAACAAAGGGAGCTTAGAATTCTTAAAAGTACATCTGTGGCTTCTTACTGACTTAGCTAAATTCTCCTGGCTCTCTGGTTGTTGAAAGCAAGCAGAGGAAGCTCTCTGGTCTTTGGGCTTTAGAAAAGGGGGCCAGATGACTTTTCTCCTGACCTTCAAGGATCCTGGACCCATGGCAGTGGTAAATCAAGGTGGCCTCTGCAAGGCAGAGCAGGATAGCGGAGTTAGTGGATGACTCTGGGAGTATGCAAGAGTTCATAAATACATCAGAGCTAGTCATCAAGGAAATGTGTCATGTTCCGGGTCCCTAAATGACTCTGAAAAGCTTGATTCAAGACTGTTCTGACATTTTAGTTATGGCTTTGTCCCCAGCTTTGCAGTGGTCTTTCACTGCTCACCTTTCTGGTGTCTGCTGCCTTTTCCCTAGAGTAATTGATCTGTAGCCCCATGAGCCTCAGAGGAATAGGTGTGGCCAGGTCTGTCCATTGGGTCCTGCTCTGTCATTCACATAAAGTGCTCTTGGTGTATTATGCAGGTGTAATGGCTGCAGCTTCGTTTGTTTGTTGTTACCCAAACACTTGTTTAGACCCCAGCAATCCCTGAGGAGCAGGCTGCACTAATCACGGCTGTGAGAAGGTGAGGAAGCCATGGGCAGTCTTTGGTTGGTCTAGATGAGCTGCTGTTGTTGTTATAATTTCTCTCATGTCTGAAGTGAGACTTTTATACCTAGAGTAGGATGTGGCCTGTCCTTTTTGAATCTTTGTGTGCCCCCATGGTGCTGTCAAACCAGCAAAAGGGTATGTGGTGGTTTTGTGTCATGCAGCCAACGGGAAGGAAAACAGTGTCTTAAATAACAAGCATTAAAATCTAGTAAGGAAACAATTTACCAAGGATGTGGAGTCATATTTTTTGTCATCTGAGACTGAAAAGGTGCTCATTGGTAATGCTTGCTTAAGATATGTTTAATGTTCCTAAGGACTTTTGGGGTTTTTTTTTGGTTTTGTTTTTTGTTTTTTTTCCGTCTGAACATCTCTGTGTTACCAAGGTGCACTGGGGTTTAACATATTAAGAGCAGTCAGCTAATCCTAAAACTCGCCTCTGGCATTTGAGTATATGCTTATGTCATTAGCTATATATACTGAAAGCGAGGGTGTAGTAAATTATGGACAGCTTCAAGAAGAAATGGACCACGGTTCTGTGGAAGTTACAAAGTGGGGAAAGTAACTTCCCCACTAATGAAATAGGAAAAAAGCAGTTGCCTAAATATCATCTTCTGGGCTGAAATTGTTTTCCTATGGATATTTTTTAGCTGCTATTTCACATCACTGGACTGTGATAAGTTTAGTGGGCTTGGAAAGAGGTGAGTTCTCCATCCAAGATGGAAGAGAGAAGGCTTAGTACAAGACATGTTTAATAAAGAAAGATACTTCAGAAAGTCCAGTATTTCCTAGAGACGCAAAATGTGAGATTCAGCATAGGAGTTAAAATTCTAATCTGTGTCAACATCTGGAGTTACTTTTCAGTAGGAGAGAGTTCATCCCTTATATACATGGAAGTTACTTAGATCGGGAAGAAAAGGTGAGGGTCAGAACTCTTGAGCTGTGTCTGAATATGCCCAAGCGAGAGCATGTGTTGGCCTCTGTACATCTCATGGGGAGATGCAGCATGACCTGAAGGGTCTGACCTGTCCCATCCTTAGATTTCCCATGTGCTCTGTGGTGAGGTAAAGCAGCCACACTGGAGAAGAGTCCATGTATTGGTCAGGAGTTTCCGGCTCCCCACAGTTGCGTTCATAGCTCTGTGGAGCTGAATTTTCATCATTGTAAATGAACCTCCCGCGGAGGTCAGAGGGCAGGAGCTAATCTGTACATGAACGTTCCTCAAACTCTAGTTATGCATTGGACCTTTGAGATCAGCTCTAATAAGCCTAGTGCAAACTGGATTAGTTTGTTGCATGCCACTGGGAAATTAAATGTGTCTTCCAAGTTCTTGTCACTTAAAATTTTCCGTGACATTTACTGTGTTTGACAAAATGCAGGAAAAAGAGGTTCCAATTAACCAGGACATCAAACGGTGTGGATGGTGCAGTTTATTTTGGAGGCGCAATATTCAGAAAGGTCAGTCTCTCAGTCAGCTGACCTCGGCCGTTTGTAGCGTTGGCTGTGGCTAATGAGCACTCAGCTCAGTCCATAATGGGAGTTTTATGGAGGGAAAATCCAGATAATGGATATGCATTGGCAAACTGGCTCTTTCTAATAGCTGTGTGCTGGGGAGGAGGCGGGTATGTGTAAGCTCACTCTAACATGGAGAAGAAGAGAATGAGTCCAATGTTAGGAGCCAGGAAGGTCTTCATAAAGTCAGTCCCCTCGCACCTGAGGGGGAATTGTTGCCATCTTAGTGCTTCTGCTCGGGCTTGTGAACTGCACAGAGCCATGTGTAACGGGATGGTGGTTTCAACCTGGAACAGAGTAGTAGTTCCTTGGAAAAGGTAAATGGAAATGTACTGCCGTATCGACACGGTGCAGTCAGTGCTGACAAAAGCCTGGAGGGAAGGTGGCTGAGTCTCCTGCTAGACTGTTGTTCTTCAGCTGCTTTAAATGTTGGTATCAGTTGCAAGTAACTTATTACTTGTACTAAAATTCATGTCAGCCACTGGCCCTTTATGGGGGTTGTTTCCAGTGTCAGCACTGGGCTGTAGTATTTCAGTCTGAAAAAATTTACAGTTGGAAAGTTAGACATTCGGGCAGAGCTTCTGTAAATGATGTTTGGATTTATACCAGATTGAACCCCAGGAAGCTTGTCATTAAACGGGCTAGTGGCATTCCCTTTCTGCTCGAAGCTTTGGGTGTTTGGGTTAAAAATGTGTCATTTTTCTGTGTCTCAGAAAAGCCATGTTTTACCTAAGTTTTTAAATGCATTCCTGCACGTTTTTTTTTTTTTCTTCTGCTGTTAAGCGAAGCCTGATAGGGCAGTGCTGGTTGGCAAGCGGCAGCTTGTGGAGGTGGTCAACCTTAATGCAGTCCACCGATTTGAGCACCCCTGGTGCTGGCTGAGTGCTTGGGGAATGACCCTTTGAAAGAAATGAAAAATAAGTCAGTATGCTGCTGGGATCTCTCTGAACTTTACTTATTGAAGAGGTAAGGATAACACATTCTTTGCTGGGTATTCCTGCTTCTTCATACGGTGTTTTCCTTCTTTGAACTTGGTTCTCTGTATCCACAGTTTCAGAAGGTTGTGCAGCAAGTGCCTGGGATATACTGAGGTGTGAGCAAGGCATCGTCTAGGCAGCTTGTAGGATTTACCTTGTCTACTTTCCACTAGGCTCTGTTGAATTCAGCAGGAGTGGGAATCCAACTTTCACTGGAGTTGTGAGAGCGGAGGTAACAGTGAGACTAAGAGGGCTGGGAGAAAGGTGGGACTGTTGTAAGTTGCTGGCAGTAGGATTGCAGGCCAGAGCAAGAATTAGATAGTTGCCTCAAGTTTCTGGGAGGAAATAAATATAAGAACTTCGTGGAGTGCGATACTGTCAGGCTTTTAGCTAAAGCAGACTTCCTGAGACACAATGCGAAAGAAATAATTTCGCAATTTAAATAGGACTCCTTTCAAACTGAAGTCATAGCAACAAAATGACCTCACTGCAACTTTACTCCCCCCTCCTTGTATCTGTTTCTTTAATTTCGTACAATATGTTATTCTTGTTGTTTGGAATCATGGGGAGGCGGGAGAGAGGGAAAACCAACCTGTGTAAAAATTAGCTTTGAGTTATTCCATCTGTGGACTCTTAATTTTGTCATGAAAACAGAGAAGCCTGGCAGGAAGCGAGCTTGTGACTGGCTCCAATGTATCCTCTTGTCTGGAGCTGGGTAAGGAAGTGTGGCATTTAGAATGAAAGCAAAAGCTTCATTTCTGGAACTCTGAGTGTTTGCCCAATTCTTTGACCATCTGTTTTTGTTGACAACCACCTCTTTGTGTTGTGCCAAAGTTATTTTGGCTTTTATAATTTGTAGATGAGTGTGTGTGTGTGTGTGTACATGGTGGTGTGGTTGTGTGTATCTGTGTGTGGATCATTAGAATGCTGCTGACTGGGTCATCTTGGGGGAAGTGGGATGTGTAAAAATAGGTATTTTGTGAGGATTGAATTACAAGGAGAAATACAGCTAGTAATCTTTCTTTCAGAGACACTTGGGTCCTATCTGTGTTAGCCTGTTAAAAGCTTCCAGTGGCTGTCCTTAAGTAACTTTGGTTGCATCACAGGCGTTTGGAGTACGCAAATACCTGCCTCAGAAATCACAGCTGGGATGAACTGATGGAGAGCCCAGCATCTGATTGAAGGTGGATAGCAGATGGGTGGGTCCCTGTGCTCTGCGGTGCTGGTGTGGAGGTTCTCAGCCACCTTAGCCTCTCTTGAGCTGCACTTCTCTTCCATTCTCAGGTGTCATTTAGGAGGCAGGTATTCATTTCCTGTATCCTTTATATGCTAATTTTATCCACTACCAGTATGGATTGGAGATGCACTGGAGCAGCTGATACTGAGAACTCTGCTGTAGACTTGCAAAAGCACTTGGAAATACAGCCTCAAAACCTAGCATGAGACACCTTTTTGAATATGTTTGTATGTTTCTAAACCTTTGTTTTCTCTACATTGTAATAAAATGTCTTTGCTTTCTTCTGAAAGCTGTGTAGAGAAGCAGAGCACTTTCTGTGCTGCTTTCCACCCTGAGTTTTCCCTGTGGTGCCTTCGATCTCTTGTTGGCGTGAGGGTAGGCCAGAGCAACATCTACTGCCCATGACAGCAGCAAAATGAGGCTAACAAATACCCTTCTGAGGATGCAGTGTGACAGCTTCATCCATCGCGCCGCATTTGCATTGGGAGTGCGGAATGGCTGCGTGTCATGGGCCACTGCTGCTGCACACAGTCATTTATTTAATAACTCCTGAGCAGGCATTAAAGGGGAGCCTGCAAGACATCAGTGCGGTGGAGACAAGTAAGAAATTAAAGGGATGGCAGCATTTAGAAAAGCCTGGTTTGTGCTATCCTGTCATTGTAACTTCCTGTTCAGCAGCGTTTCAGGTATAAAGTGAATGGAGTTCCTGTGGACAGTAGAGAGGCATGCGCTGTGATACGGCACAGGGGCTGCCCCGTGTTTTTTTCTGTGTGCTGAGTTTGAGGGTGGCCTTTTCCAAAGGTGAACTTGTTCCCTTGCAACATAAAGTGTTAGAGTTACATATGCAGCTTACGCTAGATGCTTCTGCTACGTGAACCAGGTAGATTAAACCCACTTCAGATCTGGATGATTGCTTATTTTTCTCCAGAGCATCGTTAATTGACACAAAGTTGAGTGTCTTTGTTAGTCAAGACTTTCCTGAAATACCAAGTGCTGCAATTCTGTCCTGGAGAGAACTGATTTAAAGTGGAGTGCCTTGAAATCCAGTTTCTTAAATACTTGTCTAGAGAGAAAAATGGAGAAACTGAAACACCTGGAATAGGTAGTGACTTCTGGAAATCTGTTCATAAACGTAAATGAAAATCCTTCTGTCATTTTAGACACCTTTTGAGGGATTGCCTTCTGGTCCTGTGTTTCCGCGTGCGAATGAGGTGTCCGAGGTCTGTGAGATGCGTTGACTTGTACAAAAGCTTCTGGTCTGTGCTGGTGCAGTTGGGAATGAATGTGTTATTTCGGAAACAAAATTGGACTTATAGTAAGATCGGGACCAAAATCAGGTGGGGACAGTATGTCATGCTGAAAAAAGGGAACAGTAAATATTCTGTTGACATATAAATAGATGGTGTTTTTTATGTGAAATACACGAGGCAGGTTTTTAAATGGTAGAGTCCTTAATTTTTTCTCATCGGTGGAAGCCCAATGTTAACAGCATAAAGAAGATTTTGTGTTGTGTGCTCTATGCGTTTGTCATCAGATTAACTAGAGAGGAACACCCACGGTTGTCCGTCTCCCTTAGCATCAGTGGTGTTTTCCTCACAGCCAGGCCAGTTCTAACCCTTCAGTTCTCATTTGCAGAACTTGCTGTGTGCGGGAAATGTCTCCTGGGTTGCTTTGCTTAATAGCAGTTAAGAATAAAGGGCCTCGGAAGTGAAGCGTTCAGAGCATTTTTGTTCTCAAAAGGCTGGAGAAAAAGATGTTTGAAAAATAAAAAATGACAAGGGCAGAACCTGTGTGGAAGAGTAGAAAAAAGGCTCAAGCGAGCGGCATGACTATTCTGTTGTATTCGCACTGACCTAGTATCCTGTATTTCCCATGTTGTTTTTACTAATATTGCTGCTACCGCGAGTGCAGGATGGCTGCAGAGGCTACAACTGCCTGTCTGGTAGGGGAGCAAGTGTCTCAGTCTTGTGCAGAAACTGGTGTTTCCAGCTGTTTGTGTGTGCAACTGGAGAGAAGGGGGAGCTCTTGGGCTACCTGTGGGGTAAGGTCACCTGTCTGTGCATGTTGGACACCCGAGATGTGTTCTGCTGCTGGCATATTGCTGAAAGGTGACACGTTGCCTGAACTGCGGTGTCCTGCGTGTCTGCAGTCATGTGCTTGGGCCACTTAGAAACACCTTTGTGAAGGAAAATGTGCAAGCAGGGTTGGCCACTTCACCCTCTCCATACCTGGAATATGCAAGACATAAAGAGAGCCTGTTCTGAAGCTCTGGAAACCCATACTTAGTCATTACTCAAGCTGTCTGTGAGGTATAAATGGATGCCACCTCATGGATTTCAATGGCATTATCATCCATGAAGGCAAGTAGAGGTGGCAGTGTGTGAGGAGGCATGTAACAAGATCAGAATGTCCCTGTGGAGTTGCGTGTAGTTTTGTGGTGTTGCCTTCTGGCGATGTTTAGAGAAGATTGATTTTTAAGGAGCCCCTGTGTGTTTTCTAGATGGCTAAATAGTTTAAAAAAAAAGCAGAAACGCAAGAAAGGCACGATATACTCAATGGACGAGAAAACATGGCCGTGTGTAAATTCTGAGTTCGGCTCACTAGAATAATAGTTCATTGGTTTTGCAGTGCCAGAGTGTTTCAAGAGTCAACTTCAAAGTAGAGAGCAGTGCAGAGGGAAAGGGTGAGGGCTCTGTCTGTCCATCAGTCTGGGGTGATGGGTGGTTATCCAGTTTAGTGCTGGTACATAGTACCTGCTTCTCTGACTGCTGCTTTGTGGTTTTGTGGTACCCTGTCTTTTTCAGGCTGTTAATTTGGGCAGGGTTTCTAGAGTTCAGCATTGTCATGACACTGCTGTAGCAGCTGAGGACAGCTGATACCTTATGACAGCGATCACTGCTTGGAACTAACAAATACCTAGTTTGGAAAGCAAGTGGATTCAGTGAGGTGTGAGTTGCTTTCAGAAGGCGCAGTGGACTCTTGAATAGCTTTTTCTTATGGCTGTTGGGATGTGTTTGGTGTTACAGCTCCCACTTGCCTAGCAGCTGCAGTCTGGAATGTAGAATGTTTCAGATCCCAATGTGTTGGTTTGTTTCTCAGTTTCTGTTTGGACTCCTTCCCATGGCTGGAGCGGGTAGAAAAGCAGGCCTTTTCCCCTTGCCTTATCCCCTCCCCTTTGATATTGGCACCTACCCAGACTTTCCAAAGTTGATGGCAGAAGCCAGTGCGAAATACTGAAATTGTAGAAGTTCTTTGGAGATATGTGGAACCATCTCCTGTCAGAAGGAGTTAAAAGTGCAGAAAATTCTGCTTTGGAGAAGGGTGGCCTGAAAGGTCTCTTGAGCTTCCTTTCAGCTGTAATTCTTTGGATGTATTACTCTTACTTGAAACATTTTTTATCACTAAGGAAGTACTCGAGACTGTTGCTAATTCTGCCTGGAAAGCTTGTTTTGGTCAGCAGAAGTCATGCCTGGCATTTGCTAGATGCTTGGTGATGTATGGGAGAGGCTGATTGCTTATCAAGAAAGACTTCAGAACTTGAAATCCATACCCCAGTTTCTTCCAGAAGGAATAGAATTATCCCAGTGTGTGATGACCTTGATAATTTTGATGAGAATTCTACATTACAACTGTCCAATCTTGTTAGTGTGTTGGTTTGGGTTTTTTTCCCCTGTAAGTTTTAGACCTGATTTAGATGAGATTGAGTAGATAAATTGTGGCAGGTCTAACTGCCGCTCAGTTCTGGAAGCTGTAGAGCAGTTTAGTGAGGTGGTGTCCTTAGAGGTGTGAGTAGCTTGTTGGGTCAGGTGGGACTGTTGGTGGCCATACAGTGTGTCCAGCTGAAAAAAGCACAGCAGCCAGGGAGCTTTGGGTGGGATGAGGCACTTTGGGTTAGACAGGGAGAACAGAGGCAGAAGAGGATGTATGAAAAACAGCAGCAGCAAAAAACAAAAGCCTACATGTTGTCTTTGCCTGCATGAGTCAGTGGAATAATTTCCATTTACTATGTTGGTTCTGGGTGACTGCTGGGTGTGTGACAAGAGAAAGCAGAGAAGCAGATGAACATAGGGTAAGGCACACAACCTGTTTCTAAACTTCGAACTTATTTATGAAGCATTTTGGGTTTCTCTGCAGGTTAACAGCCTGACTGGGAAGAAACTCTGATTTGGTGCAGTTCTACTGCTAAAAATAGGCTGCCCATTTATGCCACTGGGACTTGACAGGTGGTGGTTAAATTGCAGTTTACTTGTAGCTCCAAAAGGGTTAAAACAGTTTGAGGTGAAACACTAGGTTTGCAGGGTTTGATTAAACGAAAAGAAAAAACAAAACAGAAGGGAATATTTGAACATGTGGATAAATAGAAATGCTCTTTTGTTTCCTTTTTTTTTTCCTGCTTCTTGACATGTAGAGGGTATAGAAAAAATGCTAGATTTCCATGATGTGCTCATGCTCCACATCCCTCAAATCCATCTGCGGCTGCGGAGCTGTTGCCACACACAGGCTCCGTGTGCTGCGTATTTTGCAAACAGCTACACCTACTTGCAGGCGGCACGAGGCATTTGGGGCTGGGATTGCCAGGCTGTTGGATGTGCTCGGAGCCCACAGGCGGTGAAATGCATCATTCCAGCTCGAGTCACTGCTTTGGCTGAACGTGGGCATCATAATATCCCCCCACGGTGGGGGCCGGGGCAGCGTGCTCTGTGTCCGACTGGAGGGTTTAATGGGGAAGGGTTAATGAAGTTGCAAGGCGGTGACAGTGAAACTGCAGTGCAGGGCTCTCGCTGCGCGGGGATGGACGGAGGCAGGTGTAAACTCCGCTTGGAGAAATCAGAGCTCTCTATCTATGCCATGTCCTACTGGAATATTTGTCTGGTTCATTCTGGCTTCCCCACCATGGATGTAAGAGTAACTGTGTTCCTTGTCCTCCCTCCCTCCCTCCTCTTCCTTTCCCCACCCCCCCACAAGCTGGAGGGCCAGAAGGTGGGGTGGTACCTCAGGATAATGGTAGCAGAAGGCGAAGGAGGCAGACAGCTGGCAAGTTCTGCCCCAATATGCTTCTCTGAAAGAGGAAAGGAAAATGCAGAAGATGTGATGCCTGAATGGCTCACTTTGCAGCAAACGGGAAGATTAAAAGTAAAATTAGTTAACATCTTGCTCATTTCAAACAACCACACGGCAGCTTTTTGCTTCCCCCC
>VZTN01000084.1:173541-375733 GCA_013400515.1 Erpornis zantholeuca
CCCCCCCCCATTTCTCTGTGGCTTTATTTTCTGAGGGAAGGAGGGAAAAGTGCCAGGCAGTCCTGGGACGTTGTAGAAAGCCATGTAGTGAGCAGCCCTGCAAAAAGACTGAACTCTCCTGGTAGCCCTCTTGTTATCTCTCTGTCATCTATACGAGCCTGGGCAGCTGGAGCAGGCAGGCAGCCACAGGCCTCTGCTGGAAGCTTCCATTCGCTGTGCAGACACAACAGTACAAGAGTGTGCAAAGGCAGAGGATAGGGATGGAGGCTGGGGGCCCTGTGGTGGTTCAGTCTGGGAGGGGAGTTCCTGAAGCAGGGTGTGGGAACCTGAAGCTCCTACAAGAATCTGTTTCCTTAAAGATGTTGAGTGAGAGAGATGTTGCTGGTGTCTGCAGCTGCTAAAGGGAAGGGTGAGGGAAGGCAGAGCCAGAAGCTCCTGGAGGTGCACTGTGAGAGGGACAAATGGAACAATGGGAAATCCCAGCTAGATGGAGGGGGGAAATAATTCCCTGGGTGGGTGGTGAAGCATTTGAACAGGGAACTGGACCTTAAATGAATAATACCTTATGCTAGAAGGTTTTTATTTCACTAGCTACTGCTTCTTTGGATCATCTGACCAGCCCACTCCTTGCTGGCAGGGAGCTCCAGGTGTGTGGTGGGCTGGGTATGCTGCTACTGCTGGGAACAGCACTCTGATTCAGGACAGCATTTCCTTGTGCCTGTTGTGTACGTGATGGTTCCCAGTGATCTGAGGGTCCGATGCCTTCGTTGTGTGGGCAACTGTGTTTTGAATAGGTTTTTGGTCCAGCCCAGCAAAACTCCGTGGAATGTCATGGTGGTTGGTTTTATGTAATGCTGTTCAAGCAGAACCTGGGCTCTCAGTGAAGCAGATGGCAGCTTACTGAGCAGCCGTGAGCTGGTTATTCACTAGACCTCTCTAGCAGCAGCACTGAGGGCTTTGCTCTGACACCTGACTTTCTCAAGTTGTCCTGTGAAACTTGTGCCTGTAACATAAGTCTGGAACAGTGGTTATTTGGCTCCAGTGGTTACTGGTCACCAGAGGAGTCTGCAAAGCGATGGAAAGGAATTGGGGATGACGTTTAATTCTTCCATCTCCACTAGGAATACTAACTAACCACCGTTAAATGTGTATAAAACACTTCTTCTGTAGAAACTTAGTGAAAGTTCAGCTAAATGATCATGCAATTATTGTACAAACATAATTTTTGGTTCAGTTGATGTAGTTGAGGACAATTCCTTTGGGTAAATGTTACTGGTGGCTACTTGAACAGAAACAGATAAATGCCAGTGCAGACCGCCTTTGGAAATTCTTTGTTATGAATGCCCCAAATCCCATGTATTTCTGCTCTCGGTACGAACCAACTATGCCAGCAGTTGGACTTGGGGAAAAGCACCTTCCAAAAGCTGTTTGGTCAGTTACTGTTCGTGGCAGAATTTCTCACACCGATTCCTGAACTATGTGCTCTGGACTGCTGTTGCAGATTCTGTTCCAGCTGGAATGTAGCTCTGATCTGCTTGCTGATTCTCACACTGGACCAGAGTACTGTGGGAAAGACAACGAACAAGGAAGTAAATTCCTTTGCTGATTTTGGGGCCTAGGTGACTGAGGTGCTTGTCATTCTAGCAATACCCTTATAGGTAAGGGTTGATGGTGCTCCTTTATGTCAGCCTGATTTCTGCTATAGCCCAGGGGGATGCTGCTTAGTCAGTGCCTCTCGTGCTCATGGCTCCAAGTGCTTTGGGCTGCTAAGCAGAGTTCATACCTAGGAGCTCTTGTCCTAAAACGTTCACCTGCAGCACTAGTTCAATAACTTGCTTTTCTGAATCTCTTGTTTATAAAACAGGCACAAATGATTGGTGGCCCTTGGGAATACCTGAGATGCCTCTAATGAGGCTTCCTGTCTATCTTCTCTGAGCAGACAGGACCTAAATTCAGTGGACTGTGTCCCTGGGGCATTTTCACTGTCAGTATTCAAGTACTCCATCGCTGTTTTTCAGACCTCATGGTTATTTTGGTGATGACTTGAGTGATGTCTTTCAGGTTACTGTAAGCAGTGGTCTTTTACTGCGGTGTTTACGTGGCTGTTTTGACATCAGGATGAGTACAAGGAAAAGGCTCGTCATCTGCAGGCCACCTGGTGTGGTAGAGGTGGCTTTGGAGTACCAAGTTCCTCAGCTGCATATATATTTTTTATATATCATGTATTTGCCTGTGTATTTCTAATGGGGTGGGAAAGAAATTACAGTAATGATGGGAAGTTATTTAGTGCTGCATGGAGTTAATTGTTTCTAATCAGTGCTTACATCCGTCTGGTTTTATGGGAGACAACAAGCCTTCGTTGGATGTGCTCATTAGCCATCCTGTAAATCACAGAGATGCTCTGGCATCTCCCGTATTGTGTGCCCATTAGCTGGGTTGTGTTTCCATGTAGCTGTGAAAAAGGAATGATACGCACTGGGGTGGGGATGGATTTGAGTCTCCACTTAAGGTCCCTTGTAACAATTTGCAAGTAGAAGTTGTTTCCCAGTTGGGCTCTTAAGTATTGATGAGGGAGTTCCCTGGCTACGTTGAGTTCTGCGAGAGTAAATCTGGTGTCTGGAGCTGGTTTCCCAGCAGATGTGGAAATGCTGCTCAGGGTGGTGTGGTCATTGCACTCATACCCAATGATGCGTGAAAGTGCAGTCACTCGTCCTGGGGGAATCTCTGAGGGGCACCCCATCCTTAAAAAGAAGAGCTTCAAAAACTCCATGCAAAGGAGCTTCTCCTTTTTGTCAAAATAATCAAGTTAGCCAAAGAATACAGATTCTTTGACATATCTTGATAAGAACTCAGTAGTGCTGGTAAGAGGTTTTGGCTTCTCTATTTCAGGACCAAGTTAAATAACGAGCTGGAGAACTTGCCTTGTGCAGCTGCAGAGGTGCCCTGTCCCCAGGTGCCGCAGAGCCCTGCCAGGCCCATACGTGCTGCAGTGTGATGGATGGGTGTGGGGTGATGAATGGTGTGTGCCTGGGCACCCATTAGAGCTCAGGCACTGCAGGAAGATTAATTGGGTCGGGTTGCGCCGGCATCTTTCAGGGCTCAACTTATTGGACGTTTATCTATCCATCTTCCACATCAGCTACCGCACTGCGTGCCGAGTCAAGAAACATACGGGTGAGTTAGAGCTGTGTGCAGATAGATGGGGGCCCTGGCTGTCTGCCGCAGCTCCTGCTGCCTGGACACTGTGAGCTCAACGCGGGTGGAAAAGGAGCCCGCAGGAGCGTTGATCTTGGATAGTAACTTGGCTGCTACGTTCCTGGTAATTGGTAGTCTTTTCCCTTAAATCTCTCTACTCCCAGCTCTCTCACCAGGTGGCAGCCTCCAGCATGCCAGACTCGGAGCCTGGGGACATGGGCATCTGAGCCTAGATTGTAAATCAGAACAGGAAGAAGGGGAAAAAATCCAAAACCTGAGCCAGTATGTGCTTCTGGGATTTTTAAATGTTCAGGTTTTTCTAAGCTTTTCAGAATCTGGCACCACAGAATGAGCAACTTGTTGAGGTTTTTTTAAAATTATTAACAAAAAAAAGTTCTCTGAAATGCTGTTGGGAACTGTTTTACTATCTTGGGATTGTAGAAGCTGATGGATATAACGTGGGTGTACGGAGGCCTGTGTCACTGAGTGGAGGTACAGACAGCTCTGCTCATTACTTCAGCGAGAAGTCTCTGGGTGGAGAATTATGTATTGGGATAGGGTGGTTGAGGTATTCTGAAGACAGTGAAAAATGGGAGAGCAAAAGGGAGCAGTGTCCAACAGCAATATATTTGATATAAAAAGTCGCAACAAGAGAGAGAAGAGGATGAGGGTAGGGTACGGGGAGGGCAGTGCCTGGATAATAGCGGGTGAGGAAGCTAATCTGGTCACTGACCAGTGAGGACTCCCAGGGGAACGGAGACATTAAGGAAGTTACGAGTCGTTGTATTCTACATCCCTCGTGGGCTTTGCTATATCTTTAGTATTGATTAGCTGCCAAAACATGTGCATGGACAGTTGTGTTTGCTCATGTATCAGCTCTGAGTACTTGGCTGATCTGGGATTGCTTAGAGCCTCCACAACAGAAGTAAAGCAAAAGGCAGGAATCCTTCATCCAGATCTCACCTCCTTTGTTGGATGTATGAGAAGCCAATGGGTTGGTAGGGCTCTAGGAAACTGTACTGTGCAGTGAAATTCTGTGTAGGCCTAAAGAAAAGGTCTAGTGTCCAAGAAAATGTCTAGGGTCCAAGTGAGGCAGCCCGAGAGAGATGGAAACATAGGAGATGGTAGTAACCGTGTTGGAAGAATTGGAACTTCTAGCCTGACTGTGAAGGCATGGGACTTGCAGACTCACATGACAGCACCATCTAGAGGCTTCTCCCCCTTGGTCCAGTGTATAGTATTCACCTGTCTGTATTCACAGGTACAAGGTTTCCCTTCCTAGCTTGGTTTAGAAGGATCACATAGGGGCAAGCTCGTTCGTGGAGTGAGAGTTTTGAGCTGCTGAACCCTTTGGAAAGTAAACTGCTTACACACTTGCCTTTTTAGGAAATGGCTGTTGGGAAACGTCCATGTGCCTAATGGAGTTCCTGTGTTGGTCCATAATCCAGAATACGGCAGGGAACGATGGAAAGTTGGGGCATCAAAGGTTTACAAATAATGCTGTGGCTTCTGTGTCTGGATTTTTCTAGCCAAACTCGCTCTCCCAGCCAAAAGCATTCAATATTAACATTTCTCCTGAGCTACTGGGTTTAGCAAAGCTCTGGAGTTGGGTTTTTTTCAGTGTTTTTTTTTCCTGCCCGCCTGTCGGGCAGTCTGGACTCTTGGAGTGAATTCCTGTGCCTGTGTGTGCAGAGCTGCTAAGAGATGGCTGCCTGCACTGATGTGATGTCCCTGTCCCCTGCTCCTATTACATGCATTTGCAGTTTAATAATTGCATGTGGATGGCAGTTGCTGCCAAGCCCTGCGTATCCAAAGTCATTTGGTGAAGGAGTCCATTATGCTTGTGGCTCTCAGTGATAAATTCCCTGTGATGGTGGCAGCTCACAGCAGCCTCCTCTCGTAATGGCATTCTGCTCCTGTTGGCAGCCTTCCCTGGGCAGGAGACACTGCCCTGAAACAGCACAAGTGATGAGAACGACAATGGCTGCGCAACTCTGGGAGACCAAAACGTCGAGCAATCGGTAGTTCCTTTCTTGGGACTTGCTGTGTTTAAGGAGACATGCACAGGAGATGGCAGCTGGCCATCTGGATGTTCCCGAGGCAGAAAGCCACGATGGCCTAAATCAAGAGACCCATTTCTGAGCTTGAGGGTCTGAATACAGTCTGATGTGTCCTACTACAGTAACTTCACAGAAGAACCCTTTGGAACTTGGTTTGTAAGATGTAAAGGATGGAGCAGGGGTTGGCCAGCAGTTTGGGAGGGGGGGCACAGATGGCAGATCTGAAATAGAGGCACTTTCCAAATTAGGTACTCTGTACAAATCCTTTTGGTTTTGGTGTATTGACCTCGGGAGCAGCACACTGACCCTTCAAAGGAATGGTGCCCCATTGATCCTAATCTAATTAAAGTAGCGCTTGCTGCTCAGCATGGGCCAAAGTGCAGCAGGGTCAAGTGTATGTCAGTAATTAAGGATTTAGTTACTAGGTTGTAAAATAATAATAATTAAGAAAGCTGTCTCTAGCGGAAACAGTTCATTGCAATGGGTAAAATACTGTTGAAGGTGGATCCTGATATACCAATGCTGTTGCCAGATATATTTGATACATTCTGCAAGGGATTTGTACGTGAGAAAGAGTTCCCGGGGAATGGCTGGCGGAGGGGTTTATGTGTGGACCAAAACATACGATGGAGGCCTTCTCTTCCTTCCTCTCCTTTGTTTCTCACTAAATCAGCCTGGTTATCCCGGATTCAAGGGTAGAAATCTGCGTGAATTTGGTTAAGCAAGTTATTGTTTGCAGACGTGTGGACTTAGAGCTCTGTCAGACAAATAAAAATGCAGCTTTTATGATCAGGAAATGGTTAATACTGCTGAACTCATTAGATACCAGTCACTTGTAGGGCTTTAGGCTGCCTGTTTCCTAATTGTTCATGTTAATTGTCTGCTTATCTATTTGTATGGGGTAAATGGTGGGGAGCCCCTGCCACAGACCTGGGCCCCCAGCTGTGAAGGGCTGGAAAAGGACAGTCCCTCCTGCCTAGATGGGCTGGTGTGAGGAAAACGAGTTGGTGGCCTTTGCCAGCCTTGAAAAAGTGAACTCGAGTCAGTGAAGGGAGCAGTGAGTTCCTGTGCTGACCGTTTTGTGCAGGCCCCTTACCTGGGCCCTGGGCAAGGCACAAGAGAGCTGCAAAATTAAACCCATTGTCAGCTACTTGGGGTGTTTTTAAAGGCTGTTCTGCACACAAATGTGTGCAAAGTAGGCACGCTTTTTTGCTAACCAGTTTGTTACGAGCGTGGTTATTTCTTTTACTTGGTTATTCACAAGTCCCTTGCTCCTGTCATTTGCCCTTGACTGTGGTATAACCGTAAAACTGTTTACTGCGAGGCCATGAAGAATCCATATGTCCGTGTGATCTGTCAGGCCACCAAGAAGCCAGGGCTTGTGGGCTAGCATAAGGATATCTGAAGGTGACACATGCTGTCATTTGATGAACAGAGATGCAGAAGGGGATTCTGGCAGCCACTACCTTGGCCTTGACAACTTGTGATGGTGACCAGGTGGGGTGTGTTATCTTAATAGTCTGGAGCTCTTGTGAATTATTTGCTGATAGATGTAAACAGCTGTTATTCTTGGTAATGGAAAGCAATTAGAAACATCTGTACTCTTGGCGATGAGTAATGCCTCCCATCTTCACTGCTCCCAAGTGCCAGTTGGAAATAACTACATCATCAGGATGGGTTGGCAACCCACACTGCATTATGGCCTGGTTTGTACTGAGCTGTGAAGAACAAGAGGTGAAGCACGGTGGAATGAGCCTGTATCTGAGCTTACTTGGGTTTGTTCAGGATGAGCAGAGGGAAGCCAGGTGCTCCATAGCTCCCTGTCACCCTGCAGGTTACTCTGTGTTCAGGAGCTTTGAGCTGGTATGGCTTCTGGAGCTGCAAGTCTGTGATGGCACTTTGTGCCCGGATGCCATCCTAGATGGAGCTGCAGCTATCCCTGAGGCTTCAGCCAGGCATGGATGTCTATCTCAGGGCTTGCCAACAGATGGAATGAGGTCCTGGTTTGGAGACTGTTGAGTAAAGGAAAGACCAAGAGAAGCCCAAGAGCTTGGGATCTAGCAGCTCTGATAAGGCTTCTCAGATATGAGCCGAAGGCCCTGACAACAAACACTGACCTAGTGACAGTGAAGTCTATTGTGCAGGGAGGCTGGCTTTGGCTCTCAGTACCCTCTGAGGTGTGTCGTTGAAGAACATGTGGGCTGGAGACTTCCAGGTTGTCTTTATTCCTCTTTGTAAATGACACAAAACTCATTGTGGCTTCCTGTGCTTCCTGAATCACAGAACAACATCCTCGATGTTCCCAGCTGGGACTAGAAGAGTTGTGTTTAACAAAACAAGAAATAGGGATAATTTAATATAAAATCCCTAGCTTTCTGGTTTCTTAATGTGTGATTTTTATTTATGCTGTTCCAGTTGCTCCAGAAAAGATAAGAAACCAAAAAGGCCTCAGAATCTTGATGAACAGTGTATCTGCTTTAATCCTTTGACAGCAAGATCATCTTTAAGTAGAGAGAGTTGTTAGCAATTCTGAAGTATTTGCAAGGAAAAGGGACTGATGGAGTGTGATGGGTTGGTAGTGTTTGGTCTGCGATGGATTTTTTTTTCTACTTTTAGCTAACTATTTATTTGCATTTGTTATTTAAAAGTAAAATACAAAAGGGTATATCAGGCAGTGTTTCCCTATTTGTTAAATGAACTTTCTACTTCCTGACAGTTCCTCTTGGTTTTTTTCAGAGTCGGTGTTAACTTGTTTTATGCTGTTGTTTTCATTGTGCAGGAGTGCATCATTTTATGGCTTTCACATGGTTTTAAAACAAATAAATGCTGAATTCCCTGGTTGTAGCATCTCTGTAGCACCCTGGGTAATACATTGAAGGCTGCTGTCAGAATGTGATGGATCTGTTTAATTCTTGAATTGTAGTTTATGAGTTGAGAAGAAGTACTAGATGGGCAAAAGTCTCTGAAATGGGCAGCAGAGGCATAGAGCAAGAAACCTGCTGTATCAGTTCATTCTCACAGGTTGCGCGGGTTAATTCCCCCACCAAATGAAGAAAAGCAGGGAAGTGATTAACACACGAGACAGAAAATATGAAGTCCGATTCTGTGCAGAGGCATTTCATGCTTTATTGGTTTCATGAGAAGGCCAAGGTGCCAGAACAATAATTAATATGTTGCAAGAAGACAAAATAGACGTCTTATGCAAGGTCAGGGCATTTGTTGGCTTTGCAAGAGGGAGAATTGTACCCAAACATGTGATGCTTGCAACATGCAGAAGTGGTAACTGGGCTTTTATGCTCCCTCTGTGTGGGATGGATGGCTGCAGGGATGCAGGTATGGATGGTGTTGGAACAGGCTGTTACTCTGATGCTGATAGCTAGGCCTGACAGAGTGGCCGCTTGGCTGTGGCTGCTGCTGAGGGGGCATTCCCAAAGGACTCTGAAGTGTTGGGAAAGCCACGCTTGGAAATGAGTACAGAAGAGGTTTATACAGGCACAGTCTAAATCCTGGTTAGAACAGTTAGAATGGTTGTTGTCCTCCCACCATCCTGGGTTCCAGTAAAACCGGAGCAAGTAACTTGTGTCTGCTGCATCTCCATGCACAGCAGGAGTGATGCTTTACAGTGTCGAGCTGCCCACATGGGGATGTCTCAGATCCTGAGGAATCAAGTAAACGATGATTTCTTTGTTTCAGATTATCTGCAAGAAGAGGAAAGCTTTCAGTTTTCCTTGTCCTTAGATGCCTTGGAACTAGGTGGCTACAGAGTTCGTATCCATGCCATGTTCCCAAGCGTTCCTTGGGGTTTCAATGGGAGCTAGCAAAAGGTCTTCCTTTTGTGTGACTTAATGAAGGAGGCAAGTGGAGGAGGTGTAGCCGGCCCTTTGGGTACGGATCTCAGAACAGCACCCGTGAGTGTCCTTCGATTAGGCTCTGGACCGCCACTAGCCATGGTATCCCCACACGATGGGATGTGCGCTAATGGAGAGAGCAGGTGGGTGCTAGGTAGGGCAAAGAGAAGGCCCTGGGCGGGGCAACTTGAAGGCCACCCCTGGCTCTCAGCTGGGTTGGAAAAGTTGGGAAACTGATGGGCAGTGTTGGGGGAAGAGCACAAGTTGTACGGATCGATGTAGCTGTCCCAAGGACTGGGGTTTGATCAGCATGACTGCCATTGCATACCGAGGACAGCTGCTGGATGAAGGATTAGGATGGGCTCCGATTGTGAGGGTTTGCTTTACAGATGTCATAAAAAGGCCTTCTTCAAACCTGTTCATTCCTCCAGTGCTGCTTTTCCAGATGGGAATTACAGAGCAAGATTCAGTGAAATCTGCTTCTGTGTTATTTAGCAGAAAAGAATTACAGTAACCTTTTCTAATCCTTTCATTTCAGGTTTGATTTACCTGCTATGCTTTGATGAGAAATTTGTGTAGTTCTACAGGATTAGGTATTTTCATGTCCAGTCATTGAATGAGTGTAGTGTATAAAAAATTCTGTGATTATTATATTTTGAAAGCTGGGATTAACCTGTGATTCTTGATTAAAAAGATACCGTACAGGATGGGGGTGGGTACTGAAATTGTTGCTTAGCTTGTGTTCTTCTTGTTTGGAAGAAAGCAAAATTAAAGGTGTTTTCCAGGCAGTATGCTAGCAGAGTAGAGAAATTTGGAGTTAGGGAAGGTAGAATTGTTCTTAGTTGTTTAAACCCTTGTGAGTTTCCTTGTGAACAAACAAAGTGATTGGTAACAACTAGGCCTTTGCTTACTGTGTCTGGTACTGGAAGATGGCAGTGCTGAATATCTGTGTCTGCCCTCATGGTTTGTAGTTCTGCTGAGGGTGGTGTTGGCCTCCAAATCAGGGACTTAAAATATCCAATGGAAACCTCTTCATTAAAGCCGAAGCTGATTGATGTGCAGCAAGTCTCAACAAAAAGCTGGGTTTGTGCAAGCTGTTTTTTTCCACCTTGGTGCAAAATGGCAGGGAAGGCAGTTCTTAAAGCAGCCCTTACGCTCAGGTGGAAGAAAGGTGCCGTGAGGAACAGGATTACCTGCCACTGAATGTGGGCTACAGGGAGGCCTGCCTCCCACAGCCAGGTGACTGAAGGGATGGTGTGGAATTACATGGATGCAAGGAATACTTCCATGTATAATACACAAATACATTTAAAAAACTGAAGTGTTTATGTTGTACATAGCATTGTCTTCAACCTAGTAGAGAAGCGCTTGGATGGCTGTGTGTATTTTACATAGAAATGAAGAATAAATCCATATAATGTGCTCTATTTCAGTTGAAATCCACCTGAAAGTCCATTGGTTCTGCTGCTGTTTGCGCCTTGAGTAGGGGGAAAGTAAATAGTACAGGTCTACTTTGCTTTAGACCGTTGTAGGAATTTTGGTGATGTGATAGCTAGATGGGTATCCTTGGCTGTGTGAGGGCTGGATTTGTTCTTAGTCCCTTTTTAGAGAGCGGCTGGCCTTTATGAAGGAGAAGGTTTTTTCAGGTTTGCAAACAAACAAAGGGCAGTCCTGCCTTCAAGATCAAGGCACTGCCTAGTGCAGCAGGAAGGAAACCTGCTTTGCCTGGTGGGCAGCTTGTTGAGAAGAGGGGCTCCCTTGGGTAGGTTTCCCTTGAACAGCTTCGGGCTTTTTTTCCCCTTAAAGCTATTGTCCGGGTAGTGCTGCTAACCGCAGGTAACATGGTCCTGTTGTGCATTCAGGAGTCAAGGGGCTCACAAGGGATTGCTTTTCTCCATGCCCGGTATGAAAGATGTGGGCCCATGAAATCCTTCAGGAGAAAACGGTAGTCGAGGGCAGGCCAGAGTTGTGTGCTACCAAATGATGCAGTCCTTGCTGAGCTGGAGCATAGCGTGCAAAATCAGAGCAGAAGTTCCAAATGGTAATTATCAGGCAGCTTGGTTAACTCTCTCTTCCTTAGAAAATCACTCTCAGGATTATATGGTCTCAGGAAAGATTAGCAAAGCTGAGGAATCTTGAGGTTGATAAATAGGAAGATTAGATGGAAACAGTGGGAAAGCTACTTAGTGCTGAAGTCTTTGCCCTGAGAGCCAAAAGGAAAGCTTTTAACTAAGCGCATTTGGAAGGAGCAAGCCTGAAATTGCAAAAAAAAAAAGATGGCATAAGGAGGCAAGATGACAGCTGGAACTCAAAGGAGCTTTTAGTTGCTTCTCCTTGCCATTGATGGCAACTTAGCAGGAACTAGTACCAGGAACAGACAGTGTACCATAACCCTGACTGCTGCTGTAACTGAGACTACGCACAGGCTAGGCCTCTGTAGGATGAGGCTCTAGGGGTTGGGGGAAGAGAAACCTGGGCTAGACTGGCAACTGTGGGCACTGAATCACACAGCCCACATCCTTGATGCAGCAAGAGAAATATTTCTGTTCTCTATTCATGGTGGTAGCCTGCTTGCAAGGGTGTTCTGGATGGTGAGTCTGAGTGAGGTAAAGCCTGTGAAAAACATAATTTCGGCTCAAATGAGTTTTTTAGTTTGGTTGCCGCAAACAGCGCAGTGGAGTAGTGCACAGATAAGAACAAGAAATAGTTTGAGGTGAGCGAGGAGCTGGTTTGGTGTTTTAGCATTTCTGGGAAGTTAGTGTATTAAATGATTTTTTTGGGGCCATGGACTTTTCCATCCTCCATCGGCAATGAGTTGCGGTGGGGCATCCATTCGTCTGCGGTCTGAGCTGTGAAAATGGAAGGCTTCTTGTTTCTCCCTGAACACTTTCTTTCTGAAGAGTTACGTGATGTCAAGACCAACTTCCCAGCCGGGCTGCAAGAGTTGAGGTGATCTGGAGCTGAGATGCCCTGCTGCCAGCACCCTGTGTACCATCCGTCTCCAGGGCACACTTCCAGCTCTGTGCCAGAGCTCGCTTTGCTGCGTTGCTGAGGGATGTGCTTGGATCCCTGGGGCTCTGGGATGTCACTAAGGATGGAGCTCAGGGCTATGTCATAGCTGATACAAGTGATGTGAGGAGAGCCATGAAGTATTTTTGTGTTCCTGTATCTTTTCCCAACTTAGTATGAAGGTAAAAATGGTTGGAAACAACAGGAACACCAGGACGCTGTAAAATACTGCGTAAAACTGAGAGAAAATGTCTCTTCTCTCACAACTAAGTAGTTTTCACTTCTGTCCACCAAATGAGAGACCGGTGGTCATTTTGAAGGGAATTCTGTTTCTCCCCTGGTTCTCCACTGCTTGCTTTGTAGTTTATAGATGCTTTTTTAACTTATTCATCTGATGTTGCTGGTGATCCATGGATACCTGGATATAGCAATGTGATAAAATTAACATCTTGGAAGTGTCTTACGTTCTGTATACTTGAGCCATCAGGAGGTAATGCAGCAGAAGCATGACAACATTACACTGAATGGTGTGGCAATCCTCTGACTTCTTGCTGGTGATAAGCAGCGCAGATATTCCAGGGAAAAATGAAAAAGGGAAAAAAGAATTCCAGAATGGGCAGTTGCAAAGTGACAGAGGCAGAGTGGTAAAACCAAGTGTGAGCATGCTTGATATGTGATGATATGTGGGTGTTTTTAAAGATAAAGTCTTGCTTACAGCAACTGTCTGAGATGGAAAAATGTGTGATTGTCCTGGTTTTATTATAAGAACAAAGTTGGGTGCTGTGAGTTTGAAGGACAAATAGCAAAAATACAAAAAAGATTTTTGATCTTGAATTTGTGTGGCTGCCTTTCAACCTTGCTGAGTGTCATTATCTCTATCATTTTCTGAAATGATTGTATATCATTAAAGAAAAAAAAAAACCAAATCCAAACCCCTTAATAGGGCACCTGAGCTCATGTTTGTGTCTGGAGCCAGGTTTGAGTATGACTTCCAGCACACTTCTCTGTTCTTCTGTGTCAGTACCGTTAAAAGACAGGTTCCTTGTCCTGCTGTCCCAAAAACCTGGCTGGCTTCTCAGATCTGCAGTAGTCTCTGCCTGGAATTTGGCACAGGAGCATTGCCATTACTGGTTCCAGTGCTCATTAGTTATTGCTGCAATTGTTCTGTCTTTCATCTATTCCATGTTCCTCGAAGTCTTCTATAGGTTGGACTAATCTGAATGAGTCGATATTATCTGCATAGGTCGTCACCTCATTTCTCAGCTTCTTCTCTAAATCATGACTAATGACTGTAAATAACTCTGGTCTTAGTGTCTTGGGGCACCTCCTTGTTAATCTTGAGCCATTATGTTAATTGACCATTTGATCCTCATCTCTGCCCTGCCCCTCCCTTCATCCCTCTGACTAACTTGCAGCCAGAATTGTTCTGTCTGTGCAACTGCCTCATTTTTTCAGAAGGCTCGATGAGGCGCTCAGAGGCTCTTTGGAGGCCCAGAATAAAATGTCATTGCACACATCTCGATCTCCTGCTTGGATGCAATGGCGTTATCTGGCATGATTTTCCACTCTCTTCCCAGGCTCAGTGGTGATTCATTGCACTGCCGTGGTGGCTGCTGGTGCTCACTCAGTTCGGTTTCTGGTTGGCTCTCCAGAGGAGAGGATTGAGATTGAGAGGAAAGAACTTGGAGAGGTGTGTGTGGCAGGGGAGGAGAAGGAGCAGGGGAAGGCAAATGAGCCTTTTGTCCTACTTGCTCACACTATTTCTGCCAGCATGTCACCGTGTCATCTCAGAAACAGTCAGAAGTGGGAATTGATTTAAGGAATCAATTAAAATAAAATGAAGAAACTTAGTCTTTAAGATTATGTACAGGTCGATCAGACTCTCCTCTGTTATTCACTCACCATTTTGCTATCAAGCAGGTTGTAGAAACGGGCTTTGCCCTTTCTGTGTCTTGCAGTTACTGCATATTGGGGAGTGGAAGAAGTTTGGTGTTTCTTTTTTCCTCCATCTCAGCACCAACGGGCCATGTTTTAAAGGCTAAGACTGCAGGATACCTGCATAAGGAAATATAAATCTTTTTGGCGTTTCAGTTTTCCCTCTGGAAATCTTGTTTTGATGCTTAGGTGCTGAGGAATTCTGGGAGTTTCTTTGGTTATTGCTGCCTTTATGAAAGTAGCTGTTCCATCAGTGCTCTGGGTTTGGTACTTAGCAGGAAGGCAGAGGAGTATAGGCGATGGCTACTGCGATCCAGCGCTCATGGAAACTGCATTTTAGTGATAGAATAAATCAATTCCAGGGCAGTCAGTCACTGCTGATGGCCGTGCAGCTCGGCCCTGTTAAGGAAATAGTTGCTCTGTGTGTGTACACATCCTGTGCAACAGAGCTGCTGAGGAGACCGGTGCTCTGTTCTTGAACCCACAACTTGTCTGTCACAGTCCCATCTCACTTGTATTTCCCTCTCTCATTCTGACAACAGAAGTGATGGAGGCGGGAAAAATAATTGAACTCTGCTGAATAAAAAGCAGAGTTGCCAAACGATTTCTAGTGGATTGAGACAGAGCCTAAATGCTGGGGTGGGGAGCCAGATGATCCATTTCACTGGTGTCGTAGTTGTGTTAAGTGAGCGCTTGGAGGAGCCATGGGTGGAAGTCCCCGTAGCTCAGAGGCCAGAAATTTAACCTGGATGTTAATAGGCAAGAGCTTTGTAGGTGTATTGTGGATAGACCTTGTTGGATGAAATGCTACACTGAATCTCTTCTGCTCTTGGGTCATCGTTGAAATTTTTTTAGTGGGGAAATGATGAATAGATAGATGTGAAGATGGAAGACAGATGGATACAGAAAGACAGGATCAGATAGTAGATGAGTTACAGTTGTAGCCTAATGCATGTGCTGCCTTAATGCTGCAATATTAGGACAGCATCAGAGTCCCTCTACATCTGCCCCCCCTTCCTCCAACTGTACCGATTTATATGAAAATTAAGATTACAAATTAAAACCAGGCTATCCTGGAGTTTTCCAGTTCATCAGCCATCCAATAAAAATGATGTCGAGCTTGTGTGCATAATTCCCAGAAGATTACTTTGTCCTTACAGCTAAGCTCTGTCCCTGATATAAAAGATCTCTATCCAGTTTTATTGAAATAAAGAACTAACATCATAATCCCAATATTGAGGTATAATCTTCATTATCTCCTGACCCTCTTGAGATTTTTTTTTCTCCCACCCCCGTTCTATCCTGATTCAGATTTATTTCATTTATAATCCCTATGTGTTTACCTTTATTCAGATAGGATTATAAACCAAATAAATAAAAACCCTCCCCCCAACATGCCCTAACATAGAGCAAATACCCTTCAGCTGAGCTCTCATTCCCTGATGTGTTGGGCTGAGCTGTGGCGCACTGGGCTCTGTTCCTGCTGACTCTGCAGCTGGGGTTCCCCACAACAGCACTGCCCATGCACCCCCTGGACCCGCTCATCGGGGCAGGGGCTGGCACTGGACCCTGTGCTGGCAGGTGCAGGGGAGACACGGTAAATGTCCACGGAGGTGCAAATGGGTGGGCTGGCCTGTGTCGGAATGCTGCTCTTGCCAAGTGCGCCTCCTCCTTATGGTACTTCCAAGTACTTGGTGGTACTTGAGTTTGCTTCTATGCTGACTGCAAGGCCGAGGCCGGGAGTTAGAATGAGCTGACAGGAGTTTGGTAACTTGGCCAAAACCTCTTGTTGACCTGATGGCTTTTTTTTTTCCCAGACCCTTCTGGCTGCAGGCTGTGCTCTGGGCTGGTACCTGCCGGCCCAGGGTTCTCAGTAAGCGAGGGTCAACCAGTGTTGCTCAGATCAGGGCTTTTTTGGGTGCAGAGCGGTGTTTCTGTGCTGTGGGAACAGCCAAGTGGTAAAGGTGAGATCTATACCTGCCTCCTCTTAGTCATACACAGCAGGGCTGGTGATCGGTAATGTCATGGTCAGGTGTCTTTGGTCATGTCAGAGGGCTAACACAAAACCCAGCTGTGCCAAAAGGGAGGGAAGGCTTCCGGAGGCTGGATTCTGTAGTGGTGAAATAGTATAAAGGAAACCTCTTTGCGTACTGTAATCACTGGAGTGCTTACCTGCATGGAGAAGAGAGGAACCTCCAAAACATGAAGTGGGAAAAGTGGTGTTTTTTTGGGGAATGTGCATTTTGCAGCATCATGACAGGTTGGAAATCCCAGAGGTGTCTCAGTGGCATTTCTTTAGCAACTTCAGGAACAGTCACCTGGTCAAGGGCTGTGGAGTTCAACAGTACCAGTGGGGGTCTAGTATGGGAAAAGGAGGTGCAGCTCCTGGCTAGGCAGATGGCTTTTCTGGTGGCCCCAGTGTCTCCCTGAGTTATTCAGTCTGTGTGAAATGAGGTTGGAAATAGTTCTCAGTGAGAATAACTTCGAGAATCCAAGGGGAAGATAGCAGTGCAGTAGGGCATATGTGATGTTAGAGGGGACAATTTAGTTTGCTACAGAGAGATACTATGTTGCATTGCTAAAATAATTGTGATTCTTGTCCCAGAGTATAGTAAGTATGTACTTAAGAAGAAATCACCCAGGTAAGCTGAGGTTATTCCTTCTGTGTCTCCATCTGCTAAGCTGATAACACAGAGACATATTGATGAGGGCTCAAGGAAAACATGAAATATTTCATCAGTAAGATTATACCACACAGAGACAGATGTTGGGAAGCTGTAACATTTAAAAATAAAGAGATAAACACATGCTTGCAGGAGGGATGGAAAGATTATTGTGGGTTGTTGTTTTGGGGTTTTGGGTTTTTGCTTTTTTTTTTTTTTTTCCATTTACTGCATGAGCTGAATGGCAGGAGGGAAGGGAGAACAAGGTGCTGAGAGAGGAAGAGGCCGTATCAGAATTTAAAGAGAAGTTAACTACCTGAAGGCAGACTGAGAAGGTGAATGCTGCTGCTTTGGGATAAGCAGCTTTTGCAGGAGTAAAGGAAGGAAAGTGAGCTTGGCCAGGTTTTTAACCTGTCTCATATAGACCAGCTGTGCTGCTGCTCAGGGCAGATTGGGTTTTCGTCCTTAATTGTAAAGCTTTACTTCTGTGCTAGTCAGACCTTGGAGACAGGGAGTGCTTGACTTAGGGGCGTCAGTGAACAGGTAGCGTGCATGTGATCATGTAGCACTTGAATGTAGGTGTGTGTCAGGTGAGTCATCTGCCTCGCCTGTTGCTGCCATGGTGCATGATGGGCCCTGCCAATGTTCTCCTTCAGAAAAGTTCCATGAACTGTGGCATTGTACTACTCTGCAGCAGGTATCCCGAGCCTTGCTGTCATGCTGACCCACACATGGCCATCAGCCACTACGAGTCATGCCTTGAGCAAGCTTGCATTATCCATGAGCGGTGTTTAACAGCTGGAAGCATTTCTGCTGGGCTGGGGCAGTCCAGCCGTAATAGGCCTGTAGAGATGTTCTGCAGTCCTCAGTAGGTTGGAGGATTGGGGCAGAGGTGTGTGTGTAATAAAATTGACATTTTCAGCAGAAATGCTTCAAAGGAATTGGATATTAGTGAGCTTGGGTATGTAATGCCTGGGGAGGAAGAAAAGTGCCTTCATCCTTCTCTGAGGGTGTGGAGAGCCTGTCACTGGCTCCTGTCTTTAGGAAAACTGGCAGAACCTTGCAGGTTTGGTGCCAAAGGAGGGACCTGCTGGTGCAGGTTTGTGGCTCTGTATGGTCGCCATGGTGGGCTAGGCACCTGCGCTCATCCACAGCTCCCATGGCATTCTGCAGGGGTACAGCTTTGTTTAGGACCCCTACTGGGCAGTGACCAGCTGTGCAGCTTCCTTGTCTCAGCCCAGTGCTCTTGGGCTGGGAAGCCATTGACCCCCAGCCCCCACTGACAGGGTTTCCTGTGGATGTCTGACAGTTGCACACAGTTCCTGGGGTCAGGAAACAGCACTTCCTCAGCTTCTCAGCTGAGAGAATAAGGCCATCAGGTAAGGGATGTGCCTTTCTCTTGTCGAAGGGGGTTCTGTGAGGAGTAGATGAGGAGTCCATAATGGTGAAATCATTCAGTTGGAGGTGGTTGCTTTCAGGGCTTGTTCTTAGGATTCCTGGGCTTGCTGAGTGCCAGGAGAGTTTTCCATACCTCTTGGCAAAGTACAGAGTTTGATTGCCTTGAAGTTATGAAGGGGATGGTTCCTTCATAACTTTCATCCTGTGATGGATGACAGTTCCAGGGGCATCCTTAATGCTGTACAACCTCCGAGGTTCTCTAAAGGTGATACACATCATGTGTAAATGTTGCCATCTGCAGAATGCTGCTTTATGAAGAACCTCCAACTCTGCCTTAAGTGGAAGGCTGGAGTGACAAAGTGATGGTGTCACTTTGCAACTGGCCCTTGAAAGATGGTCCATTCCCTTCGGGAACCATCTGTGTAGCCCTGTGTGCCTAATGGAATGTTTGTGTGTTGGGCTGAAATAAAGAAAATCCTTGTCCTGTGATTTTCAGGGAGTTTAAAAGCTTTCTGAAAGGTTGTTCCCTTTTGGCTGGAGGAAAGTTAAGTTTTGAGCTGGAGCACAGGCTGAAGGTTTGTGAAACCCAAGTGTCAACGAAGAGCAGCTGATACAGATTTCTTTCCTCCTCTGCATGAGAACCAGCCTTCTGTTTGCCTGTGATTAATCAATTTACATAGCAGGTAGGAATAGCAAATTACCTACTTAGCTATGAGCAGGAGTGGCTTTAAAGAGATGGAAACATCTGAAATAATGTTTGAAAAAAGAACTTGTGAAGTTGTGTGAGGTCAGAGGCCAGCTGTTGACAGGAAGGGTGTCTGAGCAGCAGCTGGCCATAGGTTATCACCTTAATGATGATCGTGTGATTGCACTGTTGCTCTGGCTTGGCCAGTTCTTCATTCTGCCTTGTGTCAGCCTTCTTCCCTGAGGCTCCTGGAGGGAGTCTGCAAGGAGAGCAGAGATGCGTGTGAGGGTGTTCTGACCTGGGCTTAGTAAGGTAATGCTTATCCACAGGCGCCCGGATACCGCTTGGGTTCTGCTGTTTTCTGCCATTGGTGCGAGCATGTACCTGGAACGGGCTGAGAAAATGGCATGAGGGTTGCTGTCGCCTGGAAGTGCTGCTGTTCTTGTGCGGCCAGTCTAGAGCACTCTGGCTCTCTTTGCACTGGCGTTTTGTATGAAATAACTTAAAATCTGTTGCTTCTTTTAATGTAAATACTGTTGAAAAGGTTTAGAAAAGTGCTGAAATTCAGTCCTGCTGCTTTCTATCAAGTTCCCTTAGGTTGTTTTGTTTTGTTGTTGTTGTTGGTTTTTGGTGTGGGGGATTGGAGTTGTTTTAGTTTGCTTGTTTGTGGGGTTTTGTTTTGGTTTGGGGGGGTTGTGATTTTTTTTGTTTTCCTTTTTTTTTTAAAATATATATTTTTCATTTTGTTATTTCACATAAAGGCAGGGGAATACTGTGCAAGGCACAGAAAAGACGATGGCAACAGGGACAGATGAGGACAGAGGGCAGCAGTGCCCATCTCACAAGAGGCAAGGCTGGAAAGAGCAGCTTGGTTAGCTGTGTGCGATGGCATCTGTCGGGAGTATGTCATGGCGATGAGCTGTTGGAGCTGAGAGATGGAATGGGCACACGGGGAAATGCATATAAACTGCCTATGCCTAGATAAATTCCCTAGAACTTGGGAGATGGGCTCTACTGTTCAGAGGTAGCCAGGTTTGTTGGGCAAGGGGCAGTTCTTTTGTGTGAGAACATTGGACTGACCTGCCTGCCCCGTTCAGCTGGCCCAGCACATGTGGGGGCTCTGTCACAGCTCGTCCGGGGAAGCTGCAAGCGTCACTAAGATGGTTCGTCAGCTGGGAATTCCCAACAGCTCAGTCTGCACGTGGCATTGCAAACTGGGCTTGTCTTCTTTTCTGTCTTTCGCTCCCACCTTCCTCCTTCTGCCTAGGGTTTCTGTCTCTCTAAGTAAATCCGGCTGATTGTCATCAGAGCAGAGAACCACTGGCTGTGATGCCTTTGTGTCCCTGTCCCAGGTGATGCCTGGTTGTGCCTAAGTGCTTTCTAACTTCTTCCTAAGTTCTTCCAGTGTGGGTGATTTCCTGATTTCTCATTTTATGTGAATGGGCAGCAGGACAGCTGCATGATGCTGCTAACAGCAATGGGAATGGAAATGGCAGGGATCTGTATGTGTCTGTAAGTCCTTGGCTTCTTGACTAAGATAGCTTCGAGCAGTTTCCAAGAAATTTATTTTTCTTGCTCTAACATGACTAGAAAAATCTAGCCATGGGACTTGGGGTATTTAGGACAGTTTATAGTAAAAAGTAATGAACCAATTGCTCATTTAAACTCTAGTGTTTTATTAAACGTGGTCGTGGTTGGAGTTTTCACAGATTTGCCAGCAAGGAACATGGGTTCGGCTTCTTCAGGCCCCAGAGCTGACACTGGTTTAACTGGAAAGAAATAGACAAGACAGTCAAGTATCCTGATTTAAGATGTGGATGTCAGGCTAAATGTCCATACTGCAGGAACTCTTTACGCAAAGAAGCTACACGTAAGCATAGGTTTCCATCTCATTTGGAAAGGCAGCTCACAAACAGCACTGTGCCACCTTCAAACTGAGAAAAAGTGGTGCCTACTTGGAATATTGGTCTTCCGGACCCATTGGGTGGCTGGTATCTCTCTCGGGTGCGCATGCTGTCTGAACTGTGCCCTCAGCGGCACAGTGGGAACGGCAATGCACCATGTTCAGCAGTGGGAGCAGAGATGATGTGCTGCTCACTGCTCTCCCACATCACCTGGCTAATGTGGCAGAACTGCCGCTCTTCTTGAAGGTCAGAAGGGAGCTACTGTGCCCTCTCTGGAGATGTTTGTTGGAATTGTTGACTGTAGTGAGAGGTGTGAGGATGTGCTCAAGAAGTTTCTGCAGGCAAAAGCCCTTTGGCTGTTCAGATGGGCCCAGGTCAGGAGAGATGTCTGGAGAGGAATATTGCAGGGCAGCGGTGAAGCAGAATTTGAGAAGCGGTGAAGAGAATTGGAGCAGTTCTCTGCATTATGCGGTTTGTCTACAAAGTCTGTCAAGGCTTCTAATTAAGAGTCCTTGGAGAAGATGAATCAGCTCTCTTCCATGTTGACAGGAACACAAGCTGAGGAAAGATTTGGCAGCGAGCAGGGCAGCAGTGCCCAACCTTGGGGCCAAGGACAAGGTGGAGCTGCAGGACCTGTACAGAAGCCTGAAGGGATTCTGTCTTGAACCTGACTTAGCGGGTGGGAGGCTGAGGTGCATGTCCTGGTCCAAAGCCCTGTTCTTTGAAGGTGTGTGAATGGAAGCATCCGGAAGAGGGCTGGCTTGGAGCACTTTATTACTATCAGTGCCTGAGTAATGCTCACACTTTGTCATTGCTCACTTTTATGGGGGGGCTGGCTTCAAGTGCAGTATGTTATGCAATGGTTTTGTCATGTATCAGTGATGATGTTAACAGTCTAATGCTAAACAGGTTCTGAGGAAATGAGGAGGAAAAAAAAATGACTTACTATATTTACCCTGAAACAAGATTCAATCTGCCACTGTATTTAATGCTATATTTTTCATTATCTTGCAAGCATATGTTGGAACTGCTACAGATGATGAAGTTAGCTGCTGGGCAGAGCTATCATCAATGCTTTCCATCTTTATTTTAATAAGAGGAACGAACAAATTGTTTGTGACCTTTGTCAAGGGCTTCCTGGAAGACAAGAAACCTAGCTGCAACAGAATCGCTAGCCTGGAGCCCTGCTGAATATTCAATGCTTGAGCCCTGCCTGAAACGTGCTGTAACAAAGCCATTGTGTCTGATGGAGCTATGTCTGCCACAAAGGAACTGGGAGCTAACAGCAAAAGTTAAACCTTTCCTTTCTTCTCCCTCACACTCCTGGAACAATGTGGCAATATGCTGTTTTGTTCAACCTACTTGCAGGGTAGGAAGCTGAAAATGGTGTTTCCCTGACAGCTGGCTCATCACGCATATGCTGCTGCAGAGAGAAAAAAAAAGTGGGCTTTTGGATTTTTTTAGGAAACAAAAAGCTGACATATGTGCCGTTGGTATGTGTCACATGAGGGACATGTCCCCTATGGCTGGCAGCACTGAGGAGTAGGGAGATGCCATTTTGAGGTACTTCGTACAAAGAGAACCTTGCGTGACTGGAAGCATGTGACAGTATGGAGCAACCAAGAATGCCAAGGCGGGGTGGTTACAAAAAATGCATTCCTGGCCTGGAAGGGGTTCTTGCAGAATCCCTTCACCTATGCCAGCATGCCAGAGCACCGAATGCCCTCCACAAGAAAATTCCATCCTGAGGCATTACTCCAATCTGTAGGCAAACTGAGGCGGCAGCAGCCGGTCCGGGGACTAGAATCACATCTCAGCAGCAATGGCTTTGACGTTGTTGCTCGTGCGGTTCTTAATAGTTTGTGGAGGTGGAGATTGTACCAGACACTGTCTGTTGATGGACGCGTAGGCTTCACAGGTTACCTCAGATAAAGCACTTCACTGTGGGTGCTTATTTAAGCTTCTGGGCGCCATTTCATATGTAGGGAGAAAGAAAAGTGCAGTACAAGTGATAATGCACTTCTGTGTGTTATCTCCACCTCTGGTGACTGACTCAGTCTCACTGTAACATGGTGCAAGAAGATGATCTGGACACCAGGTTTCTAGTGGGGTGATTTTATTTTGGCATCAGCTGTTGGTCGTTTTCTGAAATCTCAGTGCACTACTCTGATGCATTGATGCTAGCATTTTGCTCACTACGGTATCCTCGAAACTTTGAGGGAAATTCTGTGTGGTCATCTAAGGAATGCGAATTTCATCAAGCTTTTGTGGCTACAAAAGCTGCGACACTCCAGCTTGCAAACGTCATTCCAGAATTGGCATTTGGTTATCCTTGTATGGGCGTTGTAATGGCTGTACAATAGATGAGGAACCCACCCTTAACTCCCCTTGCAAAATGAAGGAGCAGTGATCTGGAATGGCAAAGATCCAAAGTCGCCTTTTGGCACCTTTGGAACCTTCTTCTAAAGACTTCAGACTGTTCCTTGCACCTTTGACTTCCTGATGCCATTTATCAGGATTATTTTCTCATTGGAGCCTTCTGAAAACCAGGCGTACAGTGATTCCTGACATTAATGCTTCTGTGCAAAACCATCTGGTGGAAGCTTGGAGTGCTGAATGAAAGGTGTAAACCTGGATTAGCATGGATATGGTTCTCTATTGCCTTTGGCTCATTCACATCTCACTGGATGTTTTCCAGGTTCCCTTGGAAGAGCCAAGATTGCCATCATACAGTGTAATGCCATATGTTAAGATTCGTATGACATATTACCTAAAAGTCATAAATTATTATACTGTGTCTCTTTACGGGGCTGTGATTAGAAATGTTTATGTAAATGCACCTTCCCAAGAAAAATGGCACATGATGTTAAACAACAGTATGCATGGCAGCTCTAATGAGGTACTTTGACTCAGTTAGGATGTTGCCTTGAAAACAATCCGATCCGAGTATAATGGGGAATTAATGTCCTTTTTAAAATGCACTGATCTTAGATGAGGTTTCTGCTGGCACTGACGTTGCTGGGGAAGAAGATGAGTGAGAGACAAACCTGCAGAACACACTGCTCTGTGAATTGGGAATACCTGGCCCTGGGGTCCAGTTTACGGTCCTGGCGTTGCATCTTTGTCGCTCGACAGAAATCCCGTACGTACGCGCACGTGTACGGAGATGTCCTGTTCTCGCGTGTGACTGAGACAGGTTTCATTTGGGCTTTTAAGTTGCCGCCATAAAAGCAAAAAATGTATCCCTCCCTTAAACTCCCATTTTTCTGGTGTAAGTCAGCTCATCTTGAGTTCTGCCAATGATGGAAGGTGTAATGTGCCACTTAAGTTAGATGTAGATTTGCTGAACTGCTGCTTCAAACATAGGTCCAGAAATCCATCCAGCAAAGAGAAATGGACTTAGAAAGCTGACCTAAGTGAGCTATGTATCTGTGTATTTGAAAAAACAAACAAACAGCAACAACACAAGCTGACCAAAAAAATCTCCAGCCAAAACCCAAAAGGCCCAAACAAACAAAACAGCACAACCAAAAAATAACCCCCACCATAAAAAACTAATTGGGTGGCTTTCTTAAATATCCAGGCAGAGGACATGGAATGATTTGGATGAGGCATTGGAGTAAAAACAAACAGGAAGCATTTAATGCTGGAAAAAAAGTGCTTTTTTTGTTTAACAATAGATTTTTCAAACAAGATGAAGGGATCCAATTATTCTAATTAGCACTGATTCACTTTCTCTCCCAGAGGGATTATATCCAAGCTCTGTGGTGGGTATAACTGCACTTTGCTCTCTCCTGTCAGTGGCTGGGACATTGGAGCCATTTTGGAGACGAGTACAGCACAAAATGGGACAGACCTGTACAGAGGTGGTGAATTGGTTTGGAATCAAAGCATTCAAGAAACAGGAAAAAGACGAAACAACTGGGTTATTTTGAAGTACATTTGAACTTGTCCAGGACTCACACAAGCTGTCAAGAGTGCCTTGTACTCGTCTTTTGCGTGAAGTGTGTGTGACACGGCCCCTCAGTGGTGCCTGCAGCTCACGACGGCTATTCTGGCCTCTCCTCAGCGTGTGAGCCACATGAGATGTGCAGTGCTGCTGCACGAGCACTGATGTGTTTGCAGGCACAGCTGTTTCATGTGGCTGTATCTGCCTGCTCTTGCCACCCCCACACCAGCACCACAGGCATGGGTTCCAAGGCTCAGTGTTGCCACGGGATCAGCTCTCCCGTGATTATGTGAGGATCAGCGTGATCGGCTGTCACCGATTTCACTGACATCTGTCCCCACAGCGAGACAAGCCGCAACATGAATTATTGAAGACATACACATGCAGATCTGTGTCATGATTACGCCAAACAATGCGCTTTGCCACCCTCTGGAGAGCATGGAGAGCCGTGTGGACAGCTGCTTTAACCCTTTCTGACAATCTGTTACCAGCTTCCCAGCATGGGAGCTTTGCAGGGGTCTGGGACGCTTGGGCAGCCTCAGTCCTCGCTCCCTGTGCTGAGCTGCTAATGCAGAATTACTGGACAAGTGGAGAAGTGTCCCTCTCCGCAAGGCTTTGCAAAACAAGGCATTCGGATCTTGATGGGAGAGCTTGGTCTCGCAACAGTGGACCTGATCCAGAAAAATACCTGGTTAGTTTAACCCTTAGTGGAGGAGGGCTTAAAACCTCATCATTAAGCATAACTGAGACTTGAAAAACTTGGGGGCTCCGAGTGCTTCGGTCACTGCGTGGCAGTCTGAGGAAGGAGTTAGGAAGCAGTCTTAGAAAATGATAATGAACTTGCAGACTTGAGTCACCGGGTGGATTCCAAACCTGTGTTAGTCTGCAGCCGTTCATGTTTGCTTCGTTTAGTAGTGCGTGTGATTAAGACAATCTGATACCTCAGGTCCTTTTATTAAGGATAAACCAATAGACATTTGAGTCTCAAGCTGCCTATCCTGTGAAAAATGCTTTGAATCAAGCTGGCTTTTGTATCCCATAGTCGAGTGAGCAGCTTCTGAATCTGGGTAACTTTATGGTTGAGATGAAGCCTTTTTCCATTTTAGTGTAACTTCAGCACAGATTTAAGTGACGCAGACACCTGTAGGTCCACTCTGCCGACTGCAGAGGTCAGAAGTGGGGGGGACCACTGTGGGATTGGAGTTCCTCTGCTTCATTGATCTTCTGAGCGAGCTTCATAATTCAAGGGCTATTTACAGCTGTGATTCCAGCAGTTTTCATCCCTGTATCAGATGAACCTTTTCTCTCTGGGTGTTAGCTTACAGAAATGACCCATTTTGGTGGGTTTTGCTACCTGCTCTGTGTCATTGTGGGTTTTTCTGTATTGGTTTGTAATGACTGGACTTGTTTGGATGTTTTTTTTAATCTCACTGTTTTCTGCTCCTATACAATAGATATTGATTCAGCAAAGACTTAATATGTCTCAAACACTGTCAGAAGAGAGGATGAGCTCCCCTAAAGGGCTTAGCAGGAGTCAGATGTGGCCTTCACCTTGTTGCACGAGTAATTATAGTGGAGACCCTTGGTAGGGTCGTGTATCCACAGCCATGAGTGTTTGGAGCTTTGGGGGAATGGATTATTTGCTCTAAATATACTCCAAGTAATTGTATAGCTCATATCCAGCATGTCAGGATTACAAATTTCATTACAGATTTCAGAGATTGGAAGCCTTTATACAATTACCCTAAGTCCAACTAAGAGGTAAAATAATTTCTTCGAGATGGACAAGCAGTGGCATACTGATCTGGTATGACTTTCCATAGGCTTCAATTTCATTAGGAAAATAAGAATCCTTTTTCATTTCATCTGGGTTTGATATACCCTCCGATGTATGGCATATCAGGTGTGATATATGCTTGGAGCCTTTTCCCCCCACATCTTAAAGCTGTATGGGTCAATATCCTTTGGGCTTCTGCCTGCTTATTTCTGAACAATTTTGTGACTGCTGGCTAAGGGGGTCCCTCATGTAAGGCCTTGTGAGTCTGTGGAAATGCTGCAGCCAAGCTGCAGGAAAATGTCCGTAACCGAGTGCGTGAGGCCAAATTGTCAGAATGTGGCCTAGGAGGTGAGGGCTGGTACAGCAGGGTGTTAAGCGGCGATGCCAACCCAGAAATAACTGGTTTTACCTACACACACAGGTCAGTCAGTGTTTATGTCTCTGTAGCCAGGTATTGATTTTCCGCTTGGCCAAAAGAAAATAGGCTCACGATAAAGCTAATTAGACTTAGTGCTAAGACAGAAGGCCCAGAAGGCTGGTAGAGAGGAGTAAATTGTGAACTCTGTGGCTTGGCTACAGGCTTTAAAGGTGTGAGCAGGAGGTAACTCCAGGTGCTCTGGGCAGGTGTGTGACTCGAGTGCAGTACTGAGGTGCTGGAAGATGAGCACGGGTCCTGGTGCTTTGTGGAATCACGGCTTACGTAGATGAGAATTGAGAGGCGGAAGTATACGCAGCCCTTTCTCTGCTGCCGTGGGCACAAGCCAAGTGGCACACAGAGTTTAAATATCGGGGAGACATTGCTGCTGCACTGTGTCTTCTTATCCACATCTGTGGCCCTCATCTTCCCTTTCTGTGGCAGAGCAGAGGACGGTGACAATGAATTCCATAAGGTGAGTGAACAGGATTGCCTGTTTCTCATGAAAAGAGCAGCATCTGTTGTTGTTAGCACTTCTCGGAATCATGAGTGTCTTAAATCAAACTAACAGTACATTAAGGTTGTTTGAGGTACTAATACTCTTTTTTTTTTTTTTTTTTTTTTTTTTTTTTTATAAAAAGCCCCCTCCTTTTTTTTTTAATAAAAGGACCCTGCCTTTAGTTTTTCAGGCTTCCTTATAGCTGATGTTATTTTCCAAAGAAGCAACTTACTGCTGTTGTTTTCTCGCTACCTTGCCGGCGTCTTGTTTAAGATCAGAGCTGCAGTGTAACAAAAGTTTGTGTGGGTCCGCGAGTGGATGTATGGGAACCTGTGGGTCAAATTCACTGTTCCTAGCTGCTGTAGTCAATTCAGCCTAAAACATGTTATTAGCCTTTGGCTTTGGGAAGCCATATGGCCAGCAAATCTGGCCAGAAGCAGACTGAATCCAATTCACAGAAAGCTGGTAAACCTGGATTTGTTGCTGAGAGTGTCCAAATGTTGTCTTTAGTCAGCCAAGAAAGTACTCACAGCTAAACTATTATGATAAAGTAAGACTGATTGTTGTGTTTTCACCTGACAAACACAGGTGACGGATGCAAGGAATGACAGGAAACCACCATCATCTCTGTCAGGCAATGCGAGTTCATAGCCGCTCATTCCAAAGTGCTGCTCAGGCTCTGGTATAGGATCAGTGTTACGCTGGCAAGGCTTTGGCTCTTCCATCGTCTTGGTGCTGCCATCCTCTTCCTTCTGGTATCTAGCAGAGCACAGGAGAAAAGACTCAGACTTGGTGCTCAGTGCTCTTCCTCTGAGCAAAGAAAGAACAGAGGGGACTTGGGCATCACCTCTGTTAATGTTTATGGCAGCGTTGCCCAGTGGGCTTCAAGTTCTGGGACCTGGCTGGAACTGGATTGCAGTTGTTTTTCAGTTTTTTAACGAAGGAGACATTATTACATTAACTTATTACGTGTAATTCTGACGGGTTTAGCTCCATAAGAGAGGGGGCGATTTTTATTATCTTTCCCTTGTAAGAGTTACTCGCTTAAGAAGCTTTCAAGATATTACCCAGTCACTGAAGGTTCTTTAAGAAAAATACGACTGCTCGTGTAAACAATTAATGGTTGTTAAGCGTGGCAGTGTATATTATGACAAACAACACATGCTACATTATGCCAGCTGGTGTAATGATGTGATAATGTCTGACTCATTAACTCTGGCACACAGTTTACGATGCCCTTCTATGACAGGATTAATTGATTCACACATACATTAAAACAAAAATAACTAAACTGAAATTCAGCTGGAAGCCTGGCTTCTCGTTTGTCATCAACCCTGTTGGTGGCTGCAGCCAGTCTGGGCCCAGTGCAGAGCCAGCCGAGGTTTGTCCCCTGACCTCTGTTTTGACTCTGTTTTGACTCTGTGAGTATCTTGCAAGAAGGGAGGAAGTGATGAGAGCAGCTGCCAGACTGAAGGGCCCCTGCAATGACTTTCAGGTATTCTGGGACTGTTCGGATCCAGTGAGTTGAAAGGTGAAAATAACCCTTTTTGTCTAAGTAAAGCCACCGATGCATGGCCTGCTGTTTGCTGTCTGTACAAAGCCAAGAGCTAGTTAATATATTTGTGTCAGAGCACTGAGATAAGCTGCTATTGGGGAATCTTCCATCAAACCAGAACTTGGACTCAAGGAGAAAGTGCTGAGGGATGGCTCAAAGTTGTCCACATAGTAGGAAAACTGAACTGGAAATAATTTTATAAGAAAGAAACAAACCAAATTAGTTTAAAATGGAAATGAAAAACCTTGTGGCGACATGACCTCTGGCTTACCTGCCTTTGTGCTCTGTGCTAGGGAGAAGCCCAGAGTGTCTCTGCTCTTGACACTGAAGCCATATTGTCACTAGGCTTAGAAAAATAAAGTGATCTACATCTTCTCACTTGATAGGGAAGGAAAGAACAAGTTAATTGTTCATACTAAGAAATCTTTGCAACTGTCTTGCTGAGTGACAGTTTGTAGCAGAAGGAAAGTCCCAGGGCCTACGTGTGGGCTCAGAGCTGTCTGCAAAGGGGCAGAAATGAGGGAGAGCGGGGTAAAGTACAGGAACGGTCTGGAAGCTTGAAAGAAGCTGCAGGTGGACTTGAAAGTTTATTTCAGCCTGTGGCTTCTTCTGGCTTTCCAGAAGGTGAAGAAGCTGCTAAAGTAAACAGTGTAATCTGAGAAAGGAGACTACTCAAATGCTAAATAATGAAAAAGTTCTAAGGAAAAAGTGATACTGTCCAATAAGTAGACATCATGTCATTTCAGCAGTAGAGGTGTATGAGTCCTAATGTTCGGCATGTTCTTAATGTTCATGTTTTAGATAGGTTCTCCTCATTTGTCATATGACTTCTGTAAGTGGATCATCCCTTCAGTGTGGAGCAGAGCGGGAAGAAGCTCTCTTTGGGCAGAGGGATCTGTTAAAGGGGGAATGGCCCAGTGCAAGTACCTGGAGTAGGTGCTTGAGCTTTGCTACTGGGAGCTGGGATGAGACTCAGACCTGGCTGCCCCAGCTGCTGTGCTTCACTCTTGATAAACGTATGCAGCAGTCTCTAAAAGTCTCTGAAAGCTCAAAAATAGGTCCCTGGCTCCAGAGGAGTTTCCTGCCTCACAGGCTTGCTGGAGAATTACACTGTGACAAAGGATAATCTAAAAGTGAGTCTGATAGACAGTCTCTATTGCAGGCATTTCTGCGCAAAAATGTTTCCCGAATGAAACGGCATGATGAGAAGCCTTTTGCTTCCATTGAATACTCAGGGTTGAGGTTTTCCCTTAGTCTAGTTTCTAGAAAATAGACATGTTTTATATTTCATCCACCTTCCCTGCCTCCAGTTTCCTCTGAAAAGACAATCTTTTGTTTGGGGCAGGTTTATATCCTGTGCTTTTTTCCGGCTGGAAACATGGTGTGACAGTGTTCTTGGCACTGAACTGTCAGCCTTGGCCTAATAGGGCAACTGATGTTCCTTAAAAATGTTTTCAGCCAGGGTTCTGACCCTGTGGAGGTGGTTGGGAACATGGAGCGCTGAGATTCCGTTTGAAATGAAGCACTGCTGGGGTTTGTTGGAATGGAGCTATCTCAGGCTTTTTCCAGGGTATTTATGCTGAGGCTTTTTGCAGGGAAGCATTGTAAGAATATCCTCTCTTAGTTTTGGGTTTGTGTTGGGTTTACAGTCACGGTGTCCTGCCTACAGCTGGGCGATGTGCCAGTAGAAAGGATAAACATACTTGATTTATGACTGTGAAGATAAATGGAATAGTAATTGTAGGCAATATTTTGGCTATTTGAATCGTGTTGGGCACTGGGTAGTTTCATGTGTCCTAACTTTCTCTGCCAGTGGCTGCTGATACTTGAAGGGGTTTTCAGGCGTTCCTGCTACGTGCTCTGGCCTGAGCTCTAGGCTAGTCCAAGGAGGTGAAATCCCTGCTTCAAACATGGAGTCATTTCTTGTGGCTTTGAGTCTTGCTCCATTCTCTCAGCGGTCATTTCCTATTTGAAAGGCTCTCCTGTGAAAGTGTGCCGCAAGTGTATCACTCCGTCTCACTGTGGGGACAGCCCGGACTGGCCTCAGGGTGGGCTCGTGTTTGTTTTACTGGAATTTCTCCTGGCAAGGGGAGCACTGAGGTGCTATTGAGTTTCCAGCCTACACTTACTGAGCTAAGAGCTGGAGCTGTGGGCTCAGCCAACGTCACAGTCACCTGGTGGGACATGGGGACCAGTACAGATGTACCTTATCCTTGTACTCAACACATTCTTCTGGAGACTTCACATTTCCTGTGTTGAACTTCTCTTTTGTTTTTTTTTTTACTCCATTATGGTAATAGTGCGACTTTAAAACCCAACTCAGATCAAAAGTTCAGATCAAGGCCTTAGAGTGTTTAAGTGCAAACTGAAAACTGTTTCTGCCCTAAAGATCTTTCCTTTAGTAAGGAAAACAGTTAAGGAGAAAAAGAGAGTATTTTATCTCAAATAATGCCTTAGAGTCTGGCAGAGACAAAGATTCAAGATACACTCTATGTAATTGATATACCTTGAACTGGTACATTAAAAAAAAAAAAAAAATAGGTGTTTGGCCATAAAAACACCACATTAGTCTGTGTGAACCTTGGCTGTAAGGATTTGGGTATGGCTTATTGTGAGATGCACCAATCTCAGTGGGCTGATAAATCAAGGGCTGTGTTTCTGCTCAGGGTTCAGATGACATAGTTGGTTCCATTGGGTTTTCAGAAGAAAGAAGAAATTTTGATGACAAAAATAAACTATAAATATTGCCTAGGTGGGGGCTGGATGCCTGCACGCACACTGTAGATTGTATAGCATACCTGTACAGCATTGCTGGTAACAGAAGTGTGCATCCTGCCTCTCGCAATATGCTAATGGCCAAGGATTAATGGCTACCTTAAATAAAGTATCCCCCTGCACTTGGGAGCTTGTGTCCCTTGGGCACTGAGGTGTGCACGCACAGCTCTGAGGGGGTTCCTAGCTAGTGCCCAGGGAACAGTATCACTGTGGTAATGGTGGAGAGGCTGAATTTCAGCTGAAGGCAGCATCTGATGCTAATGGAAAGATAACAATCGCCTCCGGAGGGATAACGGATCCCATAATTTGCTGCACTCAGACTTTGGTTCCTCCTGATGTGAAGTTCATACTTAAAGGTAGAGTTACTTCAGAAACCCCGGCAACCCTTGACTTGGAATTTGTCAGAGGTTTCTCTGTTGTTCGTGTCCTGGACAAGTGTGTATAACTAATAGGAAATAGCCTGTGGAGCTGCTGGGACTGTAAGGCACACCAAACACAGGGGCCGAGCACTGCAGTCGATTCCTCCAGGTCTCCTGTAAATTGCCTGGTAAAGGTTTTAGTGCAAACTGAAGTGGATATTTAAATATTCATCAAGCTAAGTTTGTTCATTTTCTTTTGATTAAAACAATTGGAACAAATGATGTGGCTGTAATTTGAGCAGGAGGTTCAAGTGGGTGACCGACCAAGTTGAGAGTGTATTTACTCCTGGCCTCCGCAGAGAGATTACTCCTGGGGATCTTATTGGGCTGCATGATTAAAAAAAAAACCAAACAAACAACCAAACAAAAAGTGACAGCAACAAATTTTCAATATCTAACACAGAGTGGCTGCGTAATGTTGCATGTAGATGAATGATTGTTTAATTTAATGTTTAGTCTTATGCATGGGCTTACTCAGACGAACAGTTGCTTACTCCCAGGGGATTATGGGCATTAATATCAAAATGATAACACAAGCATCGCAGCCGTGCTCTAACGGAGAGCTGGAAGATTCAAGGCAGCCTGGTCCTTACAGGAGCTGATTTGTTTGGTTGATTTCACTTCTTGACTTCACTTTTCCTTCTTGAGAGGCAAGAGACGCTGGAACCGCCGCAGCATTCCCTGCGCCTGCAGGTGAGAGGGAGCTGGGCTTCTGCAGCAGTCCCTGGTGGGATGTGCATGAGACACCTTGTCCTTGAACTGCACTGAGGAGCCGCAGCTCTGGCTGTGCTCACATCCTGTCTATGTTTCAGTGCGCGCTCCTGTCCTTCCTACCCTTCTCCTCATGACCCTGCTTGCTCCAGCCCCCAACTCTGATTGCTTAAACACGGGAAGAGCAGCCTGGGAGAGTGTTGTAGGCAAAGCAAGGTTCTGCCCTGCCTCGGATGTGTGTAGGCAACACACCAGTCATCAAATGATGGCTTGGTGTCTCAGAATGGGCATGTGAGTAGTTCTGCTTTGTGGCAATGCAGAGAAATTATTAATTAACCGATTTGGTAATAGAATATACAGAGGCAATATAGCTGCCTAAAGGAGCATCAGAGGGCTGTAATTTGCTGTTATCGCTTGAATTAAATTCTGGAAATGAGCTTCAAGATCTACAGGAAAGTAGAGTCAAAAAGATACGGCTGTAATGGGCTTGGCTTGTTTTTTAGTTCCCTTTTTTTCTGATTTGCTAATGATTATTGTGTCCATCCTTAAAGTCATTTGTGATGTGTCCCATGCGTAGAATTATGACAAGCAGCAAGAAATGAGAAATTAATTCATTTTAAATGATGCTGCACATTATCAGGAGAGAGGCTGCATTTTCAGCCACTGAAATCATTCCTAATGATGAGCTTAATCCTTCCATCAGACCCAGCTGCACAAAGTGCTGCACGTCAGCTGCTGGGTGCCAGGGTAAAGCGTGGGGTAGATAGTCCGGCTCGGTTGTTTGAACCCGTAAGTAAACGTGGCAGAAGATTCTCAGAGTGACAGAGCAGTCCTGCTGAGAACCCAGTAAAGAGGGAAGTACAGAGATCAAGCTGTGTGATTAGCAGAGGTGCACGTCTTGTGCACGTCTCCGATGGCGGTTCCTGGGGCTGTAAAGGATGGGAGCTTACACAAATCAGGCAATGAGGAATACAAGCCCCACTGGTGATGGTTCCCAGCACTCCTGAAGGGCCTTTCAATAGGAGCTGGAGCTAGGCAGGAGCTCCAGACCTAACTTCCTGGCCATTAGGTGATTAAATGAATGAACAGGTAATGACATACAGACTTCCTTACGGAAGTGCTTGTGTTTCCCTATGAAATCAAAGCCCACTGTGCTCTTGAGTTTCTAGGCTGCGTTTTTGACATGATGTAATGTTTTTCTCTCCATCTTACTCCACTGAAGAATTTCTCCACCCAGGTGTCACCCAGCTTGGGCTTCAAGCATTACAGGGGCTGTCCCAGTGGAATCGTTTCAGCTGTCATGCTGATGGCACAAGTTGCGTACTGCTGCTGGTGTTAGTGGGATTTAAGAGTAGCGATGTATATAGGTTGATGGAACAGCGAGTCTGGTACAAAGTACAGTTTGCCTGGGTTTGGAGGTCAGTGGCTCAGAGGAGGAAGCTGTTTTCTAAGTTTGAGGAATACCGAGTCAAGGATGCCAGGCTATGGACAGAGCAGCTACAGCTCCAAACTGCACTCACCACTGTTCATGCATTGAGCAGAGCAGTCGCCTGTTGGCCGGCTGCAGTGCAGCCTTCTGTGCCTGGTGTTTCAATATCGTTCTCACGTGTTTTTGTCAATAACCCTTGTTTGAACTGCTCCAGACCTGTAGCAACTTCTTGGGACATCTCTGAAGGTTTCGTTTAGGCTAGAAATACTGATGCACTTGGAGAATTTCCTTCCATTTTTGCTTCTGAATGACATGGCAACATATTTAAGGAAGTAGTCACGCTTGTTGCGCAGCTTGTCCCCCAGCTGTGTGCCTGAGCTGCTCCAAGGTGCTGCTGTTTGTCCTTGCATGAGCTGCTGGGTGCATTGGAGTGGTGTTTTCAGAAAGGATTGTTTTACACCTTGGCAGCTGTTGGGATGGTTGTTCCCATCTGGCCAGGGTCCAGGACTTTGCTGTGCCTAAAGCAGTCAAAGCATGATAGGTATGGGAGAAGCGGGCCATTGAAAGGGGTGTCTGAACACAGGCTGACCGAGTGTCCCGTGTGGGATGGAGCCTCCCCCATGCGTGTCACGCTGCTGCGTGTGCTGGGCACTGGAGAGGGGCTGCAAGGGCTCCTCAGCCTGGGCTGTTTATTTGGTGTAGCCCACAGCTGGCTGTGGAGTGTAGGCTCGTGACTGACAAACCAATGAGTTTTTACCCTTCATCCTCTGAAAGCGATATCGAGACTCTCTGCATCCCGTGTTTTAATTTTTGTGTCCTTCTTTGTCATTTTCCCAAAGAAAATTACCGCGGCACTGATCTCAATGTTAATGTATTCCTGCTTACATTTGACTTCTGAATATGTTATGGCTAATTATCATTACACAGGACGAGAGATCAGAGCCCTGACTGAGGTGCTCGGTGTGGGAACAAAAGGAGGCCAATGCTGCGCCTTGGCTCGAGGCCCAAAGTTGGTGACTGAGCATCTTGAAACTGGTGGAGTCTGGGAAGGGGGGCTTATTGGTTTTTTTTCTCCTCTTAGTTTCATTTTATTATTTTTTATGAACTGGGGAGGGGCCAGGATGGGGCTAAAATTTCCCCTTGAACATGATGTCAATATGTTGGCATGTCTCCTTTTATTAAGATGCCATCCAACTGATAACAAGTCCTGCTGTGTTTTACCAACATAAAAAATTAGACTGGAGACCAGGGAGCGGCAGGTGGCTTTTGGCACCAAGAAATAATCACACTTGATGTGGAAAGTAAAGTAAAAGGAGCCATCTGTTCACTGCAGGAGGACGTGAAAAATCACATTAACATATTGTCACTAACATCATGAAATACACAGTTAATAATAAATTTAGTTATCACGGTGAGCTGCGTTGGGTGCTTGCTTAGAACAGGTATTGAGGGGAAGTTGTGCTTGCTCACACCCCCTTGTTGAGAGCTGTGTCCTGGGTGCTGTGGCAGCCCGAGCCCTCCCGTTTGTTGCTGCTGGTGTGAGCAGACACGTGTGTCTCTGCCAGGAGCAGGGACGGTGTGTCAGAGCTCCTCTCGTGCCTCTGCCCTTTCATCTGCTCTGCCTGGATCCATCCCTGTCTTCTGACTGCCAGGCAAGCACACAAGATGGTTGAAAAGAAGGAACTAGAGATCTGATGGTAGGAAGGGAATGAAAAGCCTAGAAAACAAGAGGAGTCACGAGTTAGGTCTATTTGCAATGAGTCCCAAAGTCCCAGGTCTGCTTGAGTCCTTGGGCAGCTGATAGTGGATCACTGGGTTTGTTGGGTGTTTGGGAATGGGGCCCTGTGTTAGCTGACATTGCTGGGTGCGGCCTGTTCCCTCACTGTCACTGCCTGCATTTCCCAGGGGCCCCCAGGGCCATAAGCATTGATGGATCGGTCCCCACGGCCCCCCGTGAAGCGGGACTCTGAGGGGTGTGCTCGTTTACAAAAGATGAAGATTGAAGCCTGGAAAGGCAGGCAACACCCACACACAGGCAGGCTGGGGCAGAAACAAGCATTGAATATAATTAATGTCAATCAACCTGGCCGTATGGAAAAGAGATCTTGTCAAATGCACTTGATATCTTTTTTGATGAGATTATGAATCTGGCTGATAGACTTCTCTTGGTAGCGAATGAGATTTTGATTAAGAAACCAAAATGATACAGAGTTACTACACCTCACCAGGTTAAATGCTTGCTAGCTGCTAAGTCTTGAAATACAAGTGTAGCCAGGTTCTCAGTGCGTTGAGCATATGTGATTGTACTGATACCCCGCAGGAGTAGCTTTAGTCCTGCACTCTTACACCTCACATTTTTCTGTTACTGGTGTTGAAGAAAATACACTGTGGCTCTCAGCGAGGGCACAGAAGTGTCTGGGATGTTCTGTAGCAAGAGAGGCATCGCTAAAGGTGCTACCGCAGCTCTAGAACGGCACTAAGGAGTTAACAGCGAGAGGACCGAAGTGCTTCTGTGCCCCCCTGAGGGCTTGCGACTGCCATTTTCAAGGCTGTGCTTGCTCCTGGGGCTGCCTGTTCTGGCAGTCAAGTGGAACTTAAGAGAATGTGAAGAAGACTGTGAAAAAGATGGAGAAATTGGATTAGCTCTCTTCTGGAAAAGTGGCACGGTCACTCTGTTGAAATGACAGAGGGAGAAACCTGAGGAGAGGTTGGAATAGCAGCCAGGGGCTTTGGGACTTGGGTAAAAAAGCGCTTTTTGGTAAAGAGATGGAAATCTGCGGTAAAAAGACCATGTGATAAGAGATCATGTCTGGAAGCTGGAACAATTTTCTGCTTGCAGGTGCAAGTTTACTAGGAAAAGGGAGTCTTGGTTTTTCATGGCTTGAGATCTTGGTAGAAAAAGTAACCAATTTATGTTTTCAGTGAGGAAGCAAGACCTGAAAAGTAGACTTGAAAATCCTTGTTTTACTCAGTAATCCGTGTTGTGACCTGCCTCGAGAGGCCATTCTGCCTCTCTGAAGCCCCTAAACAGATATCTTGTTGCAAAAGTGAGCTGCCTGGCGTAGAGTGAAATTATGGACTTGGCAGAACGTTTGGCCACTGACAGTTGATTTTACAAGTAAAATGTCACTTGAGGGGAAAAAGCCATATCTATTGACAGCCTTTGTGCGTTCTGACAGGCCTTTCTAGTTTAGTAGCTCCTTCGTTTTGTACCTGATGGACCTCTCCGGCTGTGGATGCTGAGGCAGATGGGCTCCACAGGCAGCCTGAGGGCACAGGAGGAGGGAGGGACCAGAACTCTGGAGTGCCCGGAGCTTTTTGCCTTTCATCACAGCGCTGAGGGGACCCGCAGAGGCTGACAGCACTGCAGGGGCTCCAGGTGGAGCTTTTGGTTCCCGGGGACAGAGGGGACAGTCCCCTGTAAGGCCATACGGGTGTTTTAGCGCAGGCACGGGCACTGGGAGAAGTTTGTGCCTGTACAGCCACAAGCACATGTGCTTCGTGATGGATTCCAGACTTCTCTTCCCTGGCTTGCTTGTTGCCTTTCCGTACTTGTCTTTTCCTTTCTGATGTACCGACATCCCTCTGCCTGCGCAGGGATCCCACCTGTTTTCAGCAGGCGAGGAGTCAACTTCTTCCAGCTGATGGCATCTTGCAAAGAGGAAAAAAAAAAATAGGGACTTTGGGGCCCCTCTCATGACTGTTAGTTGCTGACTGCAGGGGTCAGGTTATTTGGCACTTGAAGCACCTGCAGAAGCCTGTGCTGTTTGCAGGACTTTACGGTTTGGCAAGGTTTTGTACTTAAAATGTCCGCGCGCAGCTTGCAGTGTGCCATTGCCAGAGGTGTCTGGCCAGCTCCCTGGGATATGTGCCTTGGTGGGGTGCAGCGTTTTAAGGGACAAGAGCGATTCCGTTCCTTTTCCAAAACATTGCCAGAGCCCAAACTAAGCCCTTTCAGAATGCCTCCTGCTACGGCATAGAAATGGAACTACAAGGAAGTGTTACCATATGTATCTCGGTGTGTTCAGGCATGCTTGGATCCTTGGAGTAAGAATAGTGTGCTATTGTGTGTTCTCATTTACATAATTAATTGGAGCACAGTCATTATTTTGATGATGAGTCTGCATAATAGAAATCTCCTTAAAGCCCAGTTAGGACACTGGGGAGATAAATACCTTTGAGGTTCAGTCGTGTGCTTCCTTCAGTACTGCAGCGTGCTTCAAGTGGTGCTAAAGATTTCAGAACATCTGGCAGGAGCAGGTGGTGGTTTACCTTTCAATATGTTATTTAAATGACAATTTTGTTAAGCCTGCAAATAATAATAGTAATAAAAACAGTCTCACATATATTCTTGTCTTAAAGGAGCTTTCTGAGCTGGGCCATTGAGCCCTTTCTGTTCTAGGCTCAGCGTGCGCCTACTCTCTCCTGCTCTCCCTGCAGTGCTGAGCAGATTTCCTATGCAAGGTTTGTGCAGAGTGTTTTTTCTTTACTCTCTTTTGTGAAATGAACCATCGTATTGCATCAAGGCTCTCCGAAGGTATGAGAGCAAAGACAGCTGAAGGTGTCAGCCAGGAGCTGTTGTCATGTCTAAATATTCTGCTGCTATCTCTTGTATCCCATCCCCAGAGAGAACCTCTGGTGCCTCAGACAGCGACTTAGGCTGAGTTAGTGTCTCCCTGTATCCAAGGTGTCAGTCACTAGCATGTGTAGTCCTCTGGAAGCGGTGATCTTTGCCGCTGGCCTCTGATTAACGCTCTCGGAGTAGAAGCAGCACCTCTCTGTGTTTCTGTGCTCTGTGTTGGATCCTACCTGTTCCACAGACATTCCTTCATTTCACCACATCAGCACTGTGACTGCTTAGCACGGGTAGCACTGAGTGGTAATGAGAGTCTGATGAGTACGAAGAGGCCCTGCTTCCTTACTTGATTAATTGGCCAATGAAATTAGAGGTCTTATTTACAGATGGAAAGCTGATTGTAGCTGTAAACATGCTGCTAGAGCATTGGGGCCACAGGAGACACGAGATGAGACAGAGAAGGGGGATGAATAAGATGCATTTTCTGTCGGAAAGGTCAGAGGCTTGGATGTAAATGTGTTTGACCCAGTAAGGTGATGGCTGCAATTTTCATTGTTCAAGAAATGATTTTCACTCTGTATTAGTTCGTGAGTGTAGATTTGTGGGATATTAATGGAGATAATGCTTTCTCTTGGTTCAGGTTAGTGGCTTTGAAAACACACTGGTTTGCAGAAGAGGGAGACCATTACAGGAAAAAATAAATCTGAGGATACAGTCAGTGTTTTCTCCTTGGTGATGGCTGTGAGTGTAGGTGAGCCTGGGAAAGGGTACTTCCATGGTCGTGGCAGTGGGACTGCACCCCGTGGAGAGATGTAAGGAACCGGGTTTTGTCAAGTATTTACTTTTTGGCGTTGCTTCATTACCTCCTCTCTGTGATTTAAGGTGCTGTATAGAAGGAGGTTGATTGCTCCCCATCTCTATGAACATGTGGGTTTCATCTGCCTGGAGCAGGCTTTTCTGTGGGAATGAAATCAGACGTACGCTCTTGCCTCATTGCAGTCCAATTAAAATGTGGTTTGAACCTTACATTAGGTTGATAATTAATTGTCTAGAAGGCCTTTTTCCTTCTGTGCCTTTAACTAGGATCTCCCGTTACAGGCTCGTCCAGAGGCACGCAGGGCTAAGAGCCATGGGTAGTGCCGGGGGCTTTGCTGCGGCAGGGGTCCGGCCCTGCGTGCAGAAAGCAGGTGTGGTGCGAATGCTCCCAAGCCCACCTTCGGCGGTGGCGGGAGACTGGGGATGTCCTAGCTAGGAGTTCTCACCTTGTGCCTTCAGCTGAAGGTTTTTGAGGTTGGAGTCGAGCGTGCCATGGGTTGGTTGCAAAACAACTCCTTTTTTATTTGTTTACATCTTCGTTTAGTGTTGGAAACTGTTAGGAGGTGCAGGTGTACAGGGCCTCTCGAAGAACACGGTTGTGTCTCCAGGGGTGCAGTGGGAACGGGACTGGAAATTTTTGGGCTTGCTGGTTTTCTGCTGTTTATAAATCTCCTGAGTGTGTAGTGATTGGGAAGAGAATTAGTGGAAAGGAGTTCAGAGGAAGATGTCATCAAGTGGAACTCTGTGCGGTGAAATATCTGGTTTAACCTGGCTGGTGCAGCACGATGTGGAGTATCTTGTAAAAGGTATTGCTTGGGGCCGAAGGTGCCCCGACTGGGGTTTGTTTTGAGAGGGAATGGCTCGGCCTCACATATTGCACAGCAGGAAACCTTCTGCCATGCAGCTCCCCAGTGATTTATTGGAGGTGTTTAGCCAAGGACTTAAATGGGTTAGTAGACTAGCACCTTCAGGGAAGTTGCTCTTTATAATTTAACTTTGAGAGAGCAGGTTATAGTGCTCTCAAATAGTCGTGTCAAAGACCCAGCAAAAATTAATGGCTCAGAACTAATGGCAAGCTTTCCAGGATGCTGCTCTGATTTATTGAGTGGTGCTAAGCTCCAGCATCCTTGTGTGGAGAGCACTTGCCATCCTGTAAGGGGGCTAATATTACCTCAAGCTGTTGTCAGTTGACTTGGTGAATTGCTGAGATGCTGCTCCGGGTGTGGGTAGCTGGTGGTGATTACTCCAAAGCATTCAAGGAGCAGAAACCCTGGGGAAAGGCTGATGAGCTGCCCAGGAGGATGATGTTCCAGCCATGTAAATAAACTCCTGCCGTCTCCTGGCCATAATGAGGACCAGGCCCCAGTGACAGAGCCCACTTTGCTCTGTGCTGCTGCATCGGAGCTGAGCAATTTGCAGGGGAAAGTGATTGGAGGCAGGCCCTGGGATGCACGTAATCCACTAATCACCACTCGGAGATTCCTGGTGCTTGGGAACAGCAGGAGGGAATTGGCTTTTATGAGCTGAAGGAGACACTGGCATATGTTGTTGAGGAGAGGGGGAGGAGGGACCGCTTAAATATTTATAGATTAAGGGTACATTGGGATCCCTTCTGTCTTCTTGTGTGCCTGGTTCCCCTACTTCCTCCTGGGGATTGCAAGACACAGTCTCCTCAGCCTTACCTGTTACTTAACTGGGAAGCGTCCGGTCTTGAGCCTCCTTCCAGCCCTCGCGCTTGCACGGTGGGCTGGGCGGATGTGGAGCCTTGTCACCAACCCATCTCACTGGGTTGGCTCAGCCTTCGTCAGAAAATAGCACAGCTGAAAAAGCTCAGGGCATGGCAGTCTGGATACTTATGGAAAGTGAGGGTGGAAGAGAAACAAAATCCCAGGTTAGTGGCAGGCAGAGAACAGCTTTCTACAGAAAACCCTCTGTGGCACCGTCCTGTATCTCTGCCCTGATTGCCCCAGGGAGAGCCTGTGGAGTGGAGCTCCGAGGTTCCTTTCCACCTCTGATTTCAATATGAAGGTTTGTCTTCATGCAGACAAAAAAGGTGGCCTGTTCATTGGAAGGCTTCTCCTTTCAGTGATGATTTTTCATGTGTAAGTTCCCCAACCCTTTCCTGGAGGAGAGTGTGTCTTGTGTTGTGCGCAGTCACAGAGGAGCGGGTGACATATGCTGTCATGTGCAGAGTGCTCTGCTCAGTCTTACCTGCAGAACTTGTGAGGGAGACAGAAGAGGCCGGGGAAGAAGGAGCCCTTGGCTCCCTCCTCCTGTTCAGGTGGCACCGACAGTGTGGGGACAGTAGTAGAGGAGTGGTGCTCCACGCAGGAGTGGGAGGCTGGAGAAGATGCCTCTCCGCTGCTGGAGGCAGCTGTGAGGCAGTGAGAACGATGTCGGTGAGCAAGGTGCCTGGAGGAGCCCTTCCTCTGTGGACAAAGACTGTGGTACTGAACCCAAGGAGCTGTGTGTTCCCTTCCTCCAGCCTGGTGAAAGCAGTAGGATTTTGGTTTGGTTTTTCCCGCTTTTGCTGTGCTGTAGTAAATTTGTTTCTCTGCAAGACATGCATATTTTTCTCAAGCGCTGCTCTTTTCATCGGTGCTCCTGGAGGATTTCTGAGGGGATGCAAATACCGTGGCAGCCATTTCAAAGGTGCTGGCTATGAATAGAATCACTCAGAGCCACTTCACATGTCGCTAGTGCAGACAGAGCTGAGCCTCGTGTGCTCAGAGCCCAAGTGCAGAGGCCTGGCTGCTGTTCACCTTGTCTGCTACAGGTAAAATACAGAGAGGCTCAGAGAAATTTTGCCAGCTGTCTGTTTTCCAAAGACCCCACAAAACTGTGAATAAGCTGTAGCTGGTGTTTGCAGAGCAGGGTAGCTTGGTTTTATGTTCGTGCACATCCTCAAATCTCTTCACTTGCGCCATTCAGCTGGCTCCACGTGCCATTTGGTTCTTTTGCAGGCGTTGGTGCATGTGAGTGTGTTCTGTCCTATCCAGGTTAAGAACTCAAATTTAAGACCTGATAAAACCTGTACTTATTTAAATCACATGTTAAATGGCTTAATACTGAATATTAAATTGCATAAATGAGTTCTAATTAGTTAAAACTGTTGCTGTAATGAAGATCTGCCCCTCCGGTCCAGCGTTGCACACCAGTCCTTGACAATCCCCGTGCAGACAGCCTGAATGCTTCCAGGCAGCTCAGCTGATGTGTTGAAGGGTTGGCTGGAAACAGCAACCCAAACTAGGCGTTGGAAGTGTTCTAGAATGGTCCCACCAGCCAGACAGTGTGAGTACGACAGTGTGCAGCTCTGTGTGGCTCCATGATGGAGCTTAGGGTTGTTCTTGTGCTGGTTGTGGCTTTGGTGACTCATCTGGAGGCAGAGAGTTAGCACGCTATAGGTGCTGCAGGGATGTGCCTTCGGCTTTGGGAGTGTGGAAGAGCTGCTGCTGGGGTGATTGAGGACCTGCTAGACCAGGTTAAGGAGTGTTTCTGTCCAGCATAAACCCTCACAAGTGAATTTTAAGCCTGCTGCAGCTTAAAGTTAATGCGCCATCAGTGATGTCGGTTCTGGAAAACTGTCGCCTGACTTGCTTCACTGGCTGGCAGTCTGGAGCTGTTACCTGGAGTCTGGAGATAGGTGCACCATTCATTCATCCAGCCTCCCAGGTCACTGGCATTTCACTGGGACTGTGTTGCTGTGGCTTTGCCAGTGGAAATAGTGGAATCTTGTCTGGAGCTAGTAGCCACTGCACTTCTTGTATTTAGCCAATGGTGTCACTGCTGCTCCACAAGATTGGTGTTTTCCTGTGGATTTGAGGAACAAGCAGTCCGTGGCGCTCAGTGTTCCAGGGGCTGGTCGAAGCCACGGACTGAGGACACGTGGCTGCCGTGCTCCCTGAGAGTGAGTCTGGGCAGGTGACAGGAGCCCTGAAGGTCTGGGAGGAGAGTGGGTGTACTTTGTTTTCACTTAATGCTTTCAAGATGACTGTGAGAGTGGATGTGGTGGATTTACTGAAAATGGCGACTATTACATCCTTGCGCTTGTTGGAGCTCCCAGCCACCGCCACAGAGAAAGCAGAAATGAGACCAAAGAAGCCCTCAGACTCTGTTCATGAACCTTGGGAGAGCCTCAGGCTTGTCCTGTCCAGTTTGCCAGTGCTGGTTCCCTACCTAAGTGGAAGCTCTTGTTGTTCTGACTGTTTTTCATATCCAGGATGCTGCGTTGCTCCTGACAAAGAGCTGACTGTGTCGGCAGCGTGTGTGCTGGCTTTGGTGGAATAGCCAACACATGCTGTTCATATTTTTTATAAATGCCAGCTATGAGTCCTGCAATAGAATGGCACCCTGCAGTGAGGTTGGAGCTTGAGGGGAAGACACCAATCGACTCCTGTTGTAGGGGGAGAAAGGGGAAAAACCCTGTAAACTAATTAGCTCATTTGGCTCAGATGTCATTTCTGATTAAGCCATTTAGTGCTGCTCTCAGTGGCAGATCAGATGTCTTCTGCATTAAATGCCATTCAGCGGGACCCAAAAGCGTCCAGGGCACCTGTCATCTGCTCTGTGGGGATGCTGGGGACACGATTAGCAACAGCAGAGAAACTTCCCCAGATATTGTTCAGCCACCAGAGTTGGGTTGGTTCTGTCAAAGGGCTTTTCGGCACGGTCGACCAGATGTCAGTGAGCTTCAGGGTTTTGTCTTGTGCCTGCTTACTGGGAATTCCCAGGGAACAGCTTTTGTCCGAGAGACAAAACTCATGGAAGAGCCTGAGGGTACAGGCTTACCTGTGCCGGTGGACCTCGGACTCTCCCTTACGCACCCCCAGGAGCCAAGAAGTGGCTAAGTCAGTGTGGGGAAAGGAGGTTGCATGATGCACGACTGGAACTGAGTCCCTAAAACTATGGTTTCTGTGCTGCAATGAACGTGAAAAGGGACTGATAAACAAGGAGGATGGGCTTTGAACAATGGATAAATAAAGTCCTCACCAGTGACTTATAGAGCACCCGGGGCATTTATGTGATTCGAGCATGTTGCCATTTGACTTGGAATGACGTGGTATAAAACCATGCGGTTCAATTTTTGCTTTTTCCTCACCTTTGTGCTGAGGAACTATTTCTCATTCCAGGATTTTTTCACTGCTAACAGTGAAAAGAGTTAAGAGAATAGGCAAAAATAAATGATTGAGTGAGAGGTGTCATTTGGACTCTGGTCTTAGATGATTTGTTTTCATTTTGGTAGTTCTCAGGGATTACAGGTAGGTTGGCATGTGTGCTTAAAAGAGCACATGAGCCATGGGGATCTGCTGGTTACTCTGCCAGGAGTCAGTAGGTGTTCCACCGTGATAGAGGAACAATTTGGAAAGAAGAGTGCAGAAGTAAATTTGTCAGAAGGATGCAGACAGATGTAGTGCTTACCTAACCACTGTTGCGTGTTTGTAGCAGTGCTTCTGAGATAGCTGCGGATGGAAGAGCCCTGGAATGATGGTGTCCCGCTGAAGGCAGGAGAATCCCTGCAGAAATCGGTCAAAATCTGAGAAGCTCTTCTTGTCCCTTACTTGAGTGGCCTTAAACTTTCCCAAAGGTTCCTCAGAGAACCTAGAAAAGGAACACAGGATTTGCTTCTCTGAAGGTCGAAGTGTGCGTAAAACAGCCTCCCTTACATCAAAGCATCCATGTCCAGTTGGTGCTGGGGTGTGACAGCAAGCATGGGGGGGTCGTGCAGGGGAACAGAGGGCCAAGTTCTTCAGTGGTGTAAATCTGGCATCTTTCCAGTTATGTCAGGGGGGCGTTCTGCTGGCTTACACCAGCTGAAAATATGGTGCAGATGATCGTCATGAGAGAGAAGTATCATGAGCCCAGTGTCTTCCATTGTATTGCACTTTGTCGTGGTTTCACACCTGAGAAAATTGTCACAGTGGAGGTTCATAGGGATGGATACACACCCACAAGTGCAGAGCACTGGAGAGGAAAGCCCATCTATTTTTCTCAGAGGTAGCTGCATATTGGTGGGTCCAGGCTGAAGCACGAGTTCATAGCTTTGTATATTCCCTGTCTATCTTTGGGTAATTGCAGTAACAGAATCTTGCATACCAAAGATAATCTGTACTGGAAGCAGTGTCTGCAGGAGTGGTTAAGGATAAATATGACAAGAATGTCGTTGCTTGAGTGACAAACTCAGTGAGCTTTGTTTGACAGTGTCATGTCAGATCCCACGCTAGGATAAAATATGTGTAACTTGTGTCTTTGTAAACATATGGTACATGTAGTGGGGAAGGTGATTTTCTGACACGTCTACCTGTGGTGTGCGTTAGTAATGTGTGCTGGAAATCTTCTTGTTTGTGTTCTCTGCAGACTCTGCAAAAGATAAGATAAATACCACTTCTCTAACCCTTCTAATTGAGATTTTGGGTTCAGAAGGAGGGTTATCCAGTTCTTGTCCTGTGGCTGGTCTGATCCTCCCTGATGAAATACCTCGCGTTGTTTCTGCTGAGGTTACTGGAACTGGCTGAGCCCCTGTCAGCAGAGGGTGGGGGCGCATTATAGCTGGGTAGGGAGGACTTGGATTTAACTCAGTTGTTACGGCTGCAGGGTGCTGGGCTGCAAGTTGGGAAGATGTCCCTTCCTGGCACTAAGGGCCAGGTGAGCCGATGGCAGCGTGGCTCGCGTGCAGCTGTGGTGGTGGATGGCACACGGAGAGGTGACTGGGAAACAGCCGGCAGCAGCTTCTGAACTCCCCAGGAATAACTGTGCTGTCAGTCAGGGCATCTGAGAAGGGCTTTTCGAACAGGGTGCAGTTGGCAACCTCTGGCATCTGTAGGACTGGACAGGCAGGATCTGCTACCAACCACCAAGATCTGACCCCTGGCAGTTACTGGGCAGTGTTTTCTTTTTTAAAAAAACAGGGAGGTTTGCATCTTGATATTTGAGCGGTCGAGCATAATACAGTGAGAAAGGTGTCAGGATGCATTTCATCTAATACAACAGGATGCTGTAGGCAACACTTTGAAATCTGTTGAAAAGCAGGTGACAGCCACCCATGTAAAGAGTCTCACTTCCCAGAAGTGTGTTATGCTGGGCTGTTGCTATTAATTTCACGGGCTCTGCCTGTGACTGGGGAATGAATGAGTGATGTAATGCTGCTACCCAGAGCCACCTCAGCCTCGGAGGTTCCTGGGCTAGTTAAACATGTTCCATGTAATCCACTTAATTCCATGTGTGAGCTTGTCAGGGGAGCTGCCAGCAGAAGCAGACCCACGATGGGCTCAGAAGTGCACATGGAGAACAAACAGCGTGGTGGATTACTGTGTCGTGTTACTGTTCTTCGGAGTTCAGAGGCAGCTTTAATTCCAGTCAGTGATTAGAGTGGTTGCTGCTGGATCTTAATATCAATCGAGTCAGGTGTGGCAGGAAGCGTCCAGTGGAATGTCCAGGGTAGTGCGGGGCTGGCAGTCTCACCCCTTGGGCCCGGCTGGGGTTCCATGGAGGAAGTCACGTGGCAACCGTCCATGCTTGGTGCCATTTCTACTGTTGTTTGGTTTTCTGTCGCCCTGTCACAGTGACAGGGATGTGAAGTACAGGTGGAAGTAGCAGGATTGCTCAGGTGCCAATCGTGTTCGGCACTGCACGTAGGTCAGGCACGTGCACGCACAGTGCTCCTTGCCGCCCAGGTCTTAGCAGAATGATAGCACATCCATTCCCAAAAACTGCATGTTTTATGGTGTGTCAGCCTCTCCTGTACGAGCCAAGTGTAGTGACTGCTACTCAACAGGCTTTGGAGGGGCCTGGTTTAGGACTTGGAGAGGCTGAACAAAGCTCAGCTCCTCATTCACATTTGATTCCCATCACTGTTGTGTTGCAATTCTGAGTTCCTTTATGCAAACTGCAGAAGCAGTAACAAGTGAAGTCACCAAGAAGGAAGTTGTGTGTTTTCAGGACCAGCTTCTTGTCTCGTTGTTGGTATAACCCTTGTGCTTTGTACTGTCTTACTGTTGAGTTTGTAGGGGCTCAGGGACTTTATTTACTGTGTTTGCAAAGCCTCTCTGCTAGAAGTGAGGTGTTGTCAGTTTGTGGTGGCCCATCTAATGGACCTCTGCAGCTCAAGAGCATTATTCCTGCAGAGAGAGAATTGGCTTCGTAGCCTGGAATGTGTCAGAGGTGTCTGAAGCCCCACTGTAAACGGTTCATGTAGCAGAAAGTAGCCAGAGATGCTTGTCAGGTTTGTGAACTGCCTCAGTATTACTGCTCGTCATGCCAGTTTGTCTATTCCAAATGGAGAAGAAATTGCTGGGGTGGTTGCTGAGACGGTTGAGCCATGTGCCATGCCTCTGGCTATTTTCCTTCCATGCTCCGGATGCTCAGTGGCAAGGTTCCCACCCTCTTGCTCTTGAATTTTGGGTACAAGTGAGCAGTATTAGAAAAGCTGATGCCTCACTGGAGCACATGTGGAAACCTGGAGCAAGGAATGGGTTGGAAATTGTGTCCCTTGGTACTGTTTGTAGTAATGGTAATGAAATGAACCCAAATCACTGCATTTGAGACCAGGCTGGGATGTGTCCATCCCTCGTGGCGTGGCTGCCGGGCACCATCCTTCGCATGCTCCAGGCCTGGAACGCAGCTGTCACTCTCCAGTGTGAAGAACAGGAAATTTAATTTGTTGGGTGGAAAGAGTTAAATGAACTTTAACTGAAAAGCTCTATCTCTCCCTCTCAGGGTAGAAAATAGCCAAGGGCAACAGCAGATGACTAATGTGTAGAATATTGCAATTAGTATAGCAAGGTACTTACAGGGATCAAATTAAAAAATTCATTAACGTACGCACTTAATTAAGAAACACTTTTCGGTTTACATGATAAATTATGACACCTATTAAATCTTCTAGTACAAGCTGTAATGGCTTCTTTGCTCCTGGGCAGAGAACTATTGCCTTTGAGGCCCCCCGAGCTCCCCCAAGGACCACAGCACTGGTTCCTCGAGTGTCACAAACAACACTGGTCCCTGGGAGGTCCAGGCCCAGCTTTGCTGGAACTCACTGAAAGTCAAGGAACCAGCCTGGGGATGAGAGATGCAGGATGAATGATCAGATGAACAAGAGATGACCTTGAGAGTAAAGAAAGAACCAGGAGAGCAAGCAACTGAGGAGGGTCCCAGTGAGGCAGCAGGACCCAGTGAGGAGCTAGCCCCTGGAGATGTCCCTGTGTGAGCGGGCTGGAGTCTGCCCAGCCTGGCTGGTGGTGTCAGGAGTATGGGAGCGTTTTCTAAGGCAGGACCCTCAGCTACAGCTGCTCCCTCCTGCTTTGGGGTTTCTTTGCAGTTTCTTGGGGCCCTGCGACACCAGGGTGGGAACTGGACAATTTATTCTGCTGCGCTGGGAATGTGATGGATCAAAGGGGCTTTTGGGGAACTTCTTTTATGTTCTGAAATAGAGCAAACCTGCAGTTTCCAAAGCACCTGTAACTGTAGTTTGGGGTGGGAATCCAACCAACGGAAACCTGTGTTTAGGCTTTATTTTTATACAGCTTCGAAGTAAATCCAGAGTACCAGTTTAAAGTGGACCATTTGCGAGCACTCTGACCTTTAGGAGAAGGGCATTTTCCACTTCGTTTTCGTAAACCTTCTGGGCTTTTACTTTTGAATCGCCTTTGTTTTTGTCATCCGAGATTTCTCTGTAGCACTGGCCAGAGGTGAGAGTGGGGTTAGCAATGCGGGCTGATCTCAAGTTCACCAGAGGCTGGTACGCAGGGATCTGGGGAACTCCTCCAGAGTTGTCACGTTGATGCCTTAGGTTTTAAATTTTACAAATCCTGTACTGCTAGTGTAACTGTAGCTTGTTAAATGCTGCTTTCTTATGCTGTTCTCTGTGCTAAGATAGACATAACAAAACCTCTAACTTGCCCCTCAAGGACACCTAAAAACAAGAACTGTAAACCATCATCTTGGGAAGAGGGGAGCAAGCTTGGGGGAAATCGCATCCTTGGCTGGGTTCTGGTTGGTGAATTGATATTGTTATAAAAGTGTGAAGCTCTCGTGACCACGGGCATCCATTTTGGGATCCACTGAAGCGGGACCTCTGGATTCTGAAGTGTGCACCTGAAGGTCTTTCAAGTAAATACCACCTTTATTCCTTTATCCCTGTCTGGTCTCTGTTTCTAGGTAGCCAATTTAAGGCATCAGCGTGGTGGTCTGTCCTAGCAGAGAGGTCTTTCCTGCTTCTCTTAGTTATTCCAAAACCTGTCAGGTAGATGTAATTGCTCCCTGTAGTTGTTATTCTAGTTACTTGGTTTTAATTTCACTTGGCCTGTAATCTGCTCTTATTCTTGGCTCTGTATGGTAACTGGCAAGGAACGCTTGTGCAGCTGGGTGAGCATGAAGTGGAATTCCAGAAGTGGAATTCAGAAGTGGACCAGAAGTGGAATTCCACACATGCTGTGATCCTTTGGAAAATCATTTTGGATTCCTGAGTAAAACCTGTAAGACCTTAAGCTGCCTTCAGTCTTCTTCTCTGAACACCTCACCTCAAGAGTGCTTGGTGTCTAGCATCTCTCTATCATTTCAGGCACTTCAAGTGCCCATGTTACAGTTTCAGACTCAAGTGATTTCAGAAATTGTGTGTTTCGTTTTCAGGTTCTAAAATTGAACTCTTGATAATCAGGCTCTGTTTATTCTCCCGAATGCTTCAGTCAGCCTAAACCCATGTCATGACGCCAGGGCCTTTCTGGGAGTGGAAAACATCTTTCTCTCAGACTGATGTGGATTTTTTCATAAATGAGTTTGAGTTTTGGAAAAGGTTGATGAAATGCTGTCAGTTTATTAACCAGAGCCATTCTAAGTAGTCTAAAGATTTACTGTTCATTAGCAAATGTTTGAGTAAACCTGAAATGAGAACAAGGCAGGAGAGGCAGGAATGATGGTTTGATTGTTACAGGCACGTAAATAAAGTTCAAAATGGAGGTGTTTCTCCATCCCCCAGTGCCTTAGCTTTGTTGCAGAGCTGGACAGGGTGGATACAGTTGGGGCGTACCTCACGTGTGCAGCGGTTTGGGTGGAGACGTGAGATTTGGGGTCTCTTTGTGTTTGTCGTTTTCTTGCTGGTTGAGTTTTGGTTGTCCTCCTTTGCTCTTCGCAAGCTGTGGGCCGGTAGTAGGTTTTCCCCTTGCGTCTTCCGTCTGGCATTGCCAGAGATGAACACTGACCTGGAATACATTTGGGGAGCCATTGGGCTGTTCCAAGTCAGTGGCAGGGGGACGGGGCTCTGCTGTCCTCAGGAGCACCCCTGTGCTCTCCTTGCACCCCTCCTGCCTGGGCAGGATCAGGATTCCATTGAGCACTTGCACAGAGGTCTGCCCTTTCCCTTAATTATATGGATTGCAGTAATCTCTAGCATCCACAGTATTTTATCAACAATGACAGGGCTGCATAAATAAATAAAAATCTTACTTTATGCAGTGAAATATCTTGTTGCTTTTTAATAAATCAATAACCGGAGGTGACACGAGAAAAGTGTCTTGAAAACAATGTCTGTGGTGATGTGGAAGGCGCTAGATTATCTGAAGTAGTCGTTTTCTTTGTGGATTGTTTGGTTTGAAACAAGTTCCCAGCTGAGTTCTCCAGAACAGCCTAGAACGGCTGCTAATCACTCTGTGAACCTTTACAGCTTTAGATCTTTCTAGAAGTACATGAGGTTCAAGAACTAGCACTAAAAATCCCTACCAAATAAATATTCTAGTCCCATTTCAGCTGACTGCACATTTCTGTTTATGACAGAGGAGAAGGGTTGTTCTGAGCTGGGAAGAAACAGCTCAGATTTCTGACTGCAGTTTTGCACTCCTCCGGGGTTTTTTTCACGGAGTGCCAGCGCTCCTGTGCACGCTACCTGTGATCCCGTGTGAGAGCTGTGGTGTGAAGTACAGGTGTGAGTCCTTTACTGCCGACCAAGTGCTGCTCTGCCCAGAAGCCAGGGCTCTCTGAAAGCACCTGGAGCTGTCAGGCTGAGAGGGCAGACCCCAAATGGTGAAAGGAAGACTCTGGCAGCATCGCACCGTGATTTCTTCTGACATTTCTCTCTCTTGCCGCGTCCCTCAGAGAAGGCACAGCGCGAATGCTGCTGTGAGGACGCATGCATCCAATCCAGCTGAGCTCAGCCTTACCCGGCGTGTGCGGCACAGCGCCTGCTCGGCCCCATGCCCGAGGCGGTGCTGTGCAGTGGGAACTTGCTCTCAGGTGTGCTCTGCTCGGGGCAAGGGCTCCTGCGGGGCACTATCAGAAGGGTTCTGGGGTACCCATGGATACTGAGCCCAAGGGGGGCTTGTCAAAGAGCTCACTGCTCTGTTTGGAATAGCAGCTTCTGCCATTAGGAATCCACCTGGAGCACAGGGACGTGTGAAAAGTCTGCATGTGATGGCCTGCAGGGATCATCCAGCAGAGAATGATGGGAATTTCTTCAACTCTCGCTGCGCACAGACACACAGACTGGGCGTGTGGTGCGTCAGTTGCTGTTCTGCAGGTGTTCTGCCATGCCTTGGTTATATCAATGTGACATTTTTCTGTCCTCTCCTCTACTGAAAGTGTAGTGTTTGGTGTGGGTCTGAGCAGCTCCTACCAAAGGGAGCAGTGAGAACTTGGGAGTTCCTGCGGCGATGTGCACCTTTGGCCTAGGGGCTGTCCCCTTCCTAGCCATGGTAATCCACACGTGACCGTGTCCCCTGCTTGCAGAAATAGGCCTTGGAAATGTTCCCAGATCCCCGATCCAGAGGGGCACTTGAGGCTGCTGAGTTCTTCCTTTCCCACTGATGGTTGCGATGCCCTTGCCTGATGGGAATGGCTGTGAGTGTGCTGCTGGGGCCGTGCGCAGTCCTGCCCTCTGCACTGTCACGTGCCACGCCAGAGACTGTTCGCCACGCACACTGGGAATCCATTCTTGCTTGTCTCTGTTGCTCTCGGCTCCCTCTAACCTTCATTGGATTTCTCCCTGTCTCTCCCCTCCGGTTTGTTTCCTTCATCTCGTATGCACTGGCATGGAATACTGATGAGGAAATATTTGGTCTAAAGCCAGCTAGTCAATTTTGGTTAATTAATTGGAATGGTGATTGGCAAAACCCCAGCCCAAATTTTTGTAGGTAATTTATAGCCTAGGTAATCGTTTACTCGTGGATAATTATCTCTACCTGTAGGTAGCAGAAGGTAATGGTTATGGAGATCCAGATGCATCCCTAACAAACGCAGGCTGAGGAAATTGCAAACACTCAGTCTGAGTTATCTGTTTAATTACTAGAGCCGTGCACTAACCCCATTCTTCTTGGATTGCTGCACCTTGGCCAGGTGAGCAGAAGTAAGGGGGAAATGATTTACTCTTTCTGGGAAGTCAGCATTGCTGTCTGGGTTTGTTTGTTAGCTGGCACAGATGTGCTGACTCCTGGGATGTCCTAATTTGCCTCCTATCAGGCAGCAATAAATCCCTGCAGCTCTGCAGGGTACGTGAGGCAGTGTATGAAGGGTGATGGGAGAGGGCAGAGTGCTTTGGGTTGTAATCTCTCGTGGGGTGCAGCTCATCTTCTTGGCTAATCCAGATGTGGATGTGGGGCAGCCTTTAGCTAGGTGCCTGTCTCTTGGAAAGGGATGAGCTCATCAAGCAGGGGCATGGGCCACCTGCTCAAGAGCTCCCTGGTGCTAGAGTGCCAGCCTGTGCGGATGTTTCTGCAGCGCTCGTGGGCTAGGAACACCGTGCCTTGGTGTGAAGCACTCGTGGGCCTGGCTTCCGTATCAGATTCTGCTCTGTGAGTGACTTCCTTCTACCACACAGGTTGGAGGTTTATTTTGGAGGGTCATGCCAAGTTGAAATCACTTTACAGGACAAGGGGATATCTTTCGTCTCCAGCGACAGTGCTGTGCCCCCTCTTGCAGACGAGGGACAGAAATGCATCATCTCTCGCTTTGGCACTACTGGAAAATTCCTCTTGGTGCGTTCAAGTGTTTGAACTTCCCCTCTGCTACGAACATATCCGAGTTTGGAACAAAAGAGCAGCCTATCCCAGTGCACATTCAGTATTTTAAAAGTGACAGCTACACAAGAGGAAGACCAACCAACTGCGGACATTCCAGACAGCTGGTCCCTTCCACTGTCAATGGGCTGGACTTGTTTCTTCATTTGCCTGAAGCTGCTTCTTGTGCCTGTGGAATCTGTTGAAGTTCCCGTTCCTTGCTCTGGCATGAAGTGTAACAAACCAAAGCAGAGCCCCAGTACCATCCTGCTGCAGCAGTGGGCTGAAGGGTTGTTTTTTCCCTTGTAAAATCCTTTGAATACATGGAGTCATTCCCAGAAGGGAGCAGGCTGGATGGCGACATGCCTTGGAATAAGAGGCAGGTCTCTGTGCTGTCAGTCTAATTTTGCATTAGTGACAGTATGATTTTCAGCTCTGCCCCTCAAGAAGAGAGCAGAGGCTTCTCCAAAAAGAGGAGAGAAAAGCCTTCCATTTTGCCTAGCAACAGAACAATATCTCAGTTCTGGAAACCAGATTCTGAGTCCTATTGGGTTTTTAGCATGCTGGCTTTTCAGTTTGGCTGCCTTGCTGAGGAGGGATGAAGGGGAGCCCAGGGGCTGTGTGCTCGGTTTGGGGTGAGGGCTGGTACTGCCCCCTGAGCTGTCACACCTGCCAGGTCTCCTTCAGTGCTCAGGGAGCGTCACCCACCAGCCCTTCCAGGCCTGGTGCGAGGTGGGGGCTTTGTCAGCAGTGACCCAGTAGTGCTGCTGGGCACCCAGAGCCCTTGGCATCACACACAGAGTACTGACAAGTCTGCAGAAACTCACTGACTTACATCCAGGGTTTGGCACAGCCAGGGGGATTTATATGGACTTACACCAGGCACCATGTTGGGTCTATAGGAAAGCTGCTGGTTTGAGGGGATTGCATATGGCCCAGGAGAGCAAGGAGAATGGGAAACATATGCTTGGCACCCACAGGTACTGCAGAACCGAGTGAGTGTGAATTGCTAAAGCATAGTTTACATAATCTGGTCAATAATAGGCACAGATGGAGACTGAACATATCGCGTGAATCAGGAAATGCTGAACGCCGTAAGGGATGGCACTGCAGCAAACTGGAACTTTGAGGGTAAATCGAGAAATTATTTTCTATTTACTACAGCAGGGGGGAAAAAACCTGAGAGAATTAGAAGCTGTTTGCTGTGGACAGCAGTGCTGGCCGCTGATGTGCGTGAAATGAGTCATGTTGGGAAGTGCTGCTATAAAACCAGTGTGGGTGGGTGCTGTGCTCAGTCTGCAGAATTCTCTCACACTGCCTCTGGACTTGAGTGGTTTGCGGGGTTCAATTAACAGAAATGGTGCTTGCAGATACGTTTGGATGGATGGGAATTCTTCTGTACGTTTATCTCCCGGTCAGTTTTGGTGAACTTTGAGTTAGAGCAGAATCCTTTCTTTCCTTGGTATTGCTGATTCCAACTATGTTTTGCTCAGCTTAAAGGTGTTTCTCGTCAGGGTTGGCCTCTGATGTCACCTGGATGGAAGGCAAACGTGTGCGTTAAGGCTTGGACTAGGGCTGTGATAAAAGAACTTGTCCCACACTTGTTCTGGACACCTGTGCTTTTGCCAACAGAACAGTCAGGTCCCCAGTGGATAAGCGAAGGGCGCTTCTGGGCCAGAGGGTCTTTGACTTGAGCAGCGTTTTGCTGTTTGCTCTATTAGTGATTCACAGTAGCGTGGGTGACAAGGATCAGCTCCAGCCTGGTGGGTGGAAAGGACTGTTGGGCACCGGCATAGGAACTGCTGGTGTGTTTGTAGCGTGTGGAGGGTCAGGAGTCCATCGGAAGTTGAAGTAGGAGACTCTGTGTGTGCAATTCCTTGCTAACATCTCAGCAGAGATGGAAGTTGGCACATATAGAGTCCTTGCTTGGATCTTTTGTTTTTATATACTTTGCCAAAATTTAGTTTGGCTATTTTCATTTTATGTAAGTGTGAAAAATGTTATCTGTTTAAGTTGCTTCTTTGCACTTGTATGAATAAAAAATGGCTTTAATTAAATTGGGGAAGAGCTTTGACAAGTGATTTGTCTATAATACGTACTTATGGTTTGTGGCATTTCAAGGAATAAATAACCAAGATGTTGAGGCTTAAACATTGGCTGCTGCACATGTTCTGTCATTTCTTCATGGAGAGAGAAGTGTTTTGAGTGTGGATTTAGGTCCCCATCCTGCGTGTTAGGTCTTCTCTCTCCTTCAGAGATAGGGAAGGTGTGTACCAGTGACATGGGGAGGGAATTGAACTGGAAGCAGCCCAAAGGCAAGGCTCAGATAGCAGCTCCCTGGACCTGCGGGAGAACCAGTGACAGCAGGGAACTCGGTGAACTCGTGTGCGAATAAAGCCAAACAACCTTGAGAAGGTTGGAAGGAATTGAGACTCTGGAGAGGCTTTGCTGCCGTCCCAATGGCACACCTGATGCAGGGAGATGGGAAAGTAGGTGACTGGAGGAGTGGGGGAGGGGAGGAGGGGATTCAGAAAAAGAGGTGATGGGTGAACAATGCCCCGCTCAAAAAGGAGAGCTTCTGAAGAAAACTGCCTTCCAGGATTATTGCTGGTGATGGGATTTTTGCTTTGCCTTCTTTAGCATTGGCTTTACTTGGGAAGGATAGGAGAGCCAGGAGAATGGAAGGATTGGGTCACCTCACCCTGTTGTTTTAGGGACTGTGTTGGCGTCGTGGGCATTGGCTGCTCTGTGTTGTAGTGTATCTGTTGCCACCCCTGCTCCAGAAGTCCCAGCTCTGGGCGCAGAGGAGCCGAGGCAGGGTGACCTGTCCAGCAGAGCGTGGCTGTGGGGCCGGCCGAGAGCTTCTGCTCGGGGCTGTGCACGGGAGCTGCTCTGGCAGCCCTGGGCCCGGGTCTCTGTGGTCTCTGTCAGCTGCAGCTCTGCCAGGCCGCAGCCCACCCTTTTCTTTATCTGTAGTTTTTCTCCCTGACTCTTTGACACCCACCACCTCCCTGCCAGCCTGGTGTGGCTGATCAAGCTGTTCAAACAACTGGAAGACATCAGAAGTTAAACACTCATTATTTTAATTTGATGCTAATCATGTGTTAATGAGACTAATCCTTGCAATGATTCAGGTAATTTGCTTAATGGCTGCCCAGAGTACAGATTACAGCAATCAGTCACATCTGATAAGATGTCTGTTGTGGAGGAGCCTGTCAGGTGAATGAGGTGGGAAAAGACTAAGGAGCGAGATCTGATCCAGTGTAAGTCAGGAGCCTTCTTGCTGGGAAGGGCGCAGTAAGGGGAAAGTCCCTCTGCACAGCCAGGTTTGTGACAACCAGGAAAAAGCACCTCAAATCTCTGTGCTTCAGGGCTGTTCCACTGGGGATCTGGTCCTCTCCTTTCTGGAGAAGGACCCACGCTGCTTTCTGCATTAGACACCGTGTTCCTGAGGTCATTTGGGTCACAGCAGAGCCCTCGGGTGTCTGTCTGATCCCACGGGGTAGTCGTCTACCGTAATTACAAGCCCGTGTCTTGGTTGTTGTCTTTGTGGTGGATCACTTCAGCTGGCAATCTCTGTGACTTTCGTTGGCAGTGAAGCTGAGATAGCCCTGGAAAGCTGCTCATAGCCATGCTGTGTTCCAGCAGGTCTTGGCTGGACGAAGTGAGGTTCAACGGAAATACTTATCCAGGATGTAAAAACAGTTGTAATTTAGAGTGAGCCAAGCCTGGATTTAAATGAGAGGATGCAGGTACCCAGTGCTGCCGTTGGTGAGATGATGGTTGGGTGCTTGTCAGCACAGCGCCTGTACCTGTCCCTGCAGGACATAATCATAAACCTCTGCTTGCCAGGCCTCAGCACCTACCCCTTCAGAGCTGCGCTGCCTCAAGCCCCTCTGAAAACACAACTGGAGGCAGTCTCTCATGTGGGAGATGTGCAGCCCCTCTGAACTACGGGTTGAAGTTTGCTCTGTCCCCCCCAGCAGCAGGATATCGTGTGATTCCTAAAATGAAGAACATGATAGCTTTTAAAAACCTGAGTTGAAAAAAGCCACTAATCGTGTTCCTGTCTGCAGACTCAGGAACGGGAAAATGTCTTTGGCTTGTCTTCATGATGCGTGGCAGAAATTACTGTTTATTCAGTGGTGTTTGGATTCCGCCGTTTGTGGCAAAATATGCTGGGATTTAATCAATTTGCATCTCTGCTTAAGGCCCAAATTGTTACAGGCTTTAGGGGGATGACATTGTCCTAAAGCACTCATTTAATGATTTAGAGCAAACAGATGGTTTTATTTTTTCCCATTAGAACCTTTCAGCTTTTCTAGTTACATAGAGATATAATTATTATCTCTCTCTTTGATTAAAATGCACAGTATTAATGCTGTACTCTGTCGGGTTCCAATTGCATTAGTTCTCTGTGGGTTTATTAAGCGCTGTTGAGTTGACATCATGTCCAACACGCTGTGCTACCCGAGTCTCTGGGAATCAGGAGACAGGGAATGCCAGAAACTTGGCATCCCGGCAGGGCTGCCAATGCGCGAGCGCGTTCGGGGCGTTAGAGCAGGAGGCTGGGCTGGGGTGAGCTGGGCTGGCTGCAGGCAGGGAGGGCTTGTCCTGCACCGGGGGGGTTTGGTAGCTGGCGGTGGCTGGTGTGACGCAGGCTCGTGTGGCCCAGAAGGCTGAAGGAGGTTCCATCCTTTTGGAGCAAGGTGCACAATGGCAAACTGCTGAGCACATGGAATTTGGGATGGAAATCAAGCAGGAATCTGTTACAGCCTTGATTTTTTTTTTTTTTTTTTTTAAACTGTTTTCTGAACAGAAATGTTAATTCTGTGTTGTGGTGGGTGGAGCTGAGGCTTGAAAATCTTTTTAACAGCTCAGAGGGTTTGGCTTAGGAACGCTGTCCAGGAACATCAGCGCTGGGACACATGCAAAAAAAGCCCATATGGTTTATTTACAGTGTGTGATGAGTGAGCGGCAGTCTGTTTGTATGTTTTATGTCTTGTGCTGGGTAGTTTTATATGTTGGTCACTCGGTGATCACTTGACCTGTCATTTTTCAGTTATTTGTGAGCACTTTAGGTTTATCAATTACTTTCCCAGGCTATAAGTTACCTTTTTTGAGAGCATAATTTGTTTATAATATATGTTTTAACAGCATGATTTGTTTCGTGTTTGTAATTAATTTTGAGCTTTGAGACTAAAATTGCATGAGAAATGGTTATGGAGAGAGCTATTACCTCAAATATTGCTGCTAAGGACTCGTAATATACTGGGACTGTGTCTCTTTTATTACTGACTTGATTTTAGTGATCTTGGAACTGGGATTTAGGGACACTAGTGACAGAGGAAACGGGGTAGTGTGACATTGCTACTTGTGGTTACTGAGAAGAAATTGGAGGAGCAAACCAGTTTTCCTTCAGAAACTGAAGGATGTTGCTGTGGTGCCAGTCGTTTTCCTTCCTGAAAAGCAATTGGAAGTTCCACCCTGTTCCTCTGGCACAGCAGGAAGGATTTAGGGATTCCTGGCATCTAACTTCTTAGCCCGTTAATTCCAACTTAATTCAGAATAGCAAAGGAGCTGCTCTGCCTGACAATGTTGTCTTACACATTGTTCCTAGAACACTGAGCAAAGCCCCTGAGTCAGTGCAGGAAATGGGGTTTCTTCCATTAAAATCAAGTTTTATCTTGTCTTCTTCTTAAAGACAAGCAACTTTCCCTGAGATGACTGAAAGTTTCTGTTTCCTGGAAAGACAAGGATTCCTTTTTTTTTTTTTTCTTTTGTAACCGTTACAATCCAACAAGCCCAAGGAAATGCTGAAAATGACAGTTTCAAACATTTGCTGGACATGCCCGGAAATACGTCATTTCTCAAGGACGCTCCGTGAGGCTAAAAGCCATTTTTACAAGGGGGTGTTTCTGTGGTGGGGATGACTTGAGGGCAGCTTGTAAATGGGAGTCTTTGTGAAGGACTTGAGAAGAGGAGGGTGAAAGATGGTAAAATTGAGTTTCGAGTTAAGTACTTAGAAATGTGGCAGTTGTTTTCTGCTTGAAAATACAGAAACCTTTTTCCAGGTAGAACTGGGATGGAAAGCTTCACTTCACATGGTGTTTTTAGCAAGTTCTGCACACTAAGTGGCATTTGCAAACAAAAATGGACATTGTTAACAAAGGCATATCTGGAGGCAGTGTCCATGCTGTGAAGGTAGTGTCTAAGAGAAAGCTGAAGACAGGCAGCTTGATTAAAAGCACTCATAGATAGATATTTTGGGTTTAACATTGTTGGCAGTGCTGTAGGTGGACGTGTGACTTAAAGAGCCAGAGGATCTGGTGAGTTCTTTCCGTGCGTTAATGCATGTTTCCGCTGCAACCAGATGAGGGTAACGTGAATTGCAGAATTTCTCTTTAAGAAGACTTGGGATTTTTATTAAAATTTCATGACTTACCTTCTGGGATCATTTCCCAAGGCTGGTGGGAGTGCATGAAAGTGGGAATTCCAGCTTATGTTACGGTTTGTCCTCCACTTCTGACCAATTCTCCACTAACTTGTGTTTGGAAAAGCACACATTTGGAATGTTTGTGTAATATAGACTATTATCCCTCTAATTCCCTGTCCATCTGTAGGACAAACGTTTAGACTGTGTGCAAACTATACCAAGTCTATATCATCCATAATGTATGACTGTATATGCGAATGTGCCACCAATGTCAAATTTTATTTTATTAAATATAAGCTGCTCTCCCATCTGCGCATTGGAGACCCCATATATTGTTTGCCAAAAAAAAAAAAGGCACCGTTTTCAAGCGTTCAGTAATTCCACATGGAACGATATGGAATGCCTCAGTTTCTTCTCACCCTTACATAGATAGAACTCCTCGAGTTTTGATTCCTCATTGCTGGTTGTTCCTCGCTGTGTAAGAGCAGCGCCCGGACAGCTGAGCAGCTGTGTGGGCTCAGCCCGGTTCCCCTGCCAGAGCCACCTCTGGCCGGTGCCGTGGCTGCCCTGACGCCTCCGGCCGCAGAGGTGTGGGTCAGGTGCCATCCTCCCTCCTAGCCTTCTCCCGCTGTGATCCAGCACTCCAGCCATGACAAGGCCTTCAAAAGAGCAAGGAGACAAATGTTTGCTGTAGCTCTTTATGCTCTGGCAGATGAGCTGCTGGGACCTTTAGTTGGCACCTCTCTGTGGTTCCAAAGGAGCCAACCTTGTTACGGCTGCCTTTTTCCCTTTTTTCCCCATTGCGGGTATCTCGCGCTGTATGTGTGTGCGAGAGCCCGAGTGTCTGTGTGGCTCGTGATACCCCGCAACAGAGATTGACAGGAACCAGAAGCCAGGTTCATCAAAGGCACAGATTTCTGATCCAGAATTGCAGTGACTGATCTGTGCCAACACAGACCTAGACTGGCCAGATAGACTGAACAGGAGGAAAACGCAATGCCAAAAGGAAGAAGCTGAAACCTAATTAATCAGAAACAAATAAGTCATCCTAATGGCAGCACAGAAGCGGTACCAATTTAATTGGAGAGTACCCTATGTTCCGTGAGGATGACACTGTGCAGCAATTCCACTGCCAGTTACTGCCGTCACAAGTGCTGAGTAGTGAGAACCGAGTGAGTTAGTGCCTCAAATGGGCTGGATTCTGCTCATTTCAGTTCAGGCTCCTGGGGACTGGTACTTCAAATCCTGCTAATGGATTTTGGCCTCCTTTTCTCTGGGTGTGACGTCCAGACCATGGGGCCTCTCAATCCATCAGTCCTCTGCATGGTTTAGAATAAAGGGAGTGGGATTCAGGGAAATGAGGTGGATGCGATAGCGTGATAATGTGGTGTGTTCACCAGGCAAACAGGGATGGGAGCTGGCTGCTGTCTGAAGCACACCTCAGAAATTTGGGGCATGACAGGAACTGAAAACAGTGCTTTTTTACCAGAGAATGGGAGGAGGCGTGTGAAGCATGAGAACAAGTTGCCAGAGGTCCCAGTGAAGAGGAGATGAGGGGAGCGAGGGGAAGAGTTATTGTCCAGGACATTAGTCCCACCCGGGACTTGGACAATACTAACCAAGATGAACTCCACGCAGAAGTGGCACAGCTGCTGTTTCGGGCCAGTGGAGTTTATGTTGTTTGGTGTGAGGAGCAGAGCCAGACTGGGACAGTGTAGCGGGGCTCCTTCGCTTTTCCTCTGGATTTGCTGTAAGCCCTTCGTTGCTGCCACGGAGAAACTCGGTTAAAAGGGACTGAGCCCTTCTAAAAGAGTCAGTGCAGATGCCATGGCTAGGAGGGCAGTAGCCAAAACCATGGCTACCAGGTATCCATTTACTGAAAGTGCATGAGCAGTTCCATGTTCAGGTTATCCTGAGGGACTCTGACAGTGTGCTGTGTCCTGCTTGGGAGCAGCATTTAATGAGGGACAGCACTGCCTGGGAGAGCTTTGGCTTGAAATGGTCATGGTAGGAAACATAGGAGAGGGCAATCACAGGTGCTGGATAAAGGTGAAGAAAGAAGACTGGTGTCCTGCTGCTGTGTCTGCAATACTGGCTTTCTCTGGATGAAATTTGGCACTCGGTTTTCAACAGCTATTAGACCCCACAGATTTAGAAAACCCAACCCTTAAGAGCAAATGTTGGATGAGAGAGAAAAATCACTTCTGTTTCCTTGGTTACAGAAGAACATGAATAAATTATATGGGGAAAAAAAAAATAACCTCAGTACATTTTGAGTGGTCATTTGTGACAACTGATCCTGTGAGTGTTTGCACTTGGGAGGAAGAATCAAGAGCTCTTCCTCTCCGGAATGGCCCCTGTGTGCGGTGTGAAGGGTTGGGTGGCTCACCTCAGTGGGCAGTCAGGCTGGCTGGGCTACTGCTGGGGTGGGGAAGGTGAGGGACGCCCGCCGCTGGCAGGGGCCTCAGGGAGGAGAAGAGGCTCTGGGACCCCATGTCACACCTCAGCTCTAGTCAGGTGAACCTTGCATGTCAGGCTCAAATTTCAATGAGTTTAGGTCTGCAGCCTGATTTAGAGATTGCCTGATTTCCTGCTAAGTGGGTTTGCAGAGCCTGTGTGTGACTTGGGTATTTCCATATGGAACTGTTTTACCAAGATGAGGTGTGAATTTGAAGTTCCTTCTAGGAACATTACTTTCTGGACTACATTATTTTCACTGAAAAATGATGCACTTTCTTTGCAATCTAGTTGATGTCACTTTAGAAATGGTTTGACCAATGCAAGCAAGCTATTCTTAGTGTAGAATAAGGGATCCTTCGAGATAGCTGTGCCTCTTGAATGATCTGTGTTTGTTATGGACATGCTCTGGTGACCTTCATTCAATTCAGCAGGAATATGAATATCTGGGTACCAAACGTGCCCTGGAAATGGGCCTTGAAATCTGTTAGCTTTGAATTTTCCAAAGCCCTGGTCCTGTCTCCATTCTGAAGGAGCTGTTCTCCTACAAACCTGGGTCCGATTTCCTGCTAGATTGCCTTCAGAGTTTTGTGGGCAGAAGCTCTTGGTGATGCTACTTTGCTTGTACAGAATTCTTTTCATCCCAGAGTAGAGTTTACCTGTGCGTACAGCTTCTGCTCCAGAGGTTGGGATAAAGGTCATGCTTTCAGGACGGGGTCTCAGGCGTGGCATGTGTAGAGGATTGCTTTAACCTTGTTCGTAACTGTATTGCATGAGCGGTCTCAGAGTGTTTGGAGGAGTCTCTAAATAGGACACCTTAGAGCTCCTGCAGTAAGGGTCGGGCAGGCCCGAGGGCCTCTAGGCAGCAGGAGCAAAGGCTGTGAGAGACTTTGCTTTTCAGTGCATTCCGGATGGTGAACGAGGGGTCACTGTTCCGGGAACAGAATCAGCGGGGGTTCCTTCTGGAAACAGAGGTGGTTTTTCGATGCAGTGCCATGGCAAACCCAATCATGGTGTCCTACAGCAGTGGCCTCGGGGTCCTCTCCAAGCAGGGAATGGCCGGAGAGTGGGATGGGCTGCAGCAGCCAAAGCCCGTCCCGTGGAGTTTCTCGGAGCCCTTGGGCAGGCAGTAGAACTCACACAGCTCTGGGCTGAGCGTGGCAGATTCCAGCAGCAGGGCTGGCTGTTCCCCCTGACCCCCGCCATCTGTGTGGGTCTGGCAGCGCCCCTCGCTCACGCCCTGCTGCACTCAGCAGCTGCAGCGAGCGGGGCTGCGGGGCTGGGGCTGGGGCTGGGAGGATCCCTGCCTTCGGTTCTGCCGTTTACAATTCTCAGATAGGAAAAGTTAACACACTTTGGAAGAGTTTTTTTCTTTTTTTTCTGGCACTTACAAGTTCAGCACGCTTTTGTGCATTCCAAGCAGTCCTGCCCAGATCGACCACCTGTTCCCTAATTCTGGGTATAGGCAGGCTATAGTTCTTTTCCATATGGGCAGTGTAATTCCATTAAGTAGCAATCCAGCACTCTTTTTTTAACATTAAACCTCGAGAGTTAATCATCCATCTGTGTGTAATCATTGATTCCATTAAGCCTTATGGCCTTGTCAGATTATCAAACATTTTAAACAGCACTTTTTTCTTTTTTCCTTACTCGACAGCAAAAGCATTTGTTGGGGGCATGATTCGAGTGAAGTTTTCAAGCCATACCCCAATCTTGGCGACATTTACATTTCCCAAATCTTCTCCCTGTTCCCAGACACAGTGCTGGCCTGCATGGGGTCATTTGGGTCACACACTGAGTCATTCAGGTGTTCCTTGACAGGCAAATCCCAAGAGGTTTACTTGATGTTGATAACTCCCCCACTCCCAAAAAACCAATAATGCAACACAAAACACCCAAACAACCCCCACACATGCTTTTTTCCCTGGTTATTCATCACTCAGGGCTTACTCACATCGCCTTGAATTTGGGGGAATTATGGTACTTGTGCTGCAGTCAGAACAGCCCCTCAGACTGATGGATGCATCTGACCCTTATTTTTGTCAGAACGGGGCAACCTGTTGTGTGGTAGCACGTAGAGTTTTTAGTATGAAAACAGAACCAAAAGCTGTTTCTCCCACGCAGGATTTGAAAAATAAGGACATGATATTCCTGGAATTAACCGTGTTCAAAAGTGATTTCCTAAATGTGACAGTATAACTTTGCATAAGCATGTAATTACAGCCTGGTTATTGTCCAGAAATTCCTGAAATCAGAGCTCAGTGGTGGGTCTGTTGGATGAAGAGGAAGGAGATGCTTCAGAGCTGCTTACAAAATCCTGAGCCGAGAGAGGGTGGTGGGTCACTATGGCAGGTCACCAGTAGCAGGTGAGGAGTTAATGACAGGAGGCACAGCTTTCTCCTTTCAGCCTTTTCTTTAGGTATTAATTTCCCTTAATTGTATTTGGGGTCACCCCAAGGCAGGAATGCAGTTGCCCCAGCCTGGGCACCAGTGGCTCTGCTGTGCCTGGCTGGAAAAGCAGAGGGCTTCTTGTGTCGCTGAAGACATGTCTCCTGCAGCTGAAAAGCCTTGTTTAATAAAAGCTGCTGAAACAGAGTGAAAGCTAATGGTAGAAGTCATGCTGGTAATTTTGGGGTTTGGGCCTGTATTGCATTTGCCCTGTGCTTAGGTCAGATAATTTATCCTATGAAAAGTACATATTTCAGCTGGGTTTTTGATGATACTGTTTACTCAAAATCTTTTTTCATGAAGAATCTGTGAAGATACTAAGGTGACTTGAGAGGTGAAGAGAAGAAGTGACCAGAGAAGTGGTGAGGTTTTGATTCTGAAATAGTCTATGAATTTCAGAATCTATGAAGTGCTGGCGTAGAATCCCAGTACCATGTCTGATTCCAACCAAACCGCTGTGATTACTACTGAACCTGATTTAAAACCCAACAAAAATAGCAGGCCGGGAGGGGCTGGTTTCTTAGTTCCTTGTTAATTGCATTCATTTCTTTTTTTCGGGAAAATATTAGAGCGATAATTAGGCCACACATCATGTGCGGTTGGATAAATACTAGTTACATGTTGAGAAAGGGGGCAGAAAATTGTATCTAATGAAAGGAACTGGTGCCAAATAGTACGGAGATTTGCGTTTGTCTTGGATAAACGCCGCGCATTCACCTCGGCCGAAGGAGGATGTCTCAGAGCCCGACGTGTCCACATGGCTCTCGCAGAGGCCAGGGGCCGTTCCGCTGGCAAATGGGTCACCAGCTCATCTCTGGGTAGCAGAAAGCCTGTTCTGCAAGCAGTGTCTTGGGGAATGTCTGAGTAGAGGTGTCAATTCCTGAACTTTGTGCAAGGCTTAGGTCTGCTGTTCTCAGCCCTGGGTTGCAGTCAGCCGTCTTGGGACGCAAGGCCACAGGGGTGAGACAAGGGCTGCCTGACATAGGAACAAACAGGAACGTGCGGGACGAAAGCCCAGTGTTCCTGCCATGGACCTTGTGGTTTCGATGGGGCTTTTGCGTGCTCTGGAGGTTGCGTCCAGCCTGGCTCCCAGCGCCACGATGGCAATACGGCAGGTGGCATGAGGGAAATCTCTGAGCCCCGTGTGCAGGTGTCTGGAAACTCGGCATATCGTGAATTCTGCCTGGAATTTCTTGTGCTGGTGCTTCGCTGAACTGGAGCAACACGAGGCAATGCCTGGTGGCATGAAATGGAGGGCATTGGCATGTGCAAGACAGTCCGTGGAGTTCAATGTGGTCACTTCTGACCTAGTGGGCAGCTTGATTCTTTGGCTTCATGGATAACTTAGGCAGAGGCTTGATACATTCTAAGTCCAAAATTGTAAAAATGAGGAGGTGTTGGATGTTGTAGTTAAGAAAATTGATAATTACATCAGTGAGCTGTCTGGATGAGGGACTTAGTAAAAATATCTTGAGCCCTCACTTTCAAAATTGCTGATTTCNTGAGTTGAATTGCTTTCTGTGTCTTTGTGCATCTCTGGAGCAGATAGAAGGTACTTGAAAAGAATTTTTTTTGTGGCTTTTCCTTTGCTTTGAATCATGCCATAAATGTTAGGTGTTACGGTGATAAAGTAAATACCACACACAGCACGTGCGTTGTAGGAAAAGCCGTCCGGCTTGTTTATACCCAAAATCTGCACTGGGCCCTTCCCTGTTTCTTGTAGTGCTGGGGTTTCCTTGTGCCAGCTCAAGTGAGGGCAGAGCCACCCGGTCCTGTTTGGAGCAATTAGAAAAGTTGCCTTTCTCCAATCAAACAGAGGTATTAGCAAAATAAATGGGAGTAATTAAATCTAATTTAGTCATGTAAATGAGTTTAATTAAAAGAAATCTACCCTTTAATAACTTGAGGGGGAAAGGCACTCCACAAGGAGTTTGGAGTTTGGTTAAGCTAACAAGACACAGTAGCTGAGCTGATGAGGCCACACTGTTGTCACCTGCTGTGTGCCCAGAGGGCTTGGGGGGCCAGGGCCTTAGGGTGGGCACCCCGGAAATGATGGCTCTTCCTTTGGCCTTGGAGTTGCACCTACTGACACTCATCATACTTGAGGAATTTGCGGAGAAAATCCTCCAATGATTTTGGGTAGGAACTGGCTCGCGGGTTGAGATACGGCATTTTGGGAAAAGAACCCTCGAGCTGCTTTGCTGCTCCCCTGTGTTGTGTCCTACAAGACCTTTTGTATGAAGCTGTATTAATTCCTTATATAGCTAATCATTGGCCTTAAGCTTTTGCTGCTTATCGATGAATCCAAAATGTAGAGAAGCGGCATGGGGAATGATGCCAGGGGAGCTCCCAGTTTTCCAGGAGTGGATGTCTGAGCCATGTGGCTCCAACCTGGCAGCCTGACTTCATTTCTCCGTCGCTCGGACGGTGCTGCTGCCAAGGGGTATCATTTGAGGCCCTTCCTGACAGGGGAGTCGGGTGTGGCCTGGGGCGTAACGGGGCAGGACAGTGGCACAGAGATGAGGACAGCCATGGCAGGAAGAGTTCTGCTCCCAGCAAGGTGTCATCTTCCTCCTTGAGAGCAGCTGTCCATCCCGGACCAGGTGTTTCTGAGTATATCACTTGGAGCTTTGACCTTTATTCCACGTGGTGAGTTGGGAGTAATTTTGTTGTATCACTGTGCAGTGCAGCGCTACCGGCAGGACTGCGGAGGAATTGCTTGTTCCTCTCAGCATAACAAGGGCACTGACAAAGAGGACTGGAGCCTTGTACTTTCCACTTGGGAAGTGCCAGGGTGTGTTAAGGCATTGGGGAGGGCCAGGGCTGATAAATGCAGGACAAGTGTCACGGAGGCTTCTCAGAAGGTGGGTGGCCCTCCCCTCCCATCCGGGATTCCCGAGTATTACAGAGTGCATGCGGAGTGGCAGTCCAGAGCCTCCCAGCTTTGGGAGCTGGGCGTGTCGGCTGGCCAGGACACAGCAGCCTGCCACATCTGCTTCCTCTGCAAATAAATCTGGTGAATTGTTCCTTTGGGGTCATCAGTGCTGTCTCTGTGTGTCTGCAGGAACTGTGATTAAGAGGCAAGTTAGAAAAATGGGTCCAAACAGCAGCTGAATGGGGCTGAGCAGAGGTAGGGAAGAGGGGCAGGGGCCGGTTCCAGATCCCTGCCCACAGCTGGTCCCAGTTCACTAAGATTCACTAAGATTGTTGAAATTATCTGGTTTTATGTTCTTGTCCTATCCGAAGCCTGATGTACGCTGCGTGGAGCCGGGGAATGCCACTGACCGGGTCAAGTGTTCCTCAGGGATGTGGGCAGGTGTGCTGGAAGGGCTGCATCAAACAGGCTCCTCGGGAAAACTGCGAGAGCCGCGGCTCCTGTCGGCATAGCTGGGAAGTTCTTCCAGAGGCTCATAGATTTGTGTGTTTATTTTTCTGACTTAATTTACACTGGGGGGACATGTTTGGCCATTAGTTTCTGTAACCCCTTGCCCTTTGAGGATCCCTGGCTAAAGGATGTTCGTGTGGATTTACGCAGAACACTTGTGTTGTGCTCAGCCGTCACCATGTTAGCCCGGTAATGGGCACTGCGTGGAGGGGTTTTATATGTAGATCAGTTGTGTAGCTAAAAATAATTTCAGTAAGCCCAGCTGTATGTATCAGACCCAACTATAGCCATTAAGTGCGTTTTTAATTTCTATTTTTCCTTTGAATATGGCTTTTTGACAACAGTTGGTGACTGCAGCATACTGTCGTATCTTTTCTTTTTCATGGCCTTTTGATTTTCTGAAAGTAATCTCATAAAACACTTCATTTCTTCTTCAATAATAGTGAGCATTCTGCAGCTGGAATTTCAAGTGCTGGTTCAGATGAGCATGTACATTTTGATGGGATGAGGCATCTTCTAAAGAGCTAGCGTGTGGTTTTAATAACTGGTGCTCGGGTTTGGCTCCACTCCTGATGCCGTCTGCCGAATTTCCTTTCCCTTATAGGCAAGTCCTTGTCCAGGTGGAAGCTTCCACCACCTAAATCCCTTCCCAGCCAGCTGCAGAGACTCTTTTTAAAGGAAAGAAAATTAAATATGTGAAAATCTGAAAGTCTGATTTGGGTTGAGCAAGAGGGAGAGTGGTTGCTATTGGAGGTGCTCACCAAAAAAAAATCACTGAATTCGGATTCCTCCCTTCCTCCCTTCTCTTTGCCTTGAAACGAAGCAGTTTTTTTAGGAATTGCTGTTCTGAGGACTAAATTAAATTCAGACAGCTTTGCTAATCATGCCCTGCACTGGTTATTTGCTTTGACTTGGCTGAAATGAAAACTTTTTTTATCTGCAAGTTATTTGCTTCTTCAGGGTTTTGTCTAAGCTGGTTCATCAGCACAGCGAGAGCAGTTTGAGCTGTCAGGGCTCCACTGGATTTACTCAGGTTTGCCAGCCTGAAAGAAATGCAGCCAAGCCATCGAAGTAAAATTAAAAGAAAAACTTGGCAGCCAAGGTACTGGCATCAGTCAGTTGCTAGAAGGAGTTGTCTGAGGGCTGAGCCATGGGAACTCAGCAGGGTTTTGTAGGCATTGTGCTGCATGGCAATGGTGTTACTGATCTTAGCCTCTTCTGGTGGCTGGATTGGTGCTGGAAATGCAGGGCCTGTGCTTCGCAGCACCCAAGGAGCTGCTGGAACGGGGCTTTGCCAAAAGTACCTAGAAACTGCGCGGAAACATGCACAGACATTCCTCGTGCTTGAGCTCTTTTGCTCCTTGCCACAAGGCCAAGCCCTCAGCAGCGCAGCCCAGGGAGCAGGGCATGCGCAGGCTCTCCGGGCAGTGTCTGCTGCAGGGCTCAGCACCTACGCTGATGTTATTTCTCTCAAGTATCCTCCATCCCGGGCAGAAGAGCCTGCTGCAGAGCTGCTCGCGGCTGCCCCAGCTTTGCAGGACGCTGTAGGTGTGGGAGCTGCCCTGGAATGCTCCAAGAACAGCCACCACTGTGGATACAGAGGTGAATGGGCACCGGCTTCGGCTCTGCCAGTTCCGAGAGCTGCCTCCTTCCTCCCAGCAGTCAAGTGCTTCTCTCAGACACCACGTGTGTGTAAAGGCAGAACTGGATAGTGATGGCAGCAGCCACAGAAGGCTATAAAATTGAGACTAAAGCAGGAAATACTATTTCTGTAATTGCTGGGGGAGAAAAGTCAAATTGCTGCTATTTACACCTGCTGTAACAGGGATTGAATCCCATAATGAACTGCACTACTCTGGATTGACACCAGAGAGCAAAATTTATCCTGCTAACTGGGTGTCCCTCAGATTCCATCAGACTGCGGTGGCTGGCTGATGATGGAGGGCTCTGGGCTTTGCTGCTGTTCCCCAGCCTGTTCATTGCCTGCCCGACACTGAGGCTTGCTGGAAGCCCTGCGGGGTCCCTGCTTGGGGCCAGGGCTGTGCAGGGTGGACTGGGGGCATCGCCTGTGGGCAGGCGGGGACCCTCCTGTGTGCTCCCAGGACATGTGAATGTCTTTGTTCACACAGGACAGAACATCTTTGGGGACGCCGGGGTTTGGAAGCGAGCCCCTGCTTCCCCTCTCGCCACTCTCCAAGGTATTGGTGGAGCAGTGTGCCCGAGTGGGTGATGCGTAATTGAGCACGGCTGCATCCGAGTGCGTTCGGGGTGCAGAACATCCCTGTGTATGAGCAGGGCTTGTGTGTTAATGTGCTTTTCCTTCATGCAGGCCTGGTTCCATTAGAAAGGGAGGCATTGTGTAATATAATAGACATGATTAACTTTAATTGCACTTCTTTGTTGGGAAAATAGACATGTAATTAAAAACCTGACACGCGTTGTACTTTTTTTCTCCAACAATTTACTTGCTGGCATGTCTTCAAGTGGATATTCCGCAAGGCCCTCACCACTTACTCGTGCACGTCTCCAAAAGTCCAGCTCCTGTCTTTCCAAAACCCGAGTGCCTGATGCCCAGACTGAACTGGCTAGTTAGCACATCCTGCTGGTCATTCCTTCCTTTCCCAGGAGAAAAAGAGCCACGGGTCTTAAAATGCTGCTCATGTTGGGGGATAATTTGCGGTATTGATTTACTGGAAAATGAGATGCTGTTTACCTTCTCGCTACTGAGGAATGTGCCTGGTTCTTGCTTAGCATCTCCCGTCCACAGGAGGTAAGACGTGACTCCAGCCAGGCTTCAGCTGTACCAGTTAAATCATAATTCTGGTTGGGCTGGAGTTGAAACCCCTTTTCCAGAGTCACTTCTCTGTATGCTGAGAAAATCTTTTGGGGTGTCTTGTACCGTTCTCATTTCCCAGAGAAAAAGGGGAAAGTTCAGATAGCCCCAGCCAGCCAGTGTTACCCAGTGTTAGTCCTCTGGCAGAGTCCTTTCCCTTTGGGAATTCCTGTCTCTTTTTCCTGCTTGGGTCTGTAAGACAGTGCTGTGTTACTGAACTGGAATGTTGTACCCTGGCTCTGTGCCATGGGTGAAATGGACTGATGTGGAGCGATGTTGGTCGCTTTGCCTAGCAGCACAAGGACATTCGGGGAAAGCTGAGATGGTCTCACCTACCAAACACCTCCGGGTGGGTACAGAGCACCACTCAGCCTTACAGGAGCAGATAACAGGCACCTAGCACCTGAGTTACATGGCATGGTCAAACATTCTGGCTGTGGTCCGGGGCTGTAAATGTCTGCCAGGGACACTATGCACATGGGGCAAACTCCAGCAGAGATCCCCCAGGAGAGCTTGGGAGACACGTCGGCTTCCATGCTCCTTAAGCTGGGCTGTGCTAGAGGGTCTCGGCACAGTTCCTGCTGTCCTGGAAGACACTGTTGCTGTGCTGATGATTTGTGCTCAGCTGTTCCTAGCCTCTGGGAAGCTGGGATTTTAAGGACCCCTCATTGCGTTTGTTCTGTTTATCTCTGCCACACTTTATTTTGTCCATCTTTCCATGGTCTGTGTTGTTTTCTGGTTCTTTTATTATCATTATTCAAAACATGAATAGAGGTAGAATATCCTCTAAGTTATGAATGTAATCAATTTTGAGTCTTTAATTGTAATTTTTTTTCCATAAAATTCTTTTAATTTAGTCTAATATAATGGCACATCAAGCAGTAATGGGTACATTAAATTGAATCATGATGTTCATATACACATTTTATGACACAATCAAATATCCCAATGCATTAATTCATGTCAATCAGTTAATAAAATCAAATAGGAAACATTTCTCTAGTGCTGTTAACTGTGTTTCTCCCATTTGGAGGGTGACAAGATGGTGAGGGCCTCTATATCTTGCCTAGCTCATGTTTTCTTGGCTGTGTTGGAGTAGATATATTTACTTACTTGATGAGTACAAAGCGTGTCAGTTCCCGTGGCCCCCCACCAAAATCCAGTAATGGGGAGCACAAGGCCCCACCTTGACCTCGTCCTACCCTGGTTCTGTTGGTACAGTCCTGTCCCCAGAGACTCCCCTAACTAAGAAATGAATATTAGCTGTGAACTTGGGGGATAACTTCTCTTTAAAGATGTCTTCCCTTCTGATGCTGGCCTTCAAGGACAAAGAGCTGCAGCGAGTTTACTGCACACAGTTGTGAGGAAGGAGAAAAGGAAATTTCCTTCCTTAGCGGTTGGCTTTGGAGTAGTTCTTCGGGCTTCTCATCTGCTGTGCTTCTGGGGTGGGCGCCAGCCGGACTCCGGAGGGTGCTGAACCTGCAGTGTAGGTCTGTTCCCCTTCTTTGCTTGTAAGCACAAGTTTGCTTTCTAGTAACCACGTTCTTTTGCCTTGCTAGTAGCCTGCTGATAGGTGTTTTACCTTCGGTGTATGGTGCTGGATGGAAAATGGACCTTTTGTGCAGCAGTTACTCGATGTGCATCAAAATAGACGGCAACAGAAGCAGTGTGATACAGGCTTTATGGGCTCTCCACATTCTAGGCTGGGGCAGTAGAATGTAGGTGGTAGCAGCTCTTCCTTCTCGTGTAAAGAAAGGACTCGTGTTGATAAGCAGCTGAGTAGATGAAAGAATTGTGTCTGGATACCCCAGCAAGTGTTCCAGAACTGACATTCCCAGCTCACACATGGGTAGGGTTTGCTACTGCTGTTTCCTCTATAATGTTTAAAAAAAGTTTATTTCTTTGGTTTTTATTTTCCATTGTTTTGTGCCTACTTGCAGGGCTTCTAAGTATCATGTCCGATCTCAGAGTGAGAGCTATGATGTGGAAACCAAAAGGGGGAACTTCTGGCTGGTAGGGAAAGGGTCTGGCTGTGATTTTATGATTTTATTAAAAATTCGGTCTCTCTGTTATGGAGCTTCGAGCAAAGGCCAGAGTTGTGTGCAGTGGCTAACCTGAGCGCTGATAGCTGAGTGTTCACCAGGGAAGTTGAGTCTCAGAAGTCAGGGCTAGGGTTGTAGGGATACGTATAACTCGGTGACATTGGTTGGCCGTTTATTGCCTTCTAGCTCCTTGTTCCCTCCTAATCCCGTATGTCACAGACACGACGTGTATTGGGAAGGAAATGAGGGAAGAAAGCAGTGGTGCCTGTACCCTGTCTGTCCATGGCAGTTAACAGCACGGTGTCAGGGCATCTCTCAAACGCGCCGGGCAGAAGCTGTGCCAGAGGGCTGGAACAGCTGCTTTAGGGCACAGTCCTTGTAACCCCAAGGCTTCTGCCCAGTGCCCATACCCTCTGTGGAATTAGGATCTGGCCAGGCTCACTGGCAAGGATTTCTGAAGAGGGCATTTATTGCTTGCTGCTTATTTCTGCCTGACTGGAGCCTTGCTCAAGGTGTACTGAGCTTGGGTTCCTGCTCTTCATTACCTCTTGTGTTGTTAGTAAGGAGTAGCCACTGTGTAAATGTGAATAAGAGGGGAGTTGACTGATGAAAATAAGCAAAGTCTGAGACTTAGCAAGGACAAGGAATATTGAAGGCAGCTGTAGTAGTCCAAGGTGTGAAATATCTGTAAGCGCGCAGCATTTGGACAGCCATTTTTCTGAGTGGGTTGAAATCCTCCAAGCCCTCGTGTTTGGATATCATCTGATATTATGGTTGGTTTGAGAACAATGAGCAATGACAGCATCATGCATCTGAATCCATGTGAGTGTGTGTGAGCAGGGAAGGGAAGGCCTGGCAGGAGCAAGGAGGGGTTCTCTGCTCATGGCACTGGGTGCCCAGCAGTCCCCCAGAGAGTCTTTGCTTTTTTTCCCCTTCCCTCCCTATACCATTATATGAGAGAAGGACTTTAAGGAATGCTGATCTATGACGTAGGTGGAAGCACTAGATTAAGTTTACGCTCAAACAATGACCCATGATGGTCACCGTGCTCTGTGCTGTGCCTGTTGGGTGAAGGTGCTTTCAGAGCAGGATAAAATTCCTTCTAAATAGTTTTGACACTTCTTTCCCTGTGTAGTGCCTCTGAGGAATGGTACCAGTGGCATCTTGGCAGGCACATCTCTGTAAGGTGGTTTCACGGCCCTGTGGTGTCTGTAGAGTCACGTTGGCTGTGGGAAGGGATCAGCACCTCTGGTTTGTCCTCTCGAAAGCATCTGTGGGCTGATGGCTCAGGGCGTTTCCTGGGTCCGCTCTGTCTCATGCTTCGTAAGCAAACACAGAGCACAGTTTGTGGCCTGTTGGGGTTTTATTCCACACACCACAGTATTCATTTCCAGGATTGTCACAAACCTGATGAATCTGTCGCAGGCGCCTGCTGTCCAAGGGCATTTCGGAACTGTTTCCTTCCAGCTGGAATTGTGCTCTGTGCTCCATGCTACCTTTGTGCTGGAGTGGTGTGGGGGAGCCTTTGAGAAGGGCTCAGGTACCCTTCACTAAAGAACCAAACTGGTTTCATCATCAGGAGAGAGACTTGAAGCCTGGGAAGAAGAGTGGCAGGTGGAAGGGGCTGAGGGACAGGCCTGGCCTGTGCAGTGCTGGGGCTGGGTGGGATTTTAGAGGAGAATACATCCAAGAGCAGGCAGTGAAAGCCCTCTGAGCTGAAGCTGCAGGGAGAAATTTGGCTGAGGGGATGAGGTTCCTTGTTTTATTTGTCCAGGTAATGTGGCAGGTGTGTAAGTGATGTAGAAGAGATGGTCCAGGGTGCTGGGTAAACCCTGAGACTGAGCAAAGTCGTGCTGTTCTGAAAGCAGGCGCCACTGCTGCTGCCCTGGTTGAAAACTCACGGAGAGGGACCAGGACTGGGGGGAGGAAACAGAATTGGTTCATAAAAGGTCTCTGTTCCTCCGTCCCCATTGCAACGTCCCTGCCTGTGCAGGGTGGAGGCGGGATGGATCCCAGGGGTGCTGGAGAGAGGGCTGCAGAAAGGGAACAAGTGTCTGAGTGGGACAGGAGGGCTGGGAGGTCCCTTCTCTCGGAAGTCTCTTTCCAGTGCACCGACAGATGCCGCTGGGTTTGTGCCGCGTGCGTTTTGGAATCCAATTCCCAGCCAAGGCTCCCCTTGGCAATGGAGCGGAGGGTTGTAGAGGCAGGAATAGCAATCCTCCCTCATCTACGGAGCAGATAAACAGCTGCCATGGGGGCTGGGCAGAGCTTTTTGCCTCAGGCTCGGACCCGTCAGGCATTTTGTGGGAGCATGCCAGCATCCACATTTGACAAGGCAGTGGGTTGAGGTGCTTTCCCTTCCTGGCTGTTCCTCCCCACGGCCCCTGGACTTAAAATATTTAAGGAGCCTCACTGCCCTCCCCGGGCAGGATGAAAAGGCAGAGATGGGCTTGTTGGCAGTGGTTGTGCCAGGAATTAGACGTGGCTCTGCAGGCCTGTCCCCTTGCATTCCAGCGGCTCCATTTGGGGCCCCGGGTCTGCCCGCAGCCCCATGGCAGCTGGAGTAGCTGGGAGCAGAGTGCAGCACCTGTGCACCTCTGGCTCTGGCAGCCCTGGCAGCCCTCCTCCAGGTGTGCAAGGGAGCCTGGCTGTGACGGGTCTGTCACTCCATCTCCAGGTGTGTGAGGGAGCCCTTTTAAAGGGCTTTCCTTTTTGAAAGGAAGGCCTTGCCCAAGATAAAAAGTGCTTCAAAAGGCACATCCATTTCTGCCTCTAACCCAAATTCACAGCCTGGGGGGTGGCTGCAGCAGGAGAACGGGCCCATCTTCTCTCCCCTTCTGTGGTCTCCAAGAACCGCATTTCCTTCCTCCTGCTTTCACCTCTGGCAGTGGGGATCGTGAGTAGGCATCGCACAGAGCTCCGGTGGCTCCGGCTTTGGCAGCCAAGGACTGGAACACTCCTCTTGGTGTCTGCCTTGGAGCGTTGTGGAGGCTTTGAACTGACGGAAAAAGAATATTGTGATTAATGGGTGTTGTCTGTGTGCCATCTTTTCTACCTTCCATCTCACCTTGAGATCGTGATGACCAAACTGAAAAGGTTTCAGAGACGATCCCTTCTTTCTTTCTTGGCATGGCATTATGGCTGTCACTCATGCAGTGGTAGATAAGCTTAGTATCAAGGCTGTAAGATCAGTGAGGCACAACCTTCAGGGCCATTATTCTTCTTCAGACTGAAGCTGAGGTTCCTCTTGTTTCAGCTCAAACCTAAACTCCTTGGCATGACTAGTACATGTTCTTTATTTTTGCTAAAATCTGTGGATTACCTGGAAAGAAGCCAACCCAAGGCACGGTGAAGGCACTCTGGATCCAGATCTTCTGTGTTTGCACTGAAACGCCTTTAAGACAAAACCAGTTATTTTCTAATCAGCATCTCTGAAAATAGTTGAGGAAAAAATTGAAATGATCTGCCCTTAAAAGGAAGAGATGAGGTGAAGGGTTCCAGCTCAGATGCACTGGTGTCTGTAGGGTCTTTCCACGCTGTCTTTGAATTCCCACAAGAGTGGCACCCCTTGGCACCAAAGTTAGGGAGCATTTCTCTCACAGTATCCATCGTGGTGTGTGTGGAATGCTGAGGAAGGAGGGGCATCTCCAAAGACATCACTAATGAAAATATTCGTTCTAAGTGAGAGAAAGGGTTCTAATCAGTCTGCCTCATTTCAGGTTATTAATGTAATTGAAAACACAGTCTACCTAAATCATGCAAATTATATGCAGGGTGAGGATTTTTTTCTGCTATCATAATGATAATCTAAATAAAATGTGGGCTGTAAGTGGAGTTGTGAAAGACTGGATCTGAGATTAATACGAAATGCAAAGATTAAAAAAAGATACGCGTAGCATAGAGCTGCAACTCTGCTTTTATGACATTTGAAACCCTGATTTATGACCATTGTAACCAGGTTTTTAACTGTATGAAAATGGAATGAGGTTAAACTTCTTCCTATTAGCATTAGAGTTACAATCACAACACATTACAATGGACTAATAAATGTTACTTTTTGAGTAATGAAATTGCCATCAAGGCCCCGTTAAGTAGAATGAGGTTGTAATTGGAGTTGGGCTGTGCGGAGATCGGCAGAGGCTGCCAGAACCCCTGCAGCATCCCAGACACCATGGGCAGTCCTGGCTCCAGTCTCTACTCACGGAGTGCTCCAGTAACACCCTAGAACACCCAGATCTGCCACCGAGTCCCATGGAGCCGGAGCAGCCTGGAATCATTCTTCTAAGTTCTCTGGGATCTTTTGGGAAGTGGATATGGATAGTGTGTCAAGAGGCCCTGGACAGAGCTTAGAAATAGACAAAGGAGGTCTCCAGGACCCCAGGAAGGGAGTGCTGCAGGTAGCCGTAGCACCTGTAATTCCATTGCAGCCTCAGGAAGGAAAATGTTCCCGAGTATCCGTGTAAGAGGATCCGTTCTGTGGCTGTTCAGGCACACAGGTATCAATTCCCAGGCATGTCCATGCATGGGAAGTGATCGGAAATCCTGGAGAGTGCAAAGGGATCCTTGTCCTGGGAACAGCGGAGACCTGGCACTGTCTGACAACTGGGTCCCACTCAGTGAAGGCTAGGTTCCTGTCCCTTCCATCATGCTGACCAGAGTTCTGGCCCACTCTTGTGCTGGGTTCCCCATGTGAGAGGGGACAAGGAAAGGCCAGTTGTGTTCTGATGTAAGTCGTCCCCGGACTTTTTCCTGATTTCCCGTGGCTGGATGTAGTGCAATCAGACCATTAGATGGTGGGGACCCGTTGCGTTCAGCCAGCACTTGAGCAGGTACAAAACAAATTAGATGTCGATTACTATTTTCAGAGGTAGTTACATGAATTGTGATAAATTTTCTCAGCCTTTGTTCCGGGATGTCCCAGAGCAGGTGCACAGCATGGCACTGGGCAGGGATGACTTAGCTTGGAAAAGGGCTTTGCTGAGCTGCGGCCAGCAGAGCCAGGGCCGCCTGGGGGCTGCAGGGAGCCTGACTGCAGTGGGCATGGGCAGCCAAGGCACTCAGGGGTGCGAGAGGCAGAGGGTGAAGCGTTGTCATCACAAACCATACTGTCACTGCGCTCAGGCCTGTTAGCATGTCATGCCGGGACTGTCATCCTGCCCTCTCCTGTGGGCCCTGGTCACTAACCCTTTGCACTCTGACAGTACTTTCCATCCCGGCAAGCACAAACCATCCCTGTCTCCAGCACAAATCCACTGCCATGGTAACGTAGCAAGTCCCAGTTCCTCCCATCCTGTGTCACCCTTGGCCGTAACGTCATGCTGCCGGTGTTCCTGGGTGCATCCGAGAGTCAGAGACCTGGGGGACTCTGGCTCTGTCAGAGGCAGAGGTCTCTGGGCTTCTGTCTGTCCTGAATTTTTTCCCCAGATGTTGGGGTCCCTGAGGGTTGTGTTACACTCTTCGGGACTGAACCTCTGACTTGTTAGAATAAAAGGAAGTGGTTTAATCCACTGCTGCTGTTTGGTGCTCATCTCTGCGTCCCTTCCCTGGGTTTTTCTGAATGAATGTCTTTTACAGGCATGTCAGAGATGAGCATTTTGTGGCTAATCCTTTTGATATTTCCGTCAGAGTATTGGTACCCTGCTCCCATTCCTATGGACAGCCCCTAAATAGTGGTTTGGTTTTTTCAGAAATGCTATTAATTTGCTTTGCAGTTGCCCTTCCAGATCAGCATCAGTATGCTAAATTAGATCTGACCATACAGAGATTTTCTTTAACCCTTTTGCTCTCCTTTCTCCACAAACGCGAGCCAATGCAGTTGGTGCCCTGCGTGCATGTGGAGTTGGCTGTTTCATAGGAAACAAGGCAGGTATCTTATATAAACCAGAGCCTCTTCTCCCTGCCTTTGTGTGTTAGAGAACAAATACTCCACACGACTGACAAAATTCTGCTCTTGTTTAGTCACAAACACAGTCACTTCCTGTCTAGAACCTGGTGGTTCCGAGGGTCAAAGGAGATAGTTCCCTGTATCTGCATTTTCCCTGAGTAAATGCAGAAGCAAATGTCTGGACCAGAATGGCACTTGGTGCCCCTTCTCCCTGTAGCCCAGACTCGCCTTGGCCATGCAGGCTGGTCTGGACGACGCGGCACTCACTGAACACAGGCAGGAGGAGCAGGCTTTGTTTGCTCCGGGCTTCTGCTGGGCTTCTCCCGGCTCTCTCCGTGGCACGCTCACTGCCTCACCAGCTCCACTGTTGCTGCTGCTCTTGCTGGAGGTCACTCCTGGCCACTGAGCCCAGCTCTTTGTCACTTCCACTCTCCAGGCACGGCCTGATGCGCCTCTCACAAGGAGCAGCCTCTCCTGACAGCCAAGCTCCGTGTGCTGCTGGCTTTGGACAGGTGATGGACTCCTCTGTAATACTCTTAAATGGGAGCTGTATTGGGATCCAGGGCTGTCTCCGGATCGGAGAGACAAGGTCTTTAGCAGTAATTGGGCCACCCTGTGCCAGGTGAACTGCCCTGCTTATGGGCCAAGTGCAGATGTCACTTGGCGTCACCGTCGGAGGGAACGAGCACAGCCGTGAGAGCCACTGGTTTGTGGCACAGGTTCCGGCCCTGCGCCTGGGAGAGCAGATCGTGCCAGGAGTGCTGAAATCATTGCTTGTGACACCAGTGGTCACGGATCATCAGGGCTCGCAGGCAGCAGTGCAGGCATTTTTTTGTCGTAGGTTAAAATCCTGCTGTGCTCTGGAAGGTGCGGGGCCTCCCAGACTCCCAGCTCCAGCGGCTTTGCCTGTGGAGGAGCACGGCAGGTACTCTGGTGGCAGCCCTGGCCTGGCTCTTGCAGGTCCATGCTGCAGTCTAACGTACAGCAGCTTTTTAATGGTGTTTATCCTTTTAGTAAGGGTTCTGCTAAGTGACAGGTGACAACAAGAGGATGCTGTGAGGTGGAGACAGTGCTGACCAGAGGTGCTGGTTTTCGGCAACAGTGGCTTTGCAGAGTTTTGGGGTTGGGTTTGCACAAGGGACAGGTCCCTTCAGCCCCACGGGATGTGCTGCCATAGAAACCTTCCCAGATGTCTGCGACCTGAGCTGGCTGTCACCCCGGCTGGCTGAATTTGGGCGTATCTGTGCGTACATGAGTGCAGTTATCTCTGCGTGTATGCAGAGTGACATGAATCTATTACATGATCTCACATACCAGGCTGGAAGAGTAAACTTTTCTGGCTTCTCTGGTGGGTGCTGCCGGTCACTGTAGAATCTTACTAGCATCAGTCTAGGCTGAAATCCTAGGGCTGAGGAACTTTGCTCCCCCTGAGCCCAGGATAGTCCCAAAATCCTGCTTTGTCTTTCTTACCTGAGAGTCTTCAGTCCCAGAACTAAAACAAACACCTGACTTGTGGCAATAGAGAGGGCTCTGACCTTGGCATTGGCTTCGGTGTGATGATGTACCCAAAGCAGTGGTTTGTTAGGGCGTGATGATAGCTATTTGTACAGAGGCTTTAAAAATTATGTGTTAGGGCCCACGACCTGTCCTCCTCTGGTTCATCCAGTCAAAAAATAAATCCTCTTGGTTTCAGCTTCCCAGGATTACACTCAGTGATCCTCACCTGCTCCTGCCTTGCCCCTCTTCCTTGTCGTTCGCCCACTGCATCGTCCCCTTACCCTTTATTATCCACACTGCCCTCTCTTCTCTGGATCCATCCCCCAAGGTGTCTTGGGTCTTGCCTGCTGCACATGCTGCACACACTCGGATGGATGCTGGAGCTGTTTACTCCCATTATTCCTTTGCCAGTTGTGGCAATTTATTCAGCTCCTCTCATGGCTGACGGGCCGAGCCTCTGTCAGTTCAGGGGTGTGACATGGATAGTGCAAATGGCACTAATGAGGGGAGGTCCTCATCAGCTGGAGCTTAGTGCTGTCTGGTTGCTTGCTCTTGTTCCTTGGGCTGTAAGCAAGGCCTGTAAATAAAATACACCGTGGAGCCAGGTTCTGCCCTGCCATGGCCAGCATTCCAAGTGCTTCCCTCTGAGGCCCAGGGAGCACTCTCTCAGCCACACCGCCAGGCAGGCAGTAGGCCCCCAGTGAGCACGCGTGCTGCTCCGGGTGTTCCTGGCACCCTCCCCGGGCCCTGGCTGCCCTTCCCGGCAGCAGGAGGCTCCAGAGCACCCAAGTAATCCTCTTGAGCTGACAGGCACCTGATCAGCGGGTCCAGAGGGGTTTTATGCAGGCTTATATCCGATGAAATCTCCCAGTTTTACTTTAATTGCTGTTGGCAACATGTGGTCTCTGATAAAAAACATATTTTCTGTTGAGATTGCATTCATCAGTTGGGCTAATTTTTCCTGGCCCTCCACCCATCAGAGCTTCTTTGGAAAGGGAAACAGCAGCTTGTGGGTTAGTGAATGCCAGGCAACTGAACATAAAGAGAGAGAGGGAGAGGGGGAAAAGCAGCTCGGCGCCTGCTGCAGAACGTTTGCACGGAAAGCCCCGGAAGGGTTCCCGTTCCCCAGAGCCCTGCCGATCTGGTGCGCGCTCGGGTGGAGGGATAGGGAGTGTGTGGCCCGTGGGCCCCATGGCCGGCACGGGCCCGTGCTCAGAGCCCGGGAGGCCCATCGGGAGCCGCTGCGCAGACAGCTTGCGCGCCTGACACGCTGCCAGCACCAGAAGCTCGCCGGGTATTTCTGTCTTGGCAGATGCACGTTCTGTTGTAAAGGTCTGTTCAGCTCGTGCCTGCCTCGTTCCCAGGTAATGCTCAGCACGGGTGTGCAGCAGGATTTTCATAGCTTGTACTACGGGCCTTCTTGACACGGAAAAAAGGGGAACTGGTGTGTGATGTGACTCAGGGTGGATTGCTGTCAGGATGCGATTTCCCAGGTGTGCTGATCGCAGCTCTCCGGGCCAGCAGCTCCCAGGCTCTCGTGGGCATGCTGTGGGTGACCCTGTGTCTTAGTGTGATTAAAAAATAAGACACGAGGAAGAATGTTTGGTGGGCAGGCACCCTGCCACTTGCTGAGAATTGCTGTGTTGGCTTAAACCACCCCCTGGGTTTTTGGGAACTCACTCCAGAGGTAGCAGAAGCGGGGAGAAAAAAAAGAAGTTCCAAGATATGGATTAGCATTAGTTTTGAAGCAAAGCTGAAATGTTTGCAGGGTTTGCATGCTGGTCTCCATATGTCTCTTTTCAATTGCATGTGCCGGAAGAAAAAACGGCAACGCGTAAAGGGATTCGTTAAAGTGGAGAAAGGGAAACGCCACGTGCTCCAAGGCTGTGGGAGAGAGCAGGGACCACCCAGCCCTTCCCTCAAAGAAAAAGGCATGTCATTCCAAAGTCCCTAACTTGAGAGTGATGGCTATTGGTTTCATGTGAAGCAGCGTTCTCATGCTTTCCCCTGCCCGAGGAATGGAGGAGCAGAGTATTGGAGCTGTCTGCTCCCCATCCCCACGCGCCACCCAGACCATTCAGTGAGGAGCTGGGAGACAAATAGCAGCCTGCTCCCTTCAGGGGACGGCTCCCACGGCACTGCCTGCCTGTTTTTCCAATGTTTTTCATTCCTAGATGCAGACTGACTCAGCCTTGTGCTAATAAAAGCCCCTTTCTGCCCAAACGCAGGCTTCCACCGTGTGCAGGGGATGGCAGCGCTCCCGCTGACTCCGGGGAGGGCAGGCCTGGGCCATCTGTCCCTGCCGCTCCCGGAGCCACACACACACCACATCCCGCATATCCCTCCCACAAACCGGAGCCGCTCCGTGCAGCAGTGCCTGCGTTTCCTGAATGGATTTATAATCCATCCAATACGGTACATTCGGAATGTGTTACAAAAAGGACAGATTTACAGGAGACAATCTGCCTTCATGATGATTGCATATTGTGGCATTTCTAGTCCATATGGATCAGTAAGACTTGGATAGCAGGCATTTGACCTTCAAAATCATGCAAATGTGAAACCAGACTTCCATTTTTTACAGCTGGGAAAGTCACAGTGTGGCTTCTTCATCTGATTTGGGAGGCATTGATTAAAATGCAGGTTGACTTCAGAAATTACTGAGATTTTCGTACTGCCTTTTTGCAAAGCCGTGGCTCCAGATCTTTCTCCCTCCTTCCTCACCCCTCCTGGCTAAGCCTGGCTCATTAACGCCTGTGACTCAATTGATCATTTCAAAGAGAAGTTGCTAATTCAGAGCCACGGGCTAACTATAAACAGGACTTAAAACCTTTTTGCTCCCGCCATAGTTAATCTGTGATAATAACTCCTGAGAGACTCTGAAAAGGTCTGAGTGTGGCTTTCTGTCAGCAGCATTAGGGAACTGTACATTTTCTCACTGAGAAACCTTGGCCATGCCAGATCCAATCAGGGTGTTGGGAGCAGCATTAACCTCCTGGTTTGCAGAAGAGCTCTCTGGGTTGCAGGGAGGTTCTGCTGGAGCTTGAGGGTGGTTTGGTCTGGGCCTGCAGCGTTTTCGTTGCCTTTGTGGTTTGCTGAGCTGGGAAGGAAGGGCTCTCAGTTGTGCCCAGTTTATGCCCCACATGCCCAGCGTGGGCAGTGCTGCTGTGTTTGCCTGCCTTCACCGCCCCTGTACATCGAAGCTTTGTCTTGCTGATGGTGTATTCTCACAAGAAATCCTAGCCAAAGTGCTTCATTGGAATCATTAGATTTGGCCTAATGATTTGGCCTCCTTTGTCAAGTTAAAAAACTCAACCCCAAGCCAGCTTATCTTGTTATTTTGGCTAGAGCCTGAAGACGCCATTTACTTGTACCACATGCTTCCACAGAGCTGTCCCGTGCACTCCAGAAGGAATGTGTTCAGGCTGAGATGAGGAGAATCTATCCCAGCATGAGCCAAAGGAAGAACCGGAGATGCCCAAAACAAGTGTGCCTTTAGTTTGTCTCATTTTCCAGTGATTCTCTGGCTTTGGTTTGGTAATTCTGTGAGTTTCCTTTTTTTGATTTTTCTTTCCCCAGTTCCTCCCTAGTCTTGATGCGTCTACAGAACTTTATGCCAGCTGTATATGCTTCACACCCTTGTACAGGGACAGCCATGGCAGGGCTGGTTCTGCAACCCAGGAGGGAGTGTGTCCATAGATAAGGAAAGAGAGAAAGATTTTATGTGGTCTAGTGTAGTGAGTTTTAAAAACAATTTTCTGTTTTTCCAGTTTTAAAATTAACTCGTGGACAGAAGTTTCCGAAGTTTCAGTAATTTAGTGGCCATATGCCACAGAACCGTTTCCTGCTGTGAAATCTGTCATGGACAAAGAATCGAAAACAGAAGGAAAACCTACACTAATATCACCAGCTCTGTGGAGAAGAAAGAAGGAATCTTAGGCTCTGGATCACTGGCAGTCCAAAGCAGTAATTAAGGACCAATGTCTGCCTTTATCAGGAATGGAGCGCTTGAAGGAAATGTCTTTTCCCAGCAGAAACAGAGGGTCCAGGTACCCTGAGCTGCTGTCAGCTGGTTGTTCCCCACAAACTGTAGTTCAGGGTACACTCTGCAGTAAGGGCAGCAATACCCACGGCACACGTACTTCCCTGGCCTCACCAAGTCTGGGGTCTTGGCTGCTCCTCGACATCCCTGACGCAGTCTTGTCAAATTAAAAGGAAGAGCTTCCCCCGAGACTGTGCAGACTTTATCCCAGCACTCATTTACCTGGATTTACCTTGCTTCATGTCCTTAACAACAGATTTGATTTTCCTTTGGGCATAAAGAATTCTGACACAAGTAGTTGGAGAAGGTTGTGGATGATGGGTTTTCTTTTTCTTTCTCTAAAATCTCCTTTTTAGAAGAATCAACCAGAGGTATGACTGGACAAAAAATAGAAAATTATAGGATCATTTTCCTCTGCATTTGCTTAGTTCTGTCACGTTTTGAATGGCACAATCTATTTTTTGTCACAGATTGAAGCAAACGGTTGTTTTTTCCTTAGTTCTGCCTGTGAGCTGGCAAGTGCCACCAGGCAGTGCTCTCTACTCCTGCCTTCAGGGCTCCGGTCTGGCACTGCCGGGGGGACCAGTTTGCCTGGCACCAGAGCCTGGGAAGCCTTTGCCCAGCTCATCAGCACCAGCCCTGGGCAGAACAGGGAGCTGCCAGCCCCTGGGCCTCTGCACTGAGCTGCAAATTGGGGGGTAAAACCAGGTGTAGCCCCCCCGTGCTCCTGCAGAGGGGCAGCTGGGCAGGAAGTACTTGTCTTCCCATTCCTGCGGCACAGACACAGGGGTGGGAACTGCGCCGGTCATTGTGAGAGAGCAAGTAAATTGGGGGCTTTGAAGGGAGTATTCCATCCTCAGCCACTCGCTCTCATGGTGTCTCTTATTATCAGCTAGTGCTGACTGGTAAAGCAGCAGACCTTAAAGATAATGGTATTTGCTGGAACGTGTTTGTCAGGCAGCCAGCTAGCTTTCCTCTTACAGCAGCTTTTATTCTCCCTGAAGCTCTGCTTGTGCTTAACTCCTGCTGCTCCTGCTCTCCTGGAGCCGTTCCCATTGCCACAGCCCCTGCGTCAGTGTCAGTGCGACAAACCTGGCAAACCTGGGCAGGGCTGGAGGAGTCCTGCAAACAGCCTTTCCAAAAGCTGAGGCCAAGTGCACATGCCAAGTGCTGTGGAACTTAGTCATAGGAGTTGCTGCTTCCTGTGTTTATTTAATACACAGATAACAGCTTTTAGGGGAAGAAGTGTTTGGATATCGGATGAAATTTACTGAAACCCTGCAAGGAGAAACTTGACTTTACTCTCCCCTCGTGCCTGCCTCTTATATACACACAGAGATCCATCTATTTCGGGGCTCTCAACAGGCTGTGGGTGAGTTGCTACCATTCTGTGGCTCTCAGCAGGCCGTCAATTGTTAACGGCCATTTTGTTGCTCTCAGCAGTCTGTGGGTCAGTGGAGGCCATTTTGTGGCTCTCAGCAGTCTGTGGGTCAGTGATGGCCATTTTGTGGCTCTCAGAGGCTGTGGGTCAGTGATGGCCATTTTGTGGCTCTTAGCAGGCTGTAGGTCCGTGACGGCCATTCTGTGGCTCTCAGAGGCTGTGGGGCAGTGACGGCCAATTTGTGTCTCTCAGCAGTCTGTGGGTCCGTGACGGCCATGTTGTGGGTCTCATTAGTCTGTGGGTCAGTGTTGGCCATTTTGTGGGTCTCAGCAGGCTGTGGGCCAGTGGCGGCCATTTTGTGGCTCTCAGAGGCTGTAGGGCAGTGACAGCCATTTTGTTGCTCTCAGCAGGCTGTGGGTCAGTGGCGGCCATTTTGTGGCTCTCAGTAGTCTATGGGTTGGTGGTGGCCATTTTGTGGCTCTCAGAGGCTGTGGGTCAGTGACAGCCATTTTGTTGCTCTCAGTAGTCTGTGGGTTAGTGGAGGCCATTCTGTGGCCCTTGGCAGGCTGTAGGTCACTTCCTGCCATTTTGTGGCTCTCAGCAGGCTGTGGGTCAGTGACGGCCATGTTGTGGCTCTCAGCAGGTTGTGGGTCAGTGGTGGCCATTTTGTGGTTCTCAAAGGCTGTGGGTCAGTGACGGCCATGTTGTGGCTCTCAGCAGGCTGTGGGTCAGTGATGGCCATTCTGTGGCTCTCGGAGGCTGTGGGTCAGTGACGGCCATGTTGTGGCTCTCAGCAAGTCATAGGTTCGTTCCCACCGTTTCGGGGCAGGCCATGCGTCAGCCACTGCTGGAGAGGAAATGTGGGAAGAAGGTGTGAAGATGTCAGCATTGGATCAGGGTTGAGTGTGACGTAGATCTCAAGCTCCAAACACTGACCGATGCTACAAACTGAGCACCTCCAAGACATTGAGCAGAATCAGGTAGGTTTCTTGTTCCTTCCCAAGTCAGGCTGGCTTCCTGTCTCCTTTTCCAGGGCACACATATCTTTTTAAACTATCCTGTATATCTGCTGTCAGGAGCGCTGCTCTCTGTCCAGGCAGCAGTGGGATTGATCTAGGTCTTCAAATGGAATTTTGGCTTTTGTTTCTTCTGAAAACCTGCTCTGTCTCTCTCCCAGCTATCCTGAGGCATCCAGTCATTCTACTAAGTACCGTGGAAAAGGGATTCTTTGAGCAGAGTTCCCTGGGCTGTGATTCTCTGGAGGAGTGTTGTTGGCACTGTTTTCCACACTGGTACCAGCACACATGCAGTTGGCGTCCCTCATGCTGCTGGGGAACATTTAGAGGCAGGACTGGGAGAGAAACTGAGCTGCTGCTGTGGATAATAGATAAACCTTTGCATTAGTGTAGTGTCTGGACCATACTGGGGGGGAAAAAACAGTAATTTTCTACAAAGCTTAACTCCCTTTTGCTGGGCAAAATCTACCTTGGCAGATTCTGACTTGTGGCTTCGCAAGTGTGTGTAAATTTTGGGCAATTGAGTTTCCATGGAAATTCAGTGCATCCATCAGGTTCTGAAATGGCTCCACATGCAGTCTGGATTTGCGAACAATTGTTAGCTTGTCTTTTTTTTTTCATGCCACCTTTTGATAGAATTGGCCCGTTCTCTTTGTAAGTCTTGGAAGAGCAGTTTGCTAAGCAAGCAGACTCCAGAAGTCTCTGCTCTCCACAAAGATACGTGTACAGACTTTGTAAAAGTCACTGCAGGAGAAGCTGCAGGACTTCAGGGTTGGTAATGGGGCCCTTCCAAGTGCTCATGTGTGTCTCTGAACAGCTCCAGAGGAGTTGTTTGGTTCCGGTGGGTTAATAATCTGCATTTTTAGAAGAACCTTAATAAATATTTGCATAATGTGCCTTTTAACAAGTCCTTAATTCTGTATTTACATGACAGATCATAACAGCACCAAAGGAGCCGTTATTGTCTGCTGTGTCGCTCCCAATAGACTTCCATGTAGCATATTTTCCTGCTTTGGGTTGGTGTTTGTGCATCTGAAAGTGCAGGGACTGGAAGTGGGGCTCTCAGTAGAGGCAAGAACACTGCACCGGAGCTGGGCAGAGAAGGGCTCTGCTTCCTCTCCCTGGCTCTGGGAAGCTGTGCATGCAGAGGGGTTGTCTTGAACCAGCCCCTGCTGCTGGGTTAGGTTTGGGATGGTCTGGGCTGTTCTGCTGGAGCCTGGGCAGGGCTAGGGCTGTGTCACTGTCGGTTAAAGCCCATCCTGCGAGGACCCCCCTTCCCAGGCCTCGTTCCTTGTTCTCCTGCCTATTACCTCCTAAGCAGTGTAATAACTCGGGTAAACTGCCGGGACAACAACGCCGTCTGGAGATCCTGCATCTGCCTGCCTTAATCAGCTTCCTCCCTTGAACAGGAATTTAAATAATGAGTCAATTAATGTTCTCAAATGCCAATGAGATGCAGAAGAGATGGGTGGAGGTGGGAGCAGTGTGAGCTGTTCCAGCACTGGATTTTATGAGGAGTCACACAATGAGCACCTAACTGATTATTTGTCCCACACAGATGTGCCCACCTGGCACTGCTCCTGCTCCCCATGCCCGGCTCACCGGAAAAGACCCCTTTTCCAGAGGGCTGTAAACCTTTCTGCACAGGGCAGCACAGTGTGAGACTTGGAGGCAGCCAGGTGGTCTTTCCATAGGACATAGTAGCTTTGTTTTTTAAAGGGGGCCTTAAAATTGCAAAAGAAAGCTCAACCTCCATATCTTCAATTATGCTTCTGCTCTTGCTGAGGATTGTTTAAATTCATCCCTGCAACCTGCACAGATTATTTTGGCCTAATCTTTTCTTTGTTGCTTTGACTTGGCTTGTGCTCGGGCAACACTTCAACTCTTCTTATCACACTTTGCTTATTCTAAGCAGTAGCAATAACTAAAAGTAACTAAATCAGCATCATAACTTGTGATATATCCTTTTATTTCACGTATTAAATGCAGGCTGGTAAGGCTGAGAAGTGATCTGATACATAAAAATGGCTGGAAGGAAAAGAATGGTCCCTAAATTTAAGTGTTAACTCCTCTACCTCTTTTCCCCACAAAAATAATTTTGGTTGCTTTTAGTCCTGCAGAGGCTTTAGGTAATTTGTAATCCTATCTCCAGCGGGACTAAGCAGGTAGTGTGGAAAACACGTTTCCTGTGCTCCTCTGACTTGCTGTTTTGTGCACTTTATTGCTGTAGCAGTGCCTGATGGGCCCAGTAATGTCCTTAATGTCCCAAATGCCGGAGCTGTGCCAGCTATAAATGCTACTGGAGCGCTCCATGGCTGGGGGGATTTGCTGTCCCAAAAGGAGAGAGGATGGCTGTTCCGTCTGCCTTTGCGGGGAGCCTCCCCTGCTGGATGAGTCTGTGATCATCCTCCCTTGTGCAGGAGCAGGAGCTGCATGAGCATCTGGCACCCAGAGCCACATTTTGGCCAGTAATTCCTGTTGACCCCCAAAAAGAGTCTGCTGGTGGGATTCTGGTAAATCTGAAACCTCCTTCACCCCTGTAATCCATGCATAGAGACTATGACGAAAGGCTGTTCTAGCATGAACAGAGGTGAAGGCCAGGGGGTGGAGCTGCGCGTCATGGCTGCTCCATCAGGTCCCAGCAAACCTCCCCTTCAGTTATTTCTCTTCTGGTGACTTAGAGAAACTCAGTGCAGAGTTATTCCACCTGACAGCAGCAGCAGAGCATCCAGGTAAATAAAGATCACAGCCTGGCTGAGAAATTAAGTCGGACCTCAGTCAGATCTAATCAGGCTTAGATCACCTAGAAATTTTCGCATCAGAGTGCGTGGGACTCAGATATCTTCCCTTCTCCTGGTGAATTGTGAGCAAGGGTGTGAGGCTCTGGCCGGGGCTTGGATGGAGATTTGCTGTTGTGTGGAGGTGGGGTGGGGTCAGTCCCTTTAGAGAAGTCCCTCCCTGGGTCTGTGGAAGGAACCCAGCTGCTCCAGGGCCTCCAGCACTTGGCCCCAGGTTTATTGGTATCCAATGACGTGTGAAAGCACAGGCTTTCCTCCCTAGTAAGTAACAACCTGTATGAGGAACACATTATCCATGTCTGTCAGGAGCCCTGCCTAATTGCAATGGGAAATGTAACGTTATCCTTTAGCTTCCCATTTATGTAGCAATTTGCAGTGGAAATGGGGACTGTGTTACAGTTTTTCAGACAGGAGCTGCAGTGCTGGAAAATGCACGCAATTCAACAACTGACACATCCAGTTGTGAGGCAGAGGAAGAGCACTGGTTAAATACTCGCTCATTTGCTCGTCCTGTGTGTGGAATATGCTTGCTGGTTTGTACTGCAGCCTTTGAACTCATGGGGCAGGTGAAGGTGCCACACCAGCTCAGCCAGGGAGCCTGGTTACAGCAGAGAGAGGCAAATTTCTCTGGCTTGAATATTTGTGTTTGGTCTGAAAGATGTTCAAAGCATGCAGGGCTTGTTTCTAGGGTGGAATGGAATAGAATAGAATAGAATAGAATAGAATAGAATAGAATAGAATAGAATAGAATAGAATAGAATAGAATAGAATAGACTCCTGATGAAGGCCAGAGGAGCCGAGCACGCCCATGGGTTGGTCAGGCTCGGCAGTGAGCTGGGCTGCGTGCTCTGCAGTGGGAACATGGAGCTCCTCTAGGATTTCCAGTGCCACTTCCTGAGCTGAAAATGATGGACAGATTTCTGGAGATAGGCAAAGCAAGGTGCTTACTCTGGTTCTGGTCAGCAGAGATGGGGCTGGCCAGCCTGGGAGTCCTGAGAGCATCTGTGGGGTAGATGCTAAAATTTGTGCCTTTGCACTTGGTCCACACACATTTTCCATCCTGCTCAGTATTTCCCATTAAAGGAATTGGCCATTATAGGAGCTGGACTTCACAGTGAAGCTGCCAGTGGCCAGATATAGACATGTGATGCTTTTCCCTCACCTGTCTACTTCACCGTCACGGTGGCTTATCTCAATCATTTGAGAATGATTCGAGGCTTTCAGAAATGCACTTTCCATTGGCAGTAGCCAGAGGTGTTATTTCTACCAGGATAGATTTTCTGTCTCTTTTTCCCCTGTGTCTCCGTGTGTCATTCCAAGGCAGAGTGAGTGATACACTGTGCCACAGCTCAGTGGATTAGTCACTGACCTTTTGCTGGGGGATTCTCTCTAATGTAGCCTCAGTTCACAGTGGAAGTGCAGCCGCTTCCGTGCCCGTCAGTGAGTGCAGGAGCTGGCAGACTCCTGACGAGTTTCCCTGTACTCCTTGGGGATCTCTGCTCTTTATCCACGGCCTTGGGTCCTTATTTTTAGTAAGCATTGGGTTTGCTGAGGCAGGGTGAGTGGAGGAGGCTGCTGCTGGGGTCACAGGGAGCAGTGTTGGGAGATGAGGGGCTGGTTTGGTTATGAGTTACGGAGCCCTGCTGCTCTGCTTTGATGATTGGCACTGCACAGTGCCAGCCCAGGGTACTGGGCTGCATGTGACAAGGTAATTCTCTGCAGCTTGGAGTCCTGCTAGCCAGGGGATCTGAATCTTTTGAGGAGCAAGGGGTGCACTTCGGCACTGTCAGATGCAATCAGAATAACCTGCCTTATCATGCAGCTTTTTTTTCCTTCATTCAGAGGCTAAAGATGAATCCTTGGAAGAAGCAAACATGAAAGCCATCTTCCTGAGTGCAGGCTTTGGGGGGTGTTGCTGTGCTTGTGTGGCTTTTCCATTGTTTTGTCACTGCAGAGGACTGTGTGGAAGAATCCACTTGTTTACCTGAAGCCAACTGAAAAAGTCGGCACAGGTTCCATGTGGGATTTGTAGAGGAGAAAGGAGGGCTGTAGTGGAGAACTTGTTGCCAGAAGGTGGACATCCATCACTAAACCAAACTCATGCTTCGGAGTGTCTCTGTTGCTGTGTGGGACAGGCCAGTGCTGGGCTTGGCTCCCACAGCAGTAGGGCTGGAGGCACAGAATTTGTGCAAACCTGATCGGGAGAGCAAACATGGAGGGTGGGATGGGGCTGGCTTGGGCCACTGCCTTTGTGGAATGTCACTGTGGTCCTGGAAACCAGAAGCAAACCCAGCAGCATCTGCAGGAGTCTTTAGGAGCAGCTCTCTGTTTCCCTGTTGAAATACAGCATAATACAAACTTCCTCACCTTTTCTTCAGGATGGTTTGGGAATGATGTGTTCCTGTGGCTGTCCGATACATTGTTAATTAGCCATATATATCTGTAGTGACATGTGCAAAAGCTTTTTGTGAATTGAAAATACACCTCTCACTGACTGCCTAAGTCACAGGCATTTTGCAAATAGCTCCCAAAATAATTTCTGAGCATCTCTTCCAAAAGGAAGTTGAGCACGAGATTTTCTCCCTTTGAGGAGAAACTGCTGGCAGGCGTGATTGATGGACTGTGCCTCCTGGAGTCTGAGGATCAGGAGCACACTTGAGAGGTGGGAGGACGGGAGCAGAGGGCAGGCCTGACCATCAGGTGCATTAATGGAGGGCAGTCTGTCATGTCACTAATGATGGCAGTGGCACTTCATTATGCTGCTGTAGCACCTGTGGCTGGTGCAGGGGGAGGATGTGCTCTTTGGTGTGTCAGTATAACCTCTGTGCCACAGTGCTCTTGGGGTACCTCACTTACCTGACAACACAGGATTTTCCCCTGGGTATTGGTCCTTTCCTCACTGATTTGGGTTGGGTTTTTTGTTACCATTGTGGCTTAGACAACTGCAGGCATTAAAAGGCAATTAAAATTAAAGGCAGGTTCAGCTAGCTGAAGGGGCCTTCAGAAAACTCGGACAAGCAAGAGGAAGCTGGGAGTCCCTGGCAGCTGGCAGCAGCAGAGACTGCAGAGCCGGGAGTGAGTTCCTGCACCCACCAGGGAGAGGTTGCATGGCATCAGGGACCTGAGTCCTGTGTCTGCCTATGCCCGTGGGCTCGCAAGTCCCAGGGGCTGCCATGCTCTTGGAAAACCTGAATAGAAGATCCTGGTGCTGGGGGAAAATGGGGCAGCTGGCTTAGCCGCAAAATAGTTACAAGTGTATCTCGGGTAAGCTGCTGGAGCCCTGCAGGCACTGGAAGTGTCCTTTCTGCATGGCTTGGGGTACCGTATGTATGCTGTTCAGTAAGGGCACAGTTGGTGTGCTAGTGACGCACACGCAAGGTGGAGGGTATGGAATGAAGAGGTGACAGTGGTCAGGGTCCTGGCTCTTCATGTCTTTGTGTTATCTGCCCACTTGGTGAGACGTTCTATCTGCAATAGTACTAAAGGTACAGATATATCCACGTCTCTTGCTCTTTCTGCACCCCTTGCTGTTTGCCCTATTCAGGAGTTAGTTTTTAAACAGGACAGAACCGGATACCCCCTTTCCTGTTCAAAGAGGACTTTTGGTTAATGGTGCTTTATGGTAAGTAATAGTAAATTAATAGTGTTTACCTCAGTAGACTCGACTTCCTTTTACTGCCTGACATCATTTTGGTAGGAGAGCTTGGGTCAGTAACAGGTGAAAAGAGGCTGCCTTAAAGGGAATGGTGTAGAAATCCCTCAGATGCCAAAATGGTGGATACGTGAGAAGCTGGCCAAGAGCCACTGCAGCCTGATGACGTCCCAGGCTGGTGAGCTCCAGCTCTGTGTTGTTCCATGTTCCTTTCATGGCTGGTGAGCTCAAGCTCTGTGTCCAACCCTGTGCCCTGGCTGGTGTCACGAGTTGCTGTTGGGCTGACCGAGAGCTACATCACTGCTGTGCTCAGCTTTGGGCTCCAGGGATGTGCTGATGGTCTGGCTGGGTTCAATTTTAGCATTCAGCTGAAATCCAAGGGAACAGTCTGGCTCATGTGTTGCTTGCTGTGTTTCCTTTTCTCTGCAGATATCCGTGCAGGCAGGTTTCATGTTGTTTGTCTGCTCCACGCCCCTGAGCTGAGACCTGGACTCTCTATCTGCCCCAAATCAGCCCAGATTTATAGGGGAGCTCTCCCAGGCTGAGCTGGGGCTTTTGAGGCTTTACTGTCCCCTTTGGCTGCTTGTCTCTTGTGTGATATGTGGAGGAGCATATAAAGACTGGAGATTAAAAAAGGAAAATGTTACCATTTCTGTGTGGGAATAAATCCAGAGGCAAGTGCTGCTGGTGTGCAAGAGGAGGGCACAACCAGGTGGGCCACAGGAGCCCCAGTGCTGAGGGGAGCGGGTCTGCCCTCCCAGCCCCAGGAATGCAGCATTAATGGACCATAAGTGCTGCTGCAATGGCCCTGGATCTGTGGCAGCTGTTTGTTCAATGTTTCATGCTTTTAGCCACATCTGCTCCAAATGAGTGTTAATATTGCAGTGGCATCCACTAAGGATGGGCTCTGTCAGCTCTGCTGAGCGTCAGGCTGACCCCGGTGACAAGGAAAGAGCAGTTCAGCCCGCAGTGCTCCCTCTCCCTCCACCCCCCGTATCCGTCTCGCCTGGCTCCGCTCCGTCGGAACGCCTTTCCCTCCCCACCAAGGGGGGAAAAGAAAAGGGAAAACTAAGGCAGTGGTTCTCAAGGAGAAAGATTGCATTTATTCCGAGCACCCTGTCCAGCAATGTCAGATAACAGTTTATTCATCCCCTGGCCCCTGTATGACATTGAAGCATATCAACAGTGACAAAAGTATATTGAATAATTATCTTGAAATTAATACATTATCCCAAACTTAAATAAATGTCATCTGATCAATATATCTTGGAATGGAAAGGGAAGAGAATGTGAAGGGCATCGCTTCATTATTCATTAATTTTAGAGTAATGTAGGCAGATGAAATGGTTATTTCAGAGCACTGCTATTATACTCACTGGCATTTTAAATAACTCCCAAGATTTAACAGTATATATTCCCTTGTCGAAGCAGCTTACCCTCGTTAACACTGTGGGTTCCAGATTCCTCTGCTTGACAGTGCCGGAAAACACCCGACATTCTGTTCCGACCCTATTCTTTTTGTTTATTTGTTTGTTTCTTTTACCCTTCCTGTTTCTTCCATGGTTTAAGAGATCCAGTTCCACCCTCACCAGTACATCACACATTAGGATCAGTGCAGCTGAAACATCTGGGCTTGAATGCTGAATTCCTGGGAATGAGAGGTGACCCCATTTCATCCATATGTATGGCTCTGGCTCAAAACCAAGCTGCTGGCTGCAGATTTCTCTGTGAGGAGAAAATGGAAGCAGTCTTCTGCCTTCTGGAATCAGGATCAGTTGTTGGGACTCTGGCTGCCTTTCCCCAGCAGCAGGCGAGGTGACATCCTCATGTGTGGCCTCACATGGGTCAGACGGGGCTGGTGCTCACCCACGGAAGTGGCCAGCCAGGGACCTGGCTCTGGCTTTTTCCCCTTTCAGGGACCACTGCAAAGCTGCAGGGACCAGCAGGAGCCAGTCCAGGGTGCACATCTGTAGGGTAATAACAAAATCAAGAAACCACATTGGCGGCTGCTGTAAAACTGCTGGCCAGAGTTGAGTTGATTAACTGAGGGAAGCCTCGGCTGAGAATCCAGCCTGGTGGAGCACATGCAGAGCATAGCCAGGACATGGTTTTGGTTGGAAATTGTGGGTAATCGGGTATAGCAGGCTTTGGACGACGGCACCTTAGTGATGTGAGAGGAGAGGCCACAAGTAGCCCAGAGTCTGAGCTTGACTCGGGCGTCTGTGTGCCACAGCTCTGCCAACCCCAGTCCCACATGGGATTCTCCTGACCACAAGAGCCAGAAGGTCACAAAGACCATCTTAGATCAGTGTGACAAAAGCCCCAACCATACTGCTGCCTCCTTCCTGCCTAGGTGCTGCTTTCCCACTTGCCCCGAGCATTCTCCCCTGCTGTGCCCTTTCCTCCCGCCCCACGCGTGCTGCGGTGCCGTGCAGGTTTGCGTGGAGCCGGAGCAGATTTGGATCTTGCCCCACCTCTGCCTCACACCAACAAATGTCGTCTCCTGCGGCACCTAGGGATGAGCGTGGCACTTAATGACACCTAAGGAGGTCTGCATTGCCAAATGAACCAGATGGCCCCACTCAGAGGTTCTGGGAACAGATTATCTGTGCCCAGCTCAGAGGTACTGGAAATGCATTATCTGATGTCTCGGGCTCACAGCTTCGAGTGGTGCTGGGAGAAGAATACTCTGTCAGTAAGTGACTTCACAAATTTAACCTTTCAAGCCATTTAGAATAAATCTTCACAAGTGTCCCAGGTGTCGCACGCATAGTTATCATTTTGAAGTTACTCGGTGAACTTTTCTGTGTTTCTCCTTCCCTCATCTATGGCGGATTTTATGCAAATTTCCAGGTAAATTCACAACTCAATATGCTGGAAATTCCAGCTGTTACTTGGTGTAGGGGCGTCACCTCTGTGGTTGGTGGTTTATTTCCCCCATGCAGGTGTGCAGAGGGGAATCCCCTTGTTCATCCTCCAGCAGAATCAACCCTTTTTTTTCACCTATGGCTTCAGTTGATCCTTGATCTGGCCAACATAAGTAATTTCTGTACCAGGAAATACTAACTATGTTTTTCTCTAGGAAGATAGTAAAACAGGTGGTAAAGTTGTGAGATGCCATAGTGTGTGTGCATGTGCTTGTGCAGGTGTGTGTGTACCTGCAGAGTGTTTCCGGGACCTGCATGCTGTATTTAGCAGAACTTAGGCACATTCCTGTGTGTGGAAGGAGAGAAAATTACTCGTTTCTATGGGGAACAGAGCGAGGGGAGAAAGGAAACAATTGCAATGACACAGCAAAGTGGGCCTGAGGTGCTGATAAGCTGGGGCCTTTTGGAAACATTGAGGCATACGTGGAGTGCCTGTGTCGCTGAGGCATGCCGGGCCCAAGAGCACATGGAGCCGATCTGAGTGTGTTTCAGGGCAGAATATCCAGGGACAAATAGAGTGAAGAGCGGAGCAGATGAGGCCCAAGAGCAGGACGTGCCCTCTGCGCGACTCGCAGCTCAGCCAATGCCGTGGTGTGTCCCGAGCGGCAGGCGAGCACCCAGAGCCCTGCTTCCCAAAGCCCTCGCTTTGTCTGGCCCTGCCTGGGAGCTGCAGTCACTGTTGGAACATCTGTGTTTATTTTGCATGACAAACTTGTTCCTGGGCTCTGACAAAACGCATGCTGGTCTGGGACTGGGGTTTGGGCTCCTCGGCAGGGCTGTGCCGTAGTGCACGGCTGGCCCTGTGCTGCTCTATAATACATATTACATGACTTCATCCATAGTTAATGACAAGTGTGCTATATTTTTAATCTTTATAGCTTTATTGTGTGCAAGTGGTTTTAATAATTGGTGCTGCAGGATGGTTACTTCCCAGAATTACCCTGCAAAATTGCTGTGTTTTCAGCCTTCAGTCGCGCAGGTTGTAAATTATAAACTTGGGTGGTAATAAACTTGGCTCTCTCTCACTGTTCTGTGGAGATGCCAACCTGTAACAACAGCAAAAAGATACATGCTGGCAAAAATTCCTTCCTGAAGCTATCCTCGTTCTGTGTGCATGGCCTGTGGGGGTAAGGAGGCCCTCTGGTAACCCCTGCTTATGCTTTGTGTGACCATGAGCAGGAAAGTAACCGCAATGAGACAGGGATGGTGGTAAAGAGCAAAGGGGCTTGGGGGCTCCCTGAACCCCCCCAACTCCTCCAAGACGTTCCTCGGCGTCCTATCCACGTGGAGCATGAGCACTTCTGCCAGAATTGTGAAAAACAAGGCATGTGGTATCCAAATGCCTCTGTTGGTGTCCTGAGCCTGCACATCCCTGAGCTGGGGCTCTGGAACCGGGCTGCACACAGCTGGTCCTGCGACTGGAGCCTCATCTCGTGAGGAGTCTCTGCTCATCCCATCCAAGGGCTGGGTGCTGGGTGCTGCCCACCAGCGCAGCACTGTACAGCCTAGCGCAAGCAGAACATTTTTATTTAAGAAAAAGAAAGGAAAGAACACAAAACTGAGTGAAGGTGTTCTTGAGGTTTCCTGCTTCAGCTGGCTTGTTCTGTGTGTCATTTCTCAGTTCTCTGTGGCTGGGCACCTTGCCAGCAGGATGATGGCAGTGCCTCCCCTTCTGTTGTGCACTGGGATGATGAAGGCTGCATTCTTCCCTCCTCCGACACCATGGCTCCCAGTTTCCACCCCAGAGAGCTGGGGCCCAGGTGCTGGGGCAGCCCCCAAGCCCCATGCACAGTCGGTCCCCAGCATCCCAAGGAACGCTGTGAGCATAGCAAACACACAGCGTCTCTCTGGAGGGGCTGTGCTGGGATGGCCTCAGGTAACAGCAGCTCCTTTGATCGGGCTTGTTGCCTTCAGCCTCCAGCTGCCGGCGACGTTCCGCTGCCTCTGAAACCCTGTTCACCCGTGGGCAATATCCACCTGCTGCAGTCCTCGAAGCTGGGCCGGGGATGTGAAATGTGCTCTTGGAGTGCCTGCAGGAGTTACTGGAATAGCTGATGATCAGCCTGCAGGAAGCTGGGAGTCTGGGGGAGGGTGTCAAGGGCTAGGCATTGCTTCCAGCAACCACACAGCCTGCAGAGCCGAGCAGTCCTCAGCTGGGGACAGGCTAGAGTCCTACCAGCCAGCTCTGCTTTAAAACAACACAAAGACCTTCCTTGAATAACTTGTTTTTTATTTTGGCTTGGGGTGAAATTCTGTGTCGTTGTCAGTGACATTTTTAAGCCTCACACGGACACAATTAAGTATAAAGAGCTGTAGCAAGACCTAAAGAGACACTTTATAATAAATAAGTTACATTATGGCTTAAGCTTCTTTCATTCACCCAGAACCACTGAGGATATATGATGTTCTTAATAAAAACACGCATCTTTAAGTCCCCAGGTTATAATGGACACAAACTAATTTTTCATTAGTTCCCCTGAGCTTTGGGATGGCAACATTTGCTTTTCACCCCTCGCTCTGTGTGGCCTGGTCAATCTCTAATTGCTGGGAAGTGACTGGCTTTGCGGGTGGCCAGGCGTTTCGGGGGTACATGTCCTCTGCGGGTACAAGTGAATTGCAGAATCTTTATTGTTTGACCAAGGTGCTTCAACGTGCGTTTAACTTGTGTCTGTGGGGCTCAAGCACGTGTTGAATGAAAGGTTTTTGAGCACTTCCCTGTGGCTTTGCTAACCCTGCACCATCCTTTTGCAGCCATTGCAGTGCCTCGTGGCCCAGCTGTCTCCTCTGGATCTCCAGTGACCCGGCACAGCCACCTCATGACCTGTCAGGTGCCGTCCATGAGGCACAGCAGGAGGTGAAAGCTAAGGTAGGAGATGCATTAACATGCATTTATTTATGCATTAAACACACGGAAAAACAGATTAACACCAAAGCACACAAACACACATTGATACTGACTTGAGGCACACAAACAGATGCAAATTCTGTGATTCCAAATGCGTTCCGGGACATCCACCTTTCTTCTGATGGCTGGAACAGAACAACGCTCGTGTTTGAGCAGCGTTGGACTGAAGAAATTAAGGTAAGAGGGAGGGGATTTAAAAACAAATAAAGCAGCTTTTTTCTGCGCGCGTGCCTTTGCTGTCTCCATTTGGATGCTATGATTTCCATTTTACTTTGTGTCTGTTTCCAGTTATGCAGAGCACTGGTTTACTGTGAGCACTTGTTGTAATGTGTGTAATTTCTTACTGATGTCGTCCAGGTTGTTTCAGTTAACATATTGATGGGCAAAGGTTTCATTCAGATGTATGTTCAAGATTACCTGATTTGATAGAGGCTTTGAGCAGGGTTTAATCTGCCTTGTGGAACACGGTGGGGTGCGCCTGTGCCCACGCTGCACTTAGCCAAGAGCTGCTCCGCTGAAGGCTTTGAGGGACTTCTCCCTAGTTAATCATCCTATCTGAAACAAGTAAGATTAGCACTACTTTTTGGTTGAAATTTAAAATCCTAATGTGGCTGCTGTGCTTGATGGAGGGGAGAGCAAGTTCAGCAGTCCTTGTCTCCAGTGTTCACTTTCACACAAGGTGTCGTGTGTTTGAAAACCAATGTGTAATGCCTCACTCCCCTGAGACCAGCTGCAGTGCCTGTTTTAACAAGTGCACAGTGTTCCTGGAACTGGGACCTCTTTGTGACATGAGGGGCTTGGACCCCACACCCTGTAGGCTTCTGACAGTCCTTCTGGCAGTCTGTGGGTGTGGTGTCTGGGAGAAGAGACCCTGGAAAACGCCTCTTGGGAAAGGCCTGCTGCTGTTAAAGAGGTGCTGAATCACGTGGGAATTGTGCGGGTAAGGCTTGAGGTACCCCAGTGCTGGGCAGGTATGGGGCAGGGACACAGCCTGAGCATGTGCTGTTGGGCAGCTGAATGTGCTGAGCTCAGGGCAGGGCTGTGGCACATGCTGGGCTGCCTAAAACAGGTGCCGTGTCTCATTTGCCTTCTGCAAAAGTATAGAGAGACAGAACTGTACAAGGTTCCTCCTAAAGGGGGGTGCATCAGCTTACCCCAAAATCAGCCGCGAGGCAAATCGCATCTCAAATACTGGGACACCACAAAGCACTGTCCTTGGAAAGCACACTTTCCCTCTGACAGCATGCAAATTCATTAATAGTTTCCAGCAACCAAGAATGTACTAAAGCATGATTTGAGCAGGAAGGAAGCCACCAGCAGTGCTGCCACCTCTTTGACAGCTCTTCTAATCACCATAGCTTTATCAAGAAGTGTTAAGTTGTATTTTTTTATTGATATTTAAGAATAAATTCTTACAACATCATCTCTATAAAAGGTTCATCACAGACCAAATACCACTCTAACCTTTTAAGCTTCTACAGTAAAAACTGTCGTCTTTATTTATCTAAGTTTGGGAGAGATACAAATGTAATCATAACCCCCAAGGCAAAATTTTATGGCAGTTTTCAGAACTCCTCTCTATAAAAACTACTCAAAGCTACCAACATAAAAGCTCCCAATAAAATTTGCTTTAGATCCTAGTCGTAAAACATGGATTTTTTTTCCCCCGGTCCCAGAGCTACAGGTGTCCAGCTGGCAGCGCTGGTCGCCGCCGGATCCCCTGGCAATGCCAGGCTCCATGTACCTGCTGGGTCAGGTGGGTAAGGAGGGGCTGTTGCACCCTGAGCTGTGCCTTGGCTCATCCCAGCACAGCCCCATGGCACCTGGGTGGCAAGCGCGGGAGATGTGGTTAGACTGCAGCTGAAGCAATTCTGGAAGCGAGCATGATCTTTGGGTGTGCAAAGAACTGTCCTATAAAAACAGGCTGAAGAGGAGCATTGCAGGCAGTAACATAGAACACAGGACTCTTTCCTCTTTTACTTGGTTGTTTAAATGTTGGGGATCTGCACTTGCTTGCAAGACTAGTGGCCTTCCAGGTCTTACTTTGGTGGCATAGGAATCTGTGCGCCAGAAGTTGCTTCAGTTAAAGATTCTTTACTGTCATTTCCCTGTACAGTGTTAGCAGCAAGTAGAAAACCCTTTATTTACACATAGCTGAGAAGCCTAATGCGGACCTGCGTGCCATGAGGTTGGGCTGGACTGGAGGGAGCCGGGCTGGGCCAGGGGGAGGTAGGCCAGCCATGTTCTTGAAATGCAGTGCAGAAATAAATATCTGCAGGCTTTAGTGTATTCCTAGCAACTAAAGGCTCATGCTTTATCAGCCTAGATTAATTTGCTTTTACTGTGCAGGGTGGATTTAACCCTGATACCTCCTTCTGGAGGGTTTCTGTTCAGAGACCTGAACCTGTTCTTCTGACTGCAATTAGGAGAAAAGCAGACACAGGACAAAGCCATTGCTGGTAAAGGAGAGCAGAGGGAATTCCCAGATGTGAAATAAAAAGCACAGCTACCTTCTTTGGGGTATAGACCTCAAAGCATCCCAGAAATGTCATGATAAGTAAGAGCAACCTCTTACAGAGCAAAACGGTTCTTGGATGCCAGTATTTTTCTGGGGCAAAAATACTAGTATGTTGATTCCTAAAGCTGCTTTCTTCAGGGACTGCAGGAGGCTGGAGGTGGCCCAGAAAGCCTCCGCATGGTGCTGGCCCGCATCTTGTGTTTGCAGGCCTTGGCCCTGCTTGTCATTCCAAGCACCTGCCACAAGCTCCAACTATTCTATAGCTGGGAAACATTAAGCGGTTGCTGGTCTCTGCTGATGGTCCTTGTGAGGAGGGTGGGGAGCACACAGCCCCATCTTTTGGGAAATTTCCTGCGTACGGTGCTTCCCAAGGGCTGTTTCCTCCTGACTCCGTATGCTCTTCTGCAGCGATATCCTTGGGAGCTCTAGGACTAGAAATCAAGTAGATCCAATAGCTGCATAATGCGTGCAATAAAAACTATGCTTCATGACAGAGCTTTTTTGTTTATTTTAAAGTGGACTTTAATTACAAATCTGCCATCCCAGTTGTGCGTAATATCAGGAATTGGCTCTGGGAGCATTCCCAAGCCAGCTGTTAGAGCTGTGTTCCTATCTCCCTGTCTGTGCTCCATTGGAGAGGCTGCTGGGTACTTCCTGTCTGCTGGGTATATGATTATTGGTTAACTCTGCTTTGTGGGCACAGTCTGACACAGGAACTTCTCCCCAGTGCCCATCCTGAGTTATCACTTAGCTTAGGGCTGTCGGGTCTCTCCTGTGTCCCAGCTAAAAAAAGCCACGTTAAGGCTGTGTTGGTGAGAAGGGTTCAGAGAAAGGGTGTCTTTCCTTGGCCGAAGGACTGACAAAATGATGCCTTCTCTGATGATGAGCAAAGATACACAGCAGCCACCAGCTCTTCCTTGCCTCCCTTCTTCCTGACAGTCCTGAGGGAGCCCAAAGCACAGAGTATCCCCCGAGTCCTAAATGGCCTTCAACAACCATGTCCTGATGAAGCCTGGTCAAAAATCTGTACTAAATTGATGAGACTGTTCTTTGTAGTGGCAACCATCCATACACTTCCCTCTTATGGCACCTTTTAATTATTGTTACTAATGATAGAGGGTTTGGGTCACTGCTTTTGGAAAGGAGCAAGCCAGGAAACTTTTTTCTCCTAGAAACAGGCATCCGAGCTCCAGAGGCACAGGCTCAGAGGGCACAGGAGATACGGGGGTCTTTTGGCCGGTGCGGTCTGGGGACCCAGGGCTGTGTTGACTCTGCGTTTTGTTGATAAACAGAGCCATTCGTTCCCTGTGCCTTTGTACCTATTCCCTCTCACGAGCTCCAAAGGCATTTTATTTTCCTTCAACTTTGGCATGGGATCAGAGGGTGGCTCTCTCCCTCTGATCTAAGAAAATAGTCATGAATTGAGGTGGTGCTGTTTGCATTATTCATTGCTCCTGGCAAAACAAATGTTGATCTTAAAACACGGCCACCTGGATTTTGGGCAGAGCTAGGCTGCTGGGTGAGGGGCCTTGTAGCTCACAGACCCAGGCGAGGAGGCAGTGATGGCAGGTGAGAGTCCACGGCGTCATTGCCAGCCTGGAAGGTGGAAGTGCAGGTGGATTGTCACCATCCTCTGTGTCCCTCCTGTTCAGCTGCTGCTCGAGGGAGAGTGGCAAGGTCCCAGCCCCAGGTGCTCCTGGGCAGAAACAGGCCTTTAATTGTTTCAATTTCTCTTGTGAAAATAAGTGTATTTGTAGCAGAGAATGAAGTGGTTGACTCTTTTGTCGGCATTTATCCTCAGGAGATGAGGGAAAGGGAGGAAGAAGCTGTTGGCAGTCTGTTCTTGCACTGAGCGGAGATTTCTGTGTGAGACTTCTCCGGCTATTGATGGCCCAAGCTCCCTTTATCTCTGCCTTACACGGGGCCATCAGGCGCCTTTTGTGAAGGCTTGACAGCATCATTGTGTGGCTTATGAGGACGGGATGGGTGTGATGGATATGGAGCCACGTGAGAGATTGGGCAAGGTCACTGCCATTTTTTTCCTGGCTTTCACAGAGGCCATGTTTGCTTCCCTGAGTTCTCACACAGGGACACGAATCGATCAAAGCTGCTGTGAGTCAGTTGGCAGGATGGGTCAGGAGCCCCCAGGGGCTCTGCTGGAGGGACGGATCGGGGTGGGTCCAAATGGAGCTCCGGAACTGCTGGGATGCAGGGAAGGCCATATCTTTGGGATAGACATTCTGTGCTCTTGTGCTCCATGAGGTGGAATGGTCTGATAAATTGTAGTGCCTACACAGAGCACTGCAGAAATCGGACTGTTCTGCCTGCTCTCTGATCTCCAGTTTCATTTTCTTTGCTGCTTCGGGCTCTGGCTGTGGGAACAGAAAATGATCCTTCCCCAAATGTCTCCCAGCTGGCACCTGGAACACACGCAGTTCATCCAGATCCTCAGACTGCTCTCAGGGGGCTGCACCAGTCCACTCATGAGGCAGCAAGAGTGGGGAGAGCAACCGTATTGCCACTCCCAGTTTCTGTGGCTCCCTTACTGCTCCAGCTGGGAAATAATCTGCACCAGACTTGCTTCCTGGCAGCAGCCAGCTTCCTTGGTGCCAGCTCCCATGTGTAGGCTGGCACATTGCAGGAACAGGGAATGATTGTGTGGGGTGAAAGGAGTGGAAACAGTCCTGGCTCCATCACCTCTGCTCAGACCTGCCCTGGTCCCTGACAGCCCTGGCAATGTGGGCTGTAAAAACATCCAGGACAAGACATCCCTCTTTCCTCTTGCTTTACACCATTCCCTCCTATTTTCTTTACCGATGGTGCTTGCAGACACAGAATCCACCACATCCCAGGTTAAATGCAAATGATTCCCGTTCTGCCAAGGACGGTTCATACCACAAGCGGGAAATCACTTCCACCGAGCTGTCTGTGAAATTCCCCACAAAGCAGCTCCAGCTGGGAAGAGCCAGTTTTATGCAGGTTAGATTTGGCTGTGTTCCTCACACTCCAGTGGAGGTGTGGCAGCGTGTGGAGCTGCCAGAGCCAAGGCTGCCGCAGGGACCCAACGTGGGGGTGAATTCCCATGCTTGTTTTACGGTAAAGGCCAGCTTGGTGCTGCTCCACGTGTGAAACAGGAGTTGCCTTGAGCTGTGTTTTTAGCAGCTCTCGAACATTAAAGTGCTGGGGCTGTCCTGCAGCAGGATGGCGAGCTTGTGGGAAATGGCCTTCTACAAAATATTTCCACAAGGTTTTTTAATGCTCCCACTCTTCCCAAATGTGCCCCGGTTGACCTGCGGCACAGGACAGGCAGCAGCTGCAAGGACAGCATTAGAGTGGGACCTTCCCGCTGCACCAGAGCTGGGCCGTCTGCCACAGAGAGGAGGTGGGATCCTGCCTTGTCCTATTAACTGTGGGACCTTCTACCTGGAGATGAAAGAACAAAAGCCTGGGCAGACAGTTAATTATAGCTTCGGCTTCACTAGCAGAGTTAATGAATTTTAACATGCCTCAATTAATAACTAATTGGGTTTTGTGCCTCGACTGTGAGTGGAACTGGAGGGGTGTCTAGGAAAAAAATGGTCTAAAGATGAGAGATTTTAATTGAAATACTGTAGGATTCTCGTACAGAGAAATGGTACCTGATGTTACTGTACAGATTGAATGTAGAGGGAAATTAAAGGGGGAAGTTGTTTTCCAGAGAAAACAAGTGGCAGCATTACAGTGCCAACAAGACAAGGCATAATTGTGTCACTTGTAGTGGAGAGTCCCCAATTCCTGGCATTATTGTGTCACCTGTAGTGTGCAATTTGGAGAGTCCTCTATTCACAGCATTATTGTGCCACAGAGAAGCGGGTCCTGCAGGCACATCAGGATGTTCCACCTCAGAGTTCCAGGAGTCAGAGAATTTAGGTAGAAAGAAATGATACGTAACATAAATTTTTTTATACTCTAGGCTGGAATGTGCCTGCTAGTGCTATTGGTCTAATGAGATATTTTATGCCTATTTCTGTGGAAAGTGGATTATTTTTTAAGCCTACGGTTAGGAGAATGTCCAGTGTTTTGCTGTGATTAGCATTAATTTAGGCTCTGGTGGGCAAAAGGAGATGACCAGAGCTAAAGGTAGCAGAGGTTGAGTAGTGTTTGCGGTAGTTTAAAAGAGTGGTAAATCCTTGAGAGTGCAGAAATAGAGGAACACTCTGCATCTCAAACAGCAGAAAATTGTCGTCTTTTGAATTTGATGCTCTGAGTGTGAAGGAAGAAAGGAAAATATATCTATATGCCATTTTCTCCTTCAGTACCATTTCCAGGCAATATTTATCAGCAGCCTCAGCCACCAGGCAGAAAAACACCCAGACGCCAAAATGCAGCTTTAGTTTGTTTTGTTTTACTCTCTTATTTCTCTGCCTGTATTCAACCCCCCTCAGAGAGAACATGGATCAATAAGAAAAAGAAAAGAAATTAATTTATTCAATGCAGCATTGTCAGGCACCGACCCTCCACCGATGACTATTTACGCCGGGCTGCTCATCATGCCCTTCACAACTGCTGCACAATAAATAATAAAAGATTAAAACCTTAAACCTGGAAAACTTAGGAAAAAAATATTAGAAAATTTTATTTCGGATTATAAAAATCCGTGAATGATTTACTTTAAGGGACAATTTCATTGCTGCCATGTGCAGGAACTAATGATCACGGAGGGCTCCGGATTGGTGAGGAGGCTGCTTGGGAAACATAGTCATGGGTAGGTGATAAAGTCGCCTTGCTCCTGTGCTGCCTCACTGTCACCGCAGTGGCTTTCACCGTTTGTTACAAGAAAATGATGGCCCGTGTACATATTTATACCTGGATGGCAATAACGTTGGCAATAACCCTCCCAGAGCGAGCCACCTTGTTTTAGGGAGCCCAGCTCACTTCCCGATGCCGGCAGCCCTCGCCCTGCATGCAGGGAGGTAGATGGAGCTTGGGTGATGGACATTTGCAATGGCAACTATTCTTTGCCGTGAAGGATGTTGCTTAAACTGGGATCAAGTGCCAAGTGTGCCAGGTTCCCCCAGGTGCTCCCATGGCGCCCCCTCTGTGAGGAGATGGGTCTGTGGTAGCCTCACAGGCCCCTCTGGAGAACAGCGTGTTTCCCGGGATTTGGGTGGCTGGAGCATGCCCGGCTGGGCATTGCCCTCATATAGAAGTGGGTTCGTGCTGGATGTCGAGCTGGTTCAGCAGGGAACCGTTGTCTGAGTTTTATTTTGCATTTTTAAACACCCACACACACTGTGCAATTAGCACATTTGTGTCCAGGCTATTGTTGGGCAAAACTCTCCAATGGAGCACCAGTTGATGGTGCCGAAGCCTAGAAAAAATACAATTAAAAGGGAAAGACAGTATAAGGTACAGAAGGGAACTGGCCGTGCCTTGCAGCACAGAGGGAGATGCTTGTGCTGGTGGATGGAGGCACCTGGGAGGCTTAGTAAGTCCCATTTGGAACACTTCTCTGTGTGTCCCAGCCTGTCATGAGCCAGTTGTTAAAGTTCTTAGAAATGCCTCTGCCTGAATTAAGGTGCAGACGAGACCATATGCCAATATCAATAATATGGGTTTTATTTGACAGGAAATATGAGAGAGGAAAAGACAGAGAGAGAGAAATAGAAGAGAGGTGGGGAGACAGAAAGAGAGTGACAGAGACTGAATAAAAAGAGTATCACCACTCCGAGGATCCCTAGTGTCTTGGTGATCCTCTTCAGCTGGTCTTCCTGGTGGTGAAGGTGGTGAAGGTCCCCCAAAAGCATAGAATCTGACGGGTCAATATATGCTCAGGCCAGGTGGCAATGTCCAGGTATGTTCCCCCCTCCCACCCCAGGGGGTGCAGTCGCTTGCGACAGACTCCAGATCTGTTGTATCACGTGCAGTCCTGTGGTGCAAGGCCTCTGAGGGGGGGCACTTCAGGGGAGTCTTTGATGGATTGTGACTCCCCCTCAGCTCCCTCTCATGTGAGTCCTGTGGTTGTGGCCTGTGGGGTGGGGGGTTCCACAGCTGGGCCAGTTTGTGTAAGGGAGGATGGGTGTTCAGTACCTCTGACCAGAGGTTACACCCGAAACCTCCTTCCCCGCATTGTTTGGGGGGGCGGACTCTGCGTGTCTGTGTAAACCTGGCTTCTGCAGGCTGTGGTCTCCCCCACCCCAAACTCAGCCAGAGGTGACTCTCAGCATGTCTGCTGGGTTTGGTTCCCTTATGGATGCATTCCTTTCCCCCCAGCCTTGTTTGTTTTTTCCTAGGCCTGAGTGATTGAAGAATGGGTTTCCGTTTGTCTAATCTCAAGTTCAAAGTTCCAGTCAGGCATCCTTTAGGGAGGGGTGGTCTTCTTTATGCAATTTACAACTTTATATCAATGTCTGAGGCATGAACTATTTCAGTCTCTGACACAGCCCTCTTCCTCGTCCATGTCTTCTTGCTGCATTTATTCAGTCTAGCATATACTGATTCTTACTCTTTGCTCCAAATTCAGTTTTTGTCATTTTATGTGGCTTGATTTCGGGCATTTGCTGTGTTTTACCCCAGTCTCTCTGCACCCGACGGCAAAGTTCCTTGCTTTTGGTGACTAATGAGAGTTTGCACTTCTGGGTATGGTGTCTTCTTTTCTCTAGGCCTCCTGCTCAGGAGGCTGCTAAAACCTTTCTGGTTCTTCACTACCACCTTCTGCTGAAAAAAAATCAATGTGAAATGGTAGGAAAGAGGTTATGAACTTGTTGCTACTGTGATAAGTGAGTTCCTTCCGTGGGGTGAGGCGACGACAGATGGAGGTGTTGGGAGACAGTCCCGGTAGCCCACCTTCCCCGGTTCCACCTTCCCCTCACCCTTTGAAGTGCATCCAGGCTGGGCAGCGTTTTGGCACCTGCCTGTGGCCGCACAGAAGGGGCTGGGAGCAGAGCTTGCCAAGTCCCGGGCCCTGGAGGAGCGGCCAGCCTGAGTCCCACAGGTCACCAGCCATGCATGCACAGCGCCTGCTCGCCGTGCGTGTCTGGCTCCGTGTCCCACAGCCCGGCTCCTGGCTGCCGTCCTGTGCCGCGTGCCTCCTTCCAGGGGGGCTGCGGCCGGAGGACGGCGGCAAGGTCACAGCCACGGCAGGTTCATCAGGCGGGGGGCACGAGGGCACCGGGCTGGCTCGGCTCTCCGGAGTCACGGGAACCTACGGGAGCCTGCGTGAGCGAGGTGTCACGGCGTGCTGCCTCCTGAGCCCAGAGCGGCAGCGTTTGCACTCAGAGGGGTGTGAAGTGCCACTCAGAACCTGGGATTTTCTGCGTGGCTCTGGCTGATGCTCCTCACAACTCGGAGGTGACCGGGCCACGGGGAGGGTGGGCAGGGGTGATGGGCACAGCCCAGTGGAGCTTAGCTGTTGCACAGAGGGAGCCGGAGCAGTGCACCGTGGCCACCGTGCTTGTCAGTGGAGCCTGCCAGCGTCCTTGATTCCAAGCCCAGGTCATTACGGGCAGGTTCCTCTTGGGAAGCACACACAGATTCTGGGCTGAGGCACGAGGCTAAAGGCATCTCGGAACAGCCGTGGTCAGGTGTGCTGCCTTAGGAGATGCTGCTACTTGTCTGGAAATGAGCCCTCCCTCGGCCTGTTGGCCACACACAAATTGTATACAGAAAGTTTTAAATTTCAGTTGAGAATTGTTTGTGGCACGGCTAGTGTTTCTGCTGGTCTTAATGAATCACTGCCGACTTAATTTATCAGTGTTCAATGTTTGTTTCTCATTTGCAAGTTGGATGTGAGTGAGGATTTAAGGCCAGCTTTCTGTGTTTTCTCTAAGCAACTCTCCACATCTGCTTTCACAGAGAGTAAACATGTAAGGTCCTTTCATGTGGCCAAACTGCAAATGGCGTTCCAAGCCAAACCAACATGCAGCATATTTTTGTCCCCATTTCTTCTGCTTCTCTTCACACCTGCCAAGCATTTCAGGAGAGGCCCTTGGTAAGATGAAACAATTCCTCATGGCCCACCAAGCATCCTTCCCCATCAGTTGCTGTCCAAACCCTCCATCCTAGTGCTGTAATCCCCAGAGCCCTGCCAGACCACTCACCTTTGGTTGCCTGCAGAGTTGACAGCTGATTGTGTTGTGCCCCTGTTGGCATAGGGGGGTTTTGTGCTTCTGTTCTTCCTTTAAAGCCGCGCTTCTCTCAACCTGCACTGGCGGCTTTGCCTCACAGTCCCTGGCTGAGTGAGCTGCTGCGCATAGGGGCAGCTTGCGCTAGATCAGATACGAATATCAGTGGCAGAAGAGTGTGATTCAGACTATGCGGTGCTGGTATAAACTGGTTTTATTGTATCCCACCACTCTGGTGGAGAAAGGCACTTACTGTAACCATGTCTGATACTCATGAAACTTAGTCTGATCCCGTGGGGGTTTCAGCTGTATTTGACATGAACTGAAGTGAAAGGGATTTCCATTCACCCATACAGACACTTCGAGCAGTTTAACCAGCTCAGTTTTGAAAGTGGTTTTAGGGCACAGGATCTCAGGCACAGCTGGGGGAGATAGGGAAGGTGGGCAGGGGGGAGCTGTGGTGGCTGAGGAGCCCAGAGGTGACAGCTCCTGAAAGGGATGGTGCAGGTACTTGTGTGCCCAGTCCAGCACATCCGGCAGGTGCTGATCACAACCCAGTTTTCCTGAGAGGAATTTAGGGCTGTTCTGCACCCTCGGGTGGGCCAGCACACTCTGTGTTCAAAGCGTAGCAAATGGGAATGTTCTGCCTAAAGCACTTTAGGTTCTTTGTGTTGTTACTCCTCTGATAGTGAGCAGAGAATTTATGAGGTACTCCGAGGTGGCGATTGGATGTATCTATGTTTCAGGACCTAATCATGTAATCAGGAATTAAATAGGGGATTTTTAAGTTGAATACCAACTCTCCAGCAGTTGCCACAGCTGCCGGGAATTCTACCAAAACCCACAGCAGAGCTACATTTATTTCATCTATTTTAATATCTAAGTCTACTTAGGGGAGGAAATGGGTTAGATAAAATATTTATAGAAGAGAAATTGGAGAAAAGATATGCAAGTTCCCTACCTCAAGAAAGATATTGCATTGGATGTAAGAAGAGTTCCTGGGTTATTAAGTGTTGCTTTCTCCCCTGTCTCATTCCTGCTCTAGGCAGAAAGAATTTCTCCTGTGTATCTGTTGGGAGGGTGACAAGCCAAAAATGCCATCAGTGCCTGTGGAGAGAGAGGGGGCACTGGTCAGCACTTCCCAACATGGGGAATCCCAGTGAATGGGATTGTGTTAAAGACAGGAACCACGTTCTGTACCTGCTAGCAGGAGGCAGGGTTTTACGGCGCTTTGATGGATGCCTCGAGCTAGAACAGTTTGTAACCCGTGAGGAAGGCGCTGCCCTTGCTGCTTCCTGCCAGGTGTAAAGTGAGTGGGTAACTAGTAGCCCCCACAGAAGCCCTCCAAATGTGGGTTTGCCCTGGGGGTCACTCAAATGTGACTTGTGTTTCTGTCTCATTTTCCACAAGGGGTTTTCCTTGTGGAATCGGAGCTCAGGTTTGAGGTCAGAGCTCTCCTTCCATTTGTGTCCACATTGCTGGCTTTCCCAGGGCAGTTCTCCTTCCACAGCCCCTTGGAAAGGAGACAGCCTGAACTTTGCTGTCTTGCCAGCAGGATGACTGCCAAAGTCAGACATGTGTCGCCGTCCCCTCTCCCAGCACGTCCCACCCATCCCTCTGCCCCTGGAACAGAAGGAGATGGGAATGGGGAGCAACAGAGCATGAACCCCCGTCCCCAGGAGCCCTGCCTGCACCTGGGACAGAAGCTGTTGAGGCGTGGGGCTGTAGCACTGCCATGTTGTCCCTCCTCACGGAGCAGATCCCTAGTCATCTTGCCACTGTTGCCTCTTGGGAAGGGGAAGGTTTTTTTTGGATGTGTGAGCTGGGAATTCCCATTCTAGTGGTGCTCTTGAATTCCAGTTCAAAACACTTCAGAGCACATTTCCCACTGCCATTTCTCAGCATCTTGGCACCGGTTTTACTACCACCATTTTTAAGAGCAGCAGCTTTCACATGAGTTAGATTTGGGTTTTGCTAAAGACCGTAGGGAGACATCCCATTCCTTCCCCTCACTCTATATATGTTTTGAAGTGCTGTGTTAGTTGTTCCCTTTGAAGAGTCAAAACCCTGAACTTCTGAACCACCACTTTCCTGCTGTTGTGCCAAAAGCACTGCCAGATCTATGTCTCCTAAGCTGCCCTGACCACAGATTGCTAAAGCAGCTGCTCATGTTCCATGGTAAGCCATTCGGGTGCTACAAGCTCCAAAATACGGGTGTGGAGGCAAGTTTCTGAGTGCAAGTTAGAGCTGACCCTGGGTGTAGTAACTGCTGCGTAACCCGCATGGAGGGTAGGCGCTCCCTCCTGACTCTACAGGTGATCCCAGAGCTGGCTCCAAGCTTGTGGCTACAGCTCAGTACAAGCTTGGAGCCAAACTACAAGTCCAGCAAACTGGAGGCGTTTCAGGCAAGGTCCCCGCTTGGCCTGGCTGAGCAGTAAAGTTGTTTCAGCTTTTTTCGCACTCCACGGGCTCTTAAGCTGGAACCAAAACCCACGAGGGAAGGTGGAAAGTGTTTGGGTCACATAGCAGGGGGTCAGAATAGCCGTAAAAAGCAGAGTTGCCATGTTGTCTCGGTGCTGTGCTGGCAGCCACCGCTGGGCTCTGCAGAGAGTTTTCACAAGGTCCCTGCATGCAGCACTGACTCACCGCAGCCACAGCCCCTGGAGCGTGAACAGCTGGAGCAACATGCAGCCCAGAGTTTTCCAAATTATGAATGTTTGTGAAAGGAAAAAAGACAGAGGGTTTTTAAGGATTTGGTTTTGTAAAAGACATCTGGGTTGGAGATCTGCATTACCTCATAAGCATCTGTATGTTTTTATGTGCTGGTATTTCACTGCATCACCTGGCTCTGTCTTTGTGTTTGGATTTCCCTTCCATGTGCCTTCACTCTTGTCCCTTTTTTACCGAGCCTTGAGCTTTCCAGAAGGAAAAGCAGTTCGTAGCCTTTGCAGGCACTCCTTAAATGTTGCCCACCTCCTCCCAGCTGCTCCATTCTCTCCTGGCTCTGCTTTAGGGATGTTTTGGAGGAGCTGGGAGAAGGGACCTTGTAGGAGTTACAGGCAGGTATGCTCTGTGCAGAGAAGCCCTTTTCCACAGAGGTGGAAAACAGCAGCTTCCCTGCCTGGAGGTGGGGGGAAACAAATCCCAGCTTTCAGCAAGGTCCTAAAAAAAATCCCAAGAAACTTGCATCAAACCAGTGACACTGGCTTTTCTCTCATGCCTGTTCCTCGGAATGATCAAGCACCGTAAAAAAAACAGTTCTTTGAAAGGTGAGCTGTGGTAACGTACTGGGATTCGTTGTGCCGGGCACAACTCAGGGCGTGGTGTCACCTCTGTGGTCTCGCCACTGGTGACGTGAGGGAATTGCTCGCTGTTGACTGCAGCCGTAATCCACAATGTGCTAGCCAAAATCCCAGCCTGGCAGCGGCCCCCTGCTTTCCATCATGGAGAGCCAAGGATGGAAGGAACCAAACCTGCTGCATTTGGTTTGCGGGGCTGGTCATTAACAGAGCCCAGCTCTGGTGATGAACACAGCACAGCGCTATTGCGGGGCCCGATACAAATAAAAGGTCTTTGCAGTTATAATGAGATATTCATGCATGGCAGCTCCGGGTATAAACTCAGCTTTTACTTTATGGGCTTAGCTATGGGAAATGGAGCAAAACAGGGCTGAACTCATTGTGTCCCACCTCAGCTGCATCTCGCAAATAACAGCCTTGAACACCCTCGTCAGCAAGTCCATTTCCTGTAGCTGTCAGCAGCAGTTCCCAGGCCAGGTGTCCTCTGCGCAGACGGGTGAGCCAGGGGGGCCACACAGCACGGCGGGGAACAGTTGTTAAGTACTAATATAGCCTTTTTATGGGAATGCTGCTGGGGACAAGGCCACAACAGGTGTCTCGCACTTTTTGTCCCTGCCAGGGGAGGGGAGCTCTCAGGGGGGAGGCTGTGGTGGGCTGGGGACAGGGAAACTGAGGCACCTTGTGACCAAAGCAATTCTATGTCCTGCAGTACAGTTTGCTGTGGCAGGGAAAGAGGAAGGCTGCATCGTACCCAGTGCAGTTCCCCACAATCCCACACTATGGCTAGTGGGAAACAGGGGGCAGAAGGCCAGCACTCACTTAAGAGCGACTAGGCAAGGGAGGGTGACAACCTTGTGGCTGTGTCCTTCAGGTTTGCAGGTGACATCCCTCCAACCTTCCTGACTCAGAGACTTGCAGCTCCTTCTGGTGTCTGTCCAGGCTTTTCTGTCGTTTTCTTGGGATTTGGGGTGGATGTGGGGGACAGTAAGTTCATTTTCCAGCTGAATTTACAGCATAGAACCTGGCATCTTCCACACCATTTTCCTGCTGGAGTCCCCTGCAGACTGAAGAGCCCTCCCTGAAAGGCTGGATGCTTTGGCACTGCTTCTATTAGAGCTAGAGGTTTGCTGCTGATAATCCTGCCACAAATTCAGAATTAATCACAGCATAATGGAATCTAGTAGTGCTGGTTGTTAATTCTCTATTGAGTCTGCGTCCCTGTGTTTGTTCTCATTTGTTCTGATCAGGGCCATTGTCTCTAATATTGCTGCATAAAGGGTAAGAAATAAATCAGCGGTGTTTAGCTTTCCTAACCATCTGCTCTGGCTCCCATCCCAAACTCAGTTTTTAAGTTGGGCACAGTTTGTGTGATTTTGCCTTGTGACAGAGAACATCTCTTGGGAGAGGAGGGAAAAAGCGACTCCTGATCTCACCCCCGGGATCGATCGCTCCAGGGATACTGCGCTTGAACTCAGTACATTGCTGTTGACGTGCCTGTGCTTGGGCTGAGCTCTGGAAAAGGTGCCGAAAGGAACTTCTTTCTCTCTGGAGTAACGGGATTAATGCTTTTAACAGCAATGTGTTACTTGGAGGTGAAGCGCTTGGTTTGGCCGTGGAGTTTCTGTGCTTCGGTGGCCTTCAGTCCCAACAAGGTCAGTCTCCAACCTGTGTATGCAGTGATGCACCCCTTGGGTCATTACTGAACCTTCCTGTGGAGCGCAGCCAGTTGGTTTTAAGAGGTGTTGTTAACGCAGTGAAATTCAGGGCATTTGGGAGCTGCTGCATTGCCACAGATGGGACATACATCTTGTAAACTATAAATTTTTAAAAATTATTTAGCATCTCTGTTGCTGTGTGGGCCATGTGGCAGCGAGCATGGGATAATTCCACAGCTTTCATTAGAGCACACATCAAACATTTAAAGTCCACGGGTGGTGTTTTCAGGAACTATTATAATAATTAGGAAAGGAAGATGGGTTTAATAAGAGTTGTAAACGGTGATTGGCAGCCGGGCCCCATTCCTCCCTGCAGACCCATGGGCACGGCACATTTGGGCAGCGTGGAGGCACATTCCCTCCTGCCCTGACTCCAAAGGAAGATGTGGGGGGTCTGCGGTCACTCTGGGACACAGCGGTGATAAACGTGAGGAGAAAAATCCGTAAAATACCCAGAAAAGCCCAGCCATACCCTTCCAGTAGACATTTGTGCTCAGTCTCCTGGCAGCTGTTGCTGGGAGCTCGAGGCTCACAGGCATGGAGCCCTTCAAGCCCTGGTCTGTGCTGGGCGGGCACAAAGGGATGTTCCCACCAGCGAGAACCCGGGGCCAGAGCCGGCAGGCAGTGGGATGCAGCGTGGCCTTGCCCTTCTCAGGGACCTGGGCACGGGATGCCTGAGCCAGGCTCTTGCGGTCAGGCACTGCTGCCCCTCTGGAGCCTGGCAGATAGAGGTCCGCAGTTCTTTGGTGCATTCCAGACGTTGAGATGAGACATGAGAGGTTAAAATGGTGAACTCTTAATTGGAATGGGCACCCTCATCTACTTAATTGGGCTGAGCAGTGCAATCCCGAGGAGTAACTCCTTGCAATTGGGTGCATTGTGGTGTGGAAGGGAGCTCTGACAGCTGGAAATCCAGTCAGGCTGTGGTGACCGCGAGCATCTTCTGAGTGATGAGAAGTCCCAAATTATACCAGTGGAGGAATATTCTGGAAAGAAGGTTCCCGTGACTGAAGTTTGATATTCTGTGCACAGCAGGCATAGTCTGGATTGCTTCCCATCCCATATGGGGCAGTGTGGGGTGCTTGTGCTCAACCACTCTGGTTCCCGTTCCCTGTTGCTCTCTGCAGTCCTTTGGAATTCCTGGGTGATAAGCAGTGGCTTTGTTCGAGGTGATGGAGGTGCTTGTGTAAGGTGCTGTGGAGGGGAAGGATGGTTCCAGTGCACCAGCGAACAAGCTGTTGAACAGTAGCTGCTCGCTGCAGCTGCCCTGTTTGTCCACCAGGTGTTAAATGGGCAGTGCTCGAGACAGCAGATCTGTTATGTCATTCCGTGTTCCATGCGACTTCAGGCTCTTGAGGAAGCAGCCAAGGTGCTGGCCTGGAAGCCACAGGCTGGCTGCGAGCACCTCTGGGCTGCATAACCCCCACCCAGGAAAGGCCCCGGTTGAGGTGGTGCTTCCAGCTGAGCTGTCTCTTCCCTCCCTGAGCACATCCCTCCCTGGGCCAGGGACACAGAAACACAGCTGTGGTGACCTGCCAGTCACCGGCCACCTTCCGGACAGGGTCTCAGCAGGGAGCTCTGCTGGAGACACCGCTGGCTGTCACTGTGCTCTGCCACACCCCGAGGCGCACTGCCATGCAGGGGTCACCGCGGGATGGGGGGAAGCACCCCCTCTTCGGCTTTAAGCTAAGGGCTCCTCACTGGGCCTGGCAGCCAGGCTCCGGATCCAAGGAAGCGGTGTAGTCTCACCTGCCCTGTGGAAGGGCGAGCTCCCCCGTGGGGGCAGACACCCTCTGTGTGTGCCCCCACAGTCAGCCCAGCTCCCCAGCCTGGCATGGGGCAGCTCTTGTCCACTGACCTAAATTGAGGCTGAGCAAAGAGAGCAAGCAGCTGCCCCACTGCTGCTGCTCTGTTTTCAGCACGGCTCGAGCCTCCCTAATCCCCTCGGATTTTGAATCTACCAAAACAGCTTGGGCCCATCAGTAAATTGCAGTGGCATATGGTCCAGGTTTATGAGTAATCTGGCACATGCTAAAGGCAAGGAGGACGTCATCCTTCAGCAAATAGAGAAAATATTGGGGGGGTGGGGGGCGGTTATGACTGTATTTAATATAGTTGATGAGAAAGCTGTGAGAAATGTTTACCTTTGAAGCCAGTCCTGTTTCAGCTTCAACTGCTGGGAGAGGCCGCTGTGTAACAGGAAACAAATAGAAGTAACAGGGGAGTCTTGGTGGTCCCACAAAGGTTTTGTCACTTAAAGTGATAGCATGGGTGTGTGTGGGGTTGGAGGGGAAAGCAGGCAACTGGTGGCACCAGCCACGCCAGATACAACCAGTGCCACATCAGCCACTTGGAACAGTCTTCACCGTCTCCCTGTGGGTGAAAATCCTCTAGCTGAGGCATATGCCAGAGGCACAGCTTCATCCCTGAAGAGAGGAGGGAAGAGCACTTTTGGCAGCTCTGGGAGGAGGAGCCTGATTATGGACACCTTGGTGGGCCTGACCTTGTTGGCAGTGGATGTCCCAGCATGGTTTCCAGATGTTCTCTGAGGACACAAGAAACACCTTCCAGTGTCAGTGTTCTCATTGTTGGCTTCATCAGGGCAATTCACCTGAGGAGAGTCCAGGTCCGTGCAGTCCTGTCCTGGCAGGGAGATGAAGCTGTGAGTGGTTTGAGCTGCACCAGTCAGCTTCATGAGCCCTTCTGTAAGGGCTGGGGACATCCCTGGACTCGGCTGACATCCCCCGGAGGCATTAGAACTGGGACATCTCTGGGAGTAGGAGGACACAGAGATTGGAAGGGTCCAATGCTGGGTAAAACACTGCAGCAGCATTGTGAGAGCCTTTCCTTGGCTCCTGATTGCTCTCTGTGGCTCAGACCAATGATGCTGCTTTTCCCTCCAGCTGGAATGAGAGCTAACAGCTTCTCTTCTCTCCCCGCTCAGCGGCTGTGGGCTCTGGAGCCCCATTCCACAGAGAGCTTGAACTTCCTTTCACTCTTTCCAAAACCCATGTTTCCTCAGTATGTTGGAAGCCCAGCTACAGGAACATGGCTATCCCACAGCCTCCCTACACTGTGTAACGCTTTGGCAACACTAATGTTTTCTTTGGTTTCATAGACATGGCTGTGTTTGTGATATCCAAGGGGGAGTCATCTCCAAGGGGAGGTGCACGTGTCCTGTCCCATGACCCGGTTGGCAGCATGGAGAACATGGTTGGCTCTGAGTGCCACTCTTCTCCTGCTGCCAACTGCCGCTTGGAAACACCCCAAACTTTAAGGAAGGTTTAGCCTCTTTAATTCAAGAAAAGGCCTCAAACAGCTCACAAATAACTTACACCTTGGGCTTTTATAACTTTAAACAGAGCCTTTGGGACTGTACTTGTTCAAATCTTACATAATCATGGTGGCTCAGATTTTTAGCTCTTTGCTCAAGCTTTGAAGCAACACAGTGCGCTGTTCAGAAGGAGCTTTGCTTTTTAAGTGGGAACTGATTTTTTTAAGGCTGGGAATTGTGTGTTTTTCTGTCTTTGTTTTGCCTAGTCCCATTTTGCATGCTGGAAACTAAAGAAAATACCTTGTGTTAAAGGGTAGGATGCAGACCATGGGATCTCAGCAGCGATGGAGTGGGGTGCAGTGTCCCACTAGGCATGGTGTCTTCTATGGGACCATGCTGAGACATTTTGCCACTGCTGGGGCAAGTTGCTAAAGCCAGGAGCTTAAGTTTCCTGCAGTCCCTGGAAATCCAAGTGCATCTGCTCACAGTTCTTATTTTAAGTGTGTGTTGACAGGATCTTCACAGGCTCCGTTGCTTTGCTGCCAGTGGCGTGTGTGCGCCCGGGTGGATCAGGGACGAGTCTCCCTCACGCCTCCAGGTCACCCTGGCACGGCAAAGGCCCTCTTTGCCCCTGCCCTACTCGGGACCAGGGACAAGGGCATCTTAGGATCCTGTGTTGGTCCGTGCCTGTGAATGCTGAGCCACGTGTCATGCCTGGAAAACAGGCCCCGCAGTGTCCCCTCATTCTGCCACTGTCAGGAGGGAGGGCACGGCTCTATGGAGGGGCTTGCTGAGAATTTTCCAAAGCAGTCTGGAGAGGGGCTGAGCCCCGGGGGTGCAGCAGAGCTGTGGTCTGCAGCTGGCCATGCAATTCCCCTCTGCTTTCATGTGGGTGGGATGTCACCAGGTGATCTTCCCAGCTGTGATGACAGGACATCTCAAGTGTTTCCAAGATGTGGCAGTGGGTGGTGACTCAGTCTGCATTGGTAGCCGTGCACAGGCAGCATCCTGGTGTCCATCTGCTGCTGCAGGACACGTGCTGGGACCCGAGAGCCGAAGGAGTTAAACTGCTTCCAAATAGGCCTCTTCAATGCTAATAAAGTACCTTGGAGCTGGTCCAGCAGGCAGATACCTGGGTATTATCCAAGCATCTGACACCCCTGGAGAACCAGAGCCTTGATGAGCTTCGTACACTCTCAGAAATCTTGGAGAAGAAAGGAGGCTTTCCATAGAAAATGGATTTTCAGGGCCAGTTGAAGGACATGACGTTCAAGATCATTGCTTTAAAATAATTTCAGCTGCAGTTAATGTGAAGCAAAGAAGAAAAGAAAACCCAAGACAGTGAAAGGATAATTAATTCTGAGTTGGAGATGCAATTTGGAAGGGCTGTGTTGTGAAGTGACCCTTTTTTCAAATGATACCTGAACTGGCTCTTCTCAGAGAGCCCTTTGCAGTGAAATGTTGTGTTGTTTTACTTTTACACTGTACATTTATCTCCCTGGTGTTACATAGTGACCTTGAGTTCAGCCTTTCAGAGGAGGGCCCAGTGTAGTGAGGAGGTTCTGCAGGGAGCCCTGGCACGGACTGGGCTGAGCAGAGCCCTCCAGGGCCGGCCCCCCTTTCTGTGCCACGGTAGGATGGCGCCTGGCTGTCCTCTGGGCCTGTGGCACCCTCCCATCCGTGCCGCTTTGTTCCTCTCTTCTCCCCAGACCACCACAGTGTGCACCCTCATCAAGAGGAGTTCTGCAGAACCCTTTTTTGGACCGTGGAGCATCCCTTTAGACGGGCGCAGCGTCCCCACTCCTGGGGTCTCGCCCCGCAGAGCTCTAAGGGAATGTGGGTCAGTGGATCACCCTCTCTGGCTCCAACCTCCTCTCGCTGCTGCAGCTCCTCCCTTCCTAGCACATGTTGTACTGAATTTCTCCAGAAGCTTCGAGATGCTTTTTATGTGGAGCTGTTCCAGGGACCAAAACCTGTACAGAATATGATGTTTATTACTGGGCAATTCCGATATAATTTGAAAAATATCTATTTCTGGCCTACTTGCTCTTCCTCAGCTTACAGAGAAACCAAATAAAAAGCATTGAGGCCAGAGCTCTAATGAGATTCACATTTTGGACATCAGATTAGTACAATAATGCATTTCACACTGTTGTTTCCTAATTTGCCTAATCAAATAAAAGGAGATGAAGCATCACAGAGCCCAACCTCCCCGTTCCAACAAGGCAGCGCTGAACCCATCAGTTGGCGCTTCAATTAATTTTCCCCACACAGGTTGGCCAAAGCACATAATTTAATCAGCATCTCGCAGCTCTGACAGCAGACACCATCTATCCCAGGGCTGGCAATCCCAGGCAGCTGTCCCGAGGAAGCGCAGAGTGCATGGACAGCCCGGCGAGGTTTTGGGAAGGAGGGGAAGGTGTGTCGGGCTGCTGCGGTCTGTGCTGTTGTGGCAGGGTATCTAGCGCTCGGCTTCCCTGTGCTAAATCCCAGGTAAAACCTTGCTCCAGTGCCATAGTTGGAGCAGATGGGTCTCCCTGTGCCCTCAGGAGACTGTCTAGGGAAGTGACGGCTGTTGCTGGAGCTTGGGCACGTGATTGGGGGCTTGAGTTAATGCTAAAACCAGTGGTGTGGTCCGGGAGGAATCTCTCCGTGACCTAATCATGTCTTGCTACATCCCAAAATGGGCAGGACTCATGCTCCAGGTACATCCATGTCCCTGAAGGCAGCTTAGAAGCAGGAAGCTGTTTGGAACAAATTTTCCTCAATGTCCTGCCAAGCAGTGCTGCAGGGAGCTGGGAGCTCTTTGGTTACTTACATCCCAGTTCACCACCTAGAACAAGGCAGGTCCACTTACAGAACCTGAGTGCTGAGACCTGGGGCCCCTCTCCTGGCTGTGGACAGACGTGGGAACGCCACAAAGACTGCAGGATTGGTGCCATTGCAGATGCTTTTCTCCTACGTTTTGGAGAATTTACCGGAATTTGAGCTTGTGCTTTTAAAGGAGAGCCAATCAATGGGTTGGGTTTGGGGTTTTGTTGTAATTCACTGAGAGTCAGGAATGGCATGTCAGTGCTGGTGAAATCAGAGCAGGCCTAAAAACTGTAGTAAAACCCCCCAAAGTATAAAACCATGTTCGAGTTCTGTTTCCCAGGAGATTTGTCCTGGGCTTGGCTGTGCTGTAGAGTACATCCAGCTTTGCAGGTGGGATTTTTACCTCAGAGGGTGCGTTTATTCCCAGTCCCAGTGAGGATGGCTGTGGTTTGTTGCAGTGGGCCCCTGGGCCCTCCTGGCACATCCCAGAGCTCCCCAGAAGGCAGAAGCAGCCACAGGCCCCAGCTGAGCAGTCCTGTGCATTCTCGTTCGGGAAAATGAGCTCATTTACAAAATCGGGCAGAGCAAGCAAATGAAAAAAAATAAGTGTGAATTAAATACTAGAACTTTGGTGCAAACATGGAAATCAAGTCTCGCTTTTCCATAGGCTGTGGAGCCATCCCTGTAACACAGGAAGAACCGTTGTGAGTTCACTGCCAAAACTCAAAAAAGTTATCAAGTAAAGGCAGTTTCTTGCATTCAAAGTCCCTCATTATATTAAAAAAAACCAAAAAACACTACAGCACAAAATTTACAAGTGCATCACAGGACCCACTTGCACTGTTAAACAGATGGCACCTACACAGGACCCAAAAATATATAACAATTTTAACTGAGCCAATGCAAAACACATTTGTGAAATGAAATAAAATAGGACATGCCAGGTCTAATAAGGCCCTCCTGAGAAATTGTGACATTAGTTTTGTAGCGGCATAAATGGTACTCAGAAGCTGCTCCTTAGCAAATGAAGCACTGCCTTGACTTGCTCACTGCAGCCTCGGAAGTTCCTGCTCAACACGTTGTCCCTGCTGTGGGTTTTCCTGGGAGTGCTGTGTTGACCCCCTTTGTTTGGCCACCCGAGGCCCTTTGCCTGCTGTCCTGCTCTGGGGCAGCTCCATGGGCCAGAGCCAACAGCCAAGCCCCTCACTTTGGGAGTCAGGAAGGGAGCGTTGCTCTGGCCACACCTGAGCTTGGTGTCCACAGCAGGTGCCCATCCTGCTCCCAGGGCCACGCTGCGATACTCATTTTGGATGCCTGGCAGCGCGTAGAGGGGAGGTCGGAGCCAGGTCTCACCTCCCAGCATTGCAGCGCTGAGCTCCCAAGTTTCCCCTCAGTGGCTCCTCTGGTGAAGGAGGGGTTCCCTGAGCTCAACTCCGAGGGCAGGTGGTGCCAGCGCCTTTGCTGCTTCCCAGCAAACTAAGGAAAACACCTGTCCTGCAGCAGAGCGAGGTTCCTGCAGTCATGAGGCAGCATTCAGTGACACAGGATCAAAAGGGGATTTTTCCCTCATTGATAGCACTGGGTTTCTTCGCCTTTCCCTGCAGTCTGAATTGTGACCAATTAAAGAGCCACTTCCTCCACAGCTGAAAAGGGAGGTTCGGTCTGAAATAACATTAACACAGAATTCCCAAGTTCCTCCCATATGTGCATGAGAAACAGCAGAAAGAAAAACCTAAAACCTCCCCTACTTAAAACTTTCACCTTTGTTTTTTGCCCTGGAGTCTGTCAGCATGATTCGAACATGTTAAAGGTGACAACAGTGACAGGGCAGTCTGATGTCACCAAAGGTTTTGCAGAAGCCAGATACCTGTGTCCTGGGACTCTGTGAGAATCCCTGGAAAGGGATGCAAACACATGACCTGCATGAGGTGCCATTGCTGAGAAGGGTCAGAGATAACCTTATCTTTGCCACTAAACCCCAGCCCTCCCAGGAGTGGGAATGCACCCCTGTGTGGGGAGCATTCCAGTGTGAGGAGGCTGAGTCAAGTGTGTAAAACAAACTGCAGCATGCAAAATGCAGAGTTGTGGTGTCACATTAGGGATGACCAGAAGAACGGGGATGTAGCGCAGAAATTTCCTGCAGGAAAATCCCCAGCAGGAATTAGTAGCGGCCAGCCGGGGCTGTCCTGCAGTGCCTAGGGCTTGGGATGAGCCTGCATCGCAGCACTCAGAATTCCTTCCATTTCGCCTTGGATCAGCCTGACCCGGCTCCTCGGGTTACACATGGCAGGTTCATGCCTGACGAATGCTGGAGTTCTTGTTAAATCAAAAAGCAGAAAGGGAACATGGCAAAATCAATTTTTAGTTCATTTTAACTCCAGCCAATTCATTTCTGCTATTATCAAAATGTATAAAATAAACACAGCCTTGATATAGTGAGGACCCTCTTGTTCCCATGAATCCTGCCTCGCCTCCCCACTGGTGAGGGGAGCCCCTCAGGGTTGCTTGGTGGCATTGTTGGGCTCTTTGTACGTGGCTCTTTAGGGTTCTCTCACGCATTCTGAGCCCCCCTGCCAAGAAAGGCTCACTTGTGTCATCTGAGTCAGTGGATTTTTATTTTTTTTTAATACAAAATCCTCTTGCCCCCCTAATTATTTGCGATGGACATTCCACACTATGCAATAAGGAAACTGTTAGGTATTATCTGCACCAAAATACCAAGTGTAACATGCTGTGATACTGTGCTAGTTAGAAGGGAAAATCCGTGTAGAGACCCAAAATCTGGTTTTGTTTGGGATCGGCCTTTCTGTGAAGAACTGCTCGTTCCACGGTTTTCAATGGACACGGGCAGAAAGGACCAAAAATGGTCAGTGGATTTCTACTTCTGTGTCTCGGTTACAAATATTCTTTGAGAGGCAGCAGATAAACATGAGGGAAAAACCCTCTTCAACTGCATGTTGTCCTGTTAAACAGCGCAGCTTGGAATGCGAGCCGGCGCTCCAGTGACACCTCAGAACGTGTCGTGCAGTCACAGAAAACGGAGGGAAAATAACAGGGAGCTGACTGTGTTTTAACTTGGCACCTGCTGAGCTCAGTGCTTCCACCTGTGCTGCCTTGGCACCTTGAGGAGCAGTGTAGGACCTCACTCATGTCCTGGCACCCCTGCCCAGTGTTGGCTCTTGCTCTGGCATTGGGCTGAAGGAGACTGGACAGAGGTTTAGTCGGAGGCTTCCGCTCAGCCAAGGGCTCGCTGGTTGGGCTCTGTGGGTCAGAGGTCCCCAGCCCAGGGCCGGTGCCACCCAAGCTGCGGTTCTGCAGCGACGGCGTCGCTGCGGGCACCGAGCGGTTCCGGGCGCGTGGCTTATGCACTGCATGGCAGGAGCGGCATCCCTGTGGTGTTCGAAGGGTTCTCCCCGGCCCCGGGCGGTCGGGACCCCTGGGTGCGGCTGTGGCAGCTTTCCCGGCCACGCCACGCATGGGAAAGCGGGCTGCCTCTGGAAGCCAGTACTACGGGTCACCACGGCCCTGGAAAACGGAGGTCTGAGCTGTGCAGATGATGGGGAGGCTCCTGGGGGAGGAGAAGACGGAAATAATGACTGAAACTTAGGTAATAATTTTATTTATAGTCTAATGTGCAGACATGGCTGTTGCTGATGAGGCTACCAGTGACATAAATAAACTCAAGCAGAAGATGTAAGCGAGTAGATAAATGTAAAGGCATCTTTGGGCATTGCCATGGATTTGGACATGGACCAAGAGAATTATTTCTGTCCCTTGCGATTCCAATGAAGAGCACAAAGGAGATAATTAGCCCAGGATGCTCCGCATTGCTCTTTCCATCTTGCGCACATTCATGCCCACCAAATGTGAAATGTTCGCCTTTTCCCCTCCAACGTGATGGTTGTTGAACTTATTTTTAGTGTCATTTGATAAGCCTCCCTGCTCGCAGAGAGACATCCCACTGACCCAGCCACTGGTCATTGTCTATACCAGTTCCCATCAAAGCGGGCGCGCTTTGTCAGGTTTCGACTCGAATATCCATTCTGCCTCTGAAGTACAGTATCGAAAGTGACTGGATCATTTGAGCCTTTTTCTTCAGCTGCTCCCTCCTTCCTCCCCCACAGTGTTTCCGCTCACGCTAACATAATTTGGCATCGTCGACGTGACACGACACTGGTTTTTCTAAAAAATTATAATACATACATTGTCGATGTTTGGTGATGGCCGGCGCTCCTGTAAATTTAATTTCCGAATTGATGGAAAGAGGTCTTTCCCACTGTGGAATCGTACCCAACGCTTGGCGCCCCCTCCGCCACTGAGGAATGCACATACAGTAATAGGTCATTCAATGTCAAAAGGCATAAAAAAGATGAGCAAAATCTTCACAGGCTGCTGCTTGCTGTTGCCTTTAATTATATTAATTAAACTTTGAAATTCTCATGCAAAGAGAGTTGCTGGCTTGTGACGCTGAGGAGCCCTTGGAGATTTGCAGGGGGAAAAAAACCCTGAGATACCAGCTTAGTGGCTACTGCTTTTTTTAATCTAAAAAAAATACGCAAGCCTACAACTGCTAGGTATGTTTATAGAAGATGATGTTTTATGCGCTACTGAACTGTGAATGCAGGAAAGGGGGAAAAAACCACCAGCCACCGTGTCAAGGTCTTGAAGCATCAGTCCCTCCAACTCGGCTCGAGATCTCTGCTTACAGGCTGTCTTCCCGCGGAATAACGCTCTAGTAATTCCTTCCTGTCCCGGGTGCATAATGAAAGAAAGGTGTCTTCAAAAACTAAAGGGCAAAGTCTCGCTCGCTACCGATACCTCGAGGCATCCTGTCTACATTTTGTCATGCGTGTGCACTTTTCAGTGTTAGAGTGACAAGATTTCCAGTCAGAAGGTTCCCGTAAGGCACGACGGAGGGAGCTGGCGAGGGTTGGGGATCTGACATGGCTCTGAGGCGCTCGGCTCTGCGCCTGCTTAGCCTGGTGGGAATTGTTATCCTGCGCCCATGGCGAGTAGTCCCTGTGTAAATACCACGTGCCTCCGCCGCAGCTGAGGAACGCTGCGTCTCCACTAAAAGCACGTTGTGTCCTGAGAATGTGTAGTCCTTAAAAAACAGCAAATAACAAAAATAGAAAAGCGTGCTCATCTTTGGTGTCTGTGCTGTCCCTTCGCTGGTGCACGGAGCCAGGCACACACGGCAGCACTGCTCTCTGGGGCACGGGCAAAGCACCAGTGTGCAGTTGGAATGTGGGCTCTGGGAGTGGGGATGCAGGAACCTGCAGAGCTCGGGCTGGGAGATGGTCCAAGGGATGCGAGGAAGGGCTCGGTTCTCTCAGCTGGGTAGGACAGTGGCAACGTGGCTGTCTCTTCTCCTGGTATCTGCTTCTCCTCCTCTACTGAGAGGGAACTCGAGTGAAGTTGATACAGCGGCCCTGAGGGAAGAGAGAAACTGTTACTGGTGGAGTAGCACACAGACAGAGGTTGCTGGATGCTAGAAGGAGGCTGTAATTGAAATTCAGATATTTGGGAAAATAACAAACCCATGAAAAACCTTTTAAGAATTAATGGAAATTACCCAGAGCGAGGCACCGCATTTGCCTTACAAATGCAGGCTCTAGGCAAGCGCGAGGACACAGGCAACACATTCTGACACTGCCAGGCTTTCTGTGAGCATAATTCACAAATTCTGGGAAGCTGCAGTGAGCAAACCCAAACCCATCTGACCATGCACCAGGAAGAGCATGGGGACAGCAGATCCTGCTCCCAGATCCCCCCCAAGCCAGGTCCTCGCGCAGTGAGCACAGATAGATGTGACCGTTAGTTAGCAGAGATGCTGCTGATCTGAAACTGCGTTTTCTTAGCAATAACCCCAGCTCTGCATCTACAAACTCTGTACTTAGGGCCTGTAAAACTGCTGTGCAAATGATGCTATATCCAAATGGACACCACTCACCCTCCATAAAGGGGCCCGGGTGAATCCTGATAGCTTTTGGTGTAGCAGAATGAAACAAATCCAGCAGTGAAATCTTAAACCATTTTTATTCAATTGGTGCTCATTTAAATGCCTAAACTCCCACAGGATCATGGGATGTTAAGAGTAGGGTGTGCTGCCTCAAAGCAGCTCTCTGGCACAGGAGCGTTTCCTTCCCTTTGGTCACGGGCATCTCTCAAGGATGTTGCCACGTGAACAGTGCTGGGTTTGGAGCAGGCAGCACTGCTTGTGGTCTGAATCCTTATATTTCTGCTTTAAGAGATGCACTGCTGGGAGGAAATTACTGCTTTCTGCTCAAACCTGGGAGATTATGGAACTGCCAAATGAAATTCGGGCTAGGTTTCATATTCCTGTCATTCATTTAGTTTGATGTCCAGTTTTTCTGGGTATCAAGGAGGGTGATGGCACCGAGTTACCTGCCGTGATTCAAGCAGGTCTTGGCTGGCACGAGAAGGGCAGTGTTCTCATCAAGGGGTTTCCTAAGGTTTTTCAGTTCTGTTTCTGTCAGCTGTTTAAGAAAAGGTGACTAAAACCAGTGAAGAGGTGGGGACGGGAACTGTAGGAACTTCTGGCTGCCACCATCCATATGATAAATGTAGAAAAGATGCAGAGAGATACATCATGGTATCCTTTAGGCTGGAAAAGCTCTTTAAGATCACGCAGTGCAATCATTCCTCCAGCACTGCCAAGGCCACCAGCATGTCCCCAAGTGCCACATCCACATGGCTTTTCCTGCCAGGATGAGTGGTTCCAGGCAGAGCAGGGCAAGAGAAGAACCTAAACAAGCACTCCCCGTTCTGGTTCCCCACTCATCTCCCACATCTCTGCCCCCAACCTCCTTATTCCATGACTCACGGAGAAGGGAGGAGAGAAAGAAGTTGTGTGGTCAGGCAGACTCTTGCCCATGTCACTGGCAGGGAAAACACCATGAGCTGGGGAATCTCAGAACCCTAAGATATACAAGCTCTCCTAACAGTGTCAGCATCAGTAACAGGTAAAAAAAAATACACTGTCAGTTTAAGTGGGAAGTTCAACCACTTCCATTCTAGATGGGTAAACTGAGGCAGGCAGAAAATAAAAAGCTGATGTTCGCTTCTTAGGGGGTTATCACTTCAGATCAATACGAGCTGCACGTTTTCTTTACTAGAAACTCAGTGATGTGACCAACAGCACTTTCTCCTGCAAACTGGTGTGGAGAAAAAGCTGCAGACTCACCTAAGTCCTTCCTCAAAAGGCATCCAAAACCTCCCCTGCAGTGATATCTGTGTCATCACTGAGACCAGCTTTTAGAAACAGAGTATTACATTTTCCTTCTTATTAATCAGACCTTTACAGAAAGAACTGTTTACTAAAGTAGAAGCACTATTTACCAAACATTGGTCTCACCAGTCTGGTTTTGGCCTTCCCAAGTAAAACACGCGCGTTCCATGTAACCACTTCCACCAATGCATTCCCATCCCGGTGACATTGCCAGGATACCCCAGCATGGGGAGTTACTGTTGCACTCGTGTCCCTGTACTCAATTAAACCATCAATCCAACCAATTTGAGTTCTGACGTACCATGCCTTGTAAATCACTGGCTCATAAACCTTAACAATACCAACATGTAGTCAGTACAAAATTGCACTAAATTAGTGGTTTAGCACTACAGTAATTAAAAAATGAGTTACGCGTGCATTCTGTGATCTTTGTAGGGGATATGGGAGCTATCTCCATGCACCAGATCCAGTAGGAAAAACCCCATGAAAAACCCCATCCTTCGTGCTTGCAGATGGACCAGAGGTACCGCAGGGGAAGAATGTGGCATGTCTTTAACAGCAACAAAAAAGAGGAAAGAGATCTATGGCAAGGGGGGTTTACCTAAGAAGCAATTATCTTATACTACATCACAGCCATTTCTTTAGTTGTTGAATTTCTTACTAAGTTACAGGGCGAGGTGGAAATTCTCACAGGGCACGGGATCTCGGGAAGTGGGTGCTCACACCAAACCCCAGGTCAGAGCCTCACCTGGCAATGCCGAAAACAAGGCACCAAGAGGGGCCTGCAGGAGCAGCGGCGTGTCCAAGCCCGTACAGCTCTGTGGGCAGTGCTGAGGGTGAGGGGGAAGGAGAGAACCCTTTGGGACAGTGTCCACCCTGAGCCTGGAGCTTGGCCATTGATGGTGACGAGCCAAGCGTGACAAGCACTTTGGGGTGCCTGTGTGCATGTGTGAGCAGACACATGCTGCTGTCCCGTGATCCAAATTCTGGGAATTCTGGGCTCCAGCAGGGGCAGGAGACCTTGGCAAGGGCTCCTCTGGAGCCCCTTCAATGTTTATCAGGAATTCAGGAAGCGCAGGTGAAGCAGGCTGGATCTAGGATGGGATGTGACCACACTGAGCCTCCAGACCGAGATGCTCCACCTGGTCTTAGGTCCTTGTCCTTGTGTATGACTGGATTCCTTTAGCACAGCCAAGTAGCTGTATTCATGGGAAAAGTATCCCTGGGTGCTGCTGATGTGTTCGGCATCTGGCTCAGGACTAAGAACGACTGCTTTTCCAGAGGAGCACGTGGCAGTGCTGTTCTGCCAGGACAGTTGTTGCCCCATCCCAGCATCCTAAGAGCTTGTCTTCTGCTGGCCTTGGAGGACTGAAATCCCACCGCCCGTCACTGAGACTTGTGTGCTCCTACCTCGGCTGCAGTGTCCCATGAAGAGTGGATGCCCTTTTGGGATTTGGCATTGATCCTGCACTCCATGATTGGTGCCCACAGAGCCATGAGGAAGGAGAGGGCTTCAGAATAATGTCCCTCCTGAGACGTTGTCACTTCTATTGCCCCATCATCACAGCACTACCAGAGCGTCTTCCATCCCTCATAGGTGCATCCCCGTGGGCCCAGCCTGCGTCCCCGGGAAGCAGTCTGCTCCTGACAGCTCCCCAGGGCGGTCTGCCCAGACTGCTGCTGCACGTTGGGTCAGCAGGCAAGAACCTGCTTTACCTGATTCTATTTTGTCTCACGTGCACCCTGTGGCCCAGCCTGCGCTCTGCCTCTCTCTAAGGATCAAAGTCGAGGGCGGTGTGTTCTTCCCTGTAGCCCCTGCATGAACAGAGAGGTCTGTGTATACCTTTTCCTCCTCGCTAATGCATGGGAACAGGCCGTTTCCTGCTTTGCAACCTCTTCAAAATCATTACCTCCCCATCTGCTGCACACTGGGATAACAAATGTGCTCCGGACCTACACACTTGTGTGCAATGGAGACAATAACGGGGAATTCTGAGGGAGTAAAGCTGGGAGGGATTCAAACCAGGCACTGAGGTGCTAGTGCCTGGCAGCACCTGCCTCAGAGTCCCGTTTCCTTGCCAAATACATCCTGGCACTTCCCCTGGGCAGCAGGAGCGGAACCAGAGTGCCTGTGCAGGGCCAAACCCCGCTGTCTGACAGGACTGTCAGTGACCTCCCCATTCCAGAGGTGGCAGAAGCAGCATTACCTAAAGCCTCTGTCACCTGGCCCATCTGGGCACTAACATTCCTCTGGCATTAAATTCAACCGCTCCTTCCCCGGCTCCGCTGCCTGGGATGTGTTTCAGTTTCAACACTCACTTACCCCATAAATACCCACTGACAAACGTGCAGCTGAAGGGAAGTTTTTTTTGAGATCGCTCTTTACTGGGAGAAGGGCTGCTAACCCACTCCATCCTGTGCAGCTCCAAACAGCTCTCAGGGACTGGAGCTGGCATCTCATCCGCTGCGTGGACGGAACTGCACATGCCTGCTGCTGCTCTGGGAGCCAAGGATGTTTGCCGAGGTATCTTTAGTGTGCTGGCAGCTTTGAGGAAATGCCATTAGAGCAGCTTTTCACCCACAAGCAGCATGCGCTTGGGTACTGGGCACATGAACAAGTCAGTACAGTTGGTCCAGCTTGGGAGTGCGTGTCACCAGGGGGGTACTCCCGTGGAACTTGGGTCCAGGGGCTCTGCAGCTCCCTGTGCTCTGCGGCATCCAGGGAGAGCCACCTGCTCTGCATCTGTGTCCCGCTGCCCCGCCCCCCGTCGTGGACAAGGCGGAACGGGGATGGCACGGGGCCGTGGGCAACCAGGGAACGGGCAGGAGTGGGTGCTGGGCTGGCATGAGCACTGGCCATCCTGCCCTGATGGGTAGCAAAGAAGGGAGGGATTTCTTTCCTTTGCCAAGTTTTCCATGACTGCTGTATTCAGCAGTTCTCCAAATAAACTCTTGCCTTGACCAAGAGTGGTTGTGACAAGCTGCCTGTCCTGCGAGCTGGCCTTCCAGGGCTGGGAGGAGGGAGTACCGAGCTGCTGAGCCGTCTGGTAGGCCTTGGGGGAGGATAAAACTGGCTGCGTCTGGAGCATCTGCTTCAAAAGGAGGTTGTGGCAAATATTTTATTCAGCAGAGCTGGAGGTCTCCTGTCTCTAGAGGGCAGGAGTTTGTTGTTTTCCTCATGCAAGGCAAGCATCGCTTATGCAAAAGGAAAGGATGTGGAAACGGCCTGGAGAGTCCCTGTGTTTCCAGCACGGATCTTTTGGAGCGAGGGCCCCAGCTCCCCCTTTGGCAGTGAGCCTCCCTCACTCCCAGCACTGCTGCCTCCCTGGAAGTACCCCCCTGGCCTGGCAAGGTCTGATCCCTTCCTGAAGGACGTGCCCTTGATTCCATTGTGGGCGCCTGCCAACGGAGGGCTCTTCTCCTTCAGCTCTCCTTAGTCTTTGGAAGGCCAAGTGAGGCCGTTCCACTGCCAGAGGGAAGGTGCTCTGTGTCCTGGCGCCAGCCCAGTGCACACCTTGCCCAGCGCGGATACTCAGCCTCTCACGCACGTGCTTGCCAGAACCAGGACACATCTCCTGCCATCTACACAGTGATGTGCAGAGCTGTCCCTGGGACAGCTCCCTCTCCTCCAGTGAAACACAGGGGGGTTGGATTGTGATTCTTGCTTCCAGGTGAAACTTCCAGGAGAGCCACACGTGCAGCACTGCAGCATGTGGGGAAGAACAGGAGAGAGGTTTTCTCTGACATATGTCTCGACCCAAATCTTCTGGGATTTCAGCTCTCCCTGCTGCGAGTGGGGGATCCCGTTTATGTTATGGGATCTCTAGACAGACTGACATCGGGCCTAATCTCTAGTGCCAGTTTCCTCATGTCAGCATCCTAAACAACTTCCTGAGTTCGCTACATCTTTTTCAGGAAGAAAAGATAGATAGTATGCTACTATAGAAGCATCGCACTTCAAGTCTCATAGAATCAAGAATCAGCCCAGTGAAACCATAAATTAGCAAATCCAACTGCTGTGGGACCTTTTTTATCTATTAGGACAAAGAATATCCAAAATATGGAGTTTCTAGGGATGGCACCTCTGAAGCACAAGTTAAACATTCCCATCATTCTTCCTTCCTCCCGTCTGTGCAACCACTGTGAGAAAAATGCGATTTATCCTTTTCTGAAATCAGGTGTAGCAACAGATAAACCAAAACTGTCAGAAGACCCGTTCTCCTCAAACTCCACTTCACCTCTATCATGACCTCGACTTAGGCCTCTCCTAACATGCCTGTCCTTTAGGAATACTTTCCCAGTGTCTATTCCTGATCAACTCTTTAACCTGGACATTTCTGAAGAGATGCTCTCCTCTTCAGATGGCTCAGACATTTAGGACCCAGGTGCTCTATGGCTTTAGGTGCGTAAGTCATCCAGGGTCACTTTCCAAGCCCATGTTGTGGCAATGGCTTGTAAGGAGAGAAGGCAGCCCAGTTCTGTGGTATTCAGGACACTATGGAAATCCTTTTAAGCTAGTTACCATACAATTACTATGACCAAAATATCCACTTTAGGAATTCTTTGGGAAGATGTGCATCGATTTGAAGCAGTAGGCAGGCTTTAAGTGGGGGCTCTTAGGAGGAAGACTAGCAAGGCTGCGGCAGGAGAGTGCAGCTCCCTGGACTCGGGCTGGAGCTGGCTCTGGCTCTGGCTCTGGAGACAGGAAGGGAGAGCCCAGAAGGACCCTCGCTCTGCACACACACTGCACGTGGCAGCCCTCTAGATGCCACTGTGACCCAGCTGTCCCAGCCCTACAGCTGGTGACAATTCAGTGCTCCCGACCACTGAACGGGCCAAGAAGGACACGGCTGCCAGGCTGTTCCCCACCCCTCTGCCATGTCAGCTTCCTTGGTACCACAGGAGTAAATTCTTCTTCCTGCAGACACCCCCCCCCCGCCACATTGTTAGCCTTTGGTTGGAATGCCAAAGGGATTAGTATTTCAAACTTTTTAGATATTTGGGCATCCCACTCCCCAGCAGCATTCTCTGATTTCGTACTGCCAAGGCATTTGCTACAGTTCCCCTGCAGGCGCCGGTGTCACTAAGTTCCCAGCTCTGTTAATTTTTAGGCTCTGCTTCTGCTGCTGCGTGCCTTGTTGAAAATCGGCAATAGTTCCTTTAAAGGCACTGGGATGTGCAAGGTCCCTGGTCTGTGCAGTGACAGGGTGTGGTCTGTCAGGGGCTCCTTCTGCCCATCCCCAGCTGGCCCATCACACACAGTGCTGGGATCCCCCAGGAGGGGTGCACTGGGCTGTCCTCGCTTACGGCTTTCAGAATGGGGCCTGGTGGTGGAGGCCGTATTCCCTGACATGCTCTTCCTCACTAGCAGTCACTGCTACAGATGTGCCTACGAAGATGCCCCTGTTCTCCAGCAGTCAGGAGAGGTGTCCTGTGGGAACGTGGTCAGTCTGCATTTCCTCCCTTGCCCGTGCATTTTTCCTAAATGTCCGTTACCGACGACTACTGGAGAAAGGGATTTGGTGGGGTGTTTGTGTGCTCCGAGTGCTGAGGAGGGACAGGGCATTTACTCCATTGTTGTCCAGGTCCCCTGACTCCCAACCCCTCTGTTCTGTGTTTCCTCTCAGGAGCTCTCCCCAAAAGCATAGGAATCAGTGCAGACTGATGAGATTGTTCTGGTTTTCAGTTCCCACCTTTGCCTTTCTCCCTTTTTTCCTTTGCTCAGTTTAATTTGTCTAATGAGTCAGGGCTTTGGAGGGGCTTGTTACACATAAACCCAGAGATGGTGGCATTAAGTGCATTTGTTAAATTAATAAAGAAATCTGCTCGTTTGCTGTAGGGTTCTGTTGTTGATTTGGGAACAGTGAGCTCTTGCAAATCTCAGCTTTCACCTTGCCAATCCCCTGTATCTCTGTAAATGCACTGCAGTTCCTTGGAACCTGTTGGGGGTTGGTGCTGGCATCCCTTCACTAGACCGCATTTATGCATTAGTGCCATCTGTGCCTGCTGCACCTTCTGTGAGCCAGCCCGGTCAAGTGACTGGCAGTTATCTGGGACTGCACACAGAAGGGGAGAGGGAAGAGAAAGGGGGGAGGGGAAGGAAGAAGTCCATAAGGATGGCACCTGGGCCTTCCTGTGTGCTGGCAGATCCGGGGAGCACAGACCTCCACTGGGGTCCCTCCCTGCCACTGCTGAATCCTTTCTGCGGCTTTCTCTCTAAGTAAGAGAGAAGCAAATACCTGTCTCGTGGCATTAAAAGTGTCTCTCCTCCAAAGTGCCGGGACTTGAGAAAAGAAGCCGCTCCGTCGGGGGACAGTTTGGGAACAGTGCTGGGCCTTGCGCTGTGCGGCGTCATCCTGGGGGTAAGGCTGGGCCCGATCGGTGCCCTGGTTCTGTGAGCACTGAGGGCAGGAGGGAAGGCAGGGGTGGCCGTGCTGGTTTACCTACTCGCCGTCTGTTCAGGGCCTCTGCTGGTAAAAAAACCTCGTGTGTGAAACGGCCTCTCGGAAGTTCTCCCCATCAATAACAGGACAGGGGGGCGTTTGCTGCTGTTCCTGTGCCAGCAGCTGAACTGCTCCCAGCACCCAGGCCCAAGTGGACGGAGGCTGGGTGCGTAAGAGATCATGAACTCCCAAGCCGAAAGTTTGGATTGATCTGTCCTACACAGGCCGGTACAAGAGCAGACAGAAACACAAATGGAAGAGTTCTTACACTGGACATAACTGTCTGCTAAGAATTTAGAAGTGAATTATCTGGCTTAGAAATGAATTAAATCATTGCAGTGTCAGTCTGTCCAGAAAAATAAGGTGCCTTACCCAGCCTAACTTACACATCAGGGAAGGAGCACACGAGCTCCTGGCTGGGGGGGCTGAGTGGCCTCCTGAGCTGAGCATTCCTGACGAGGCTGGGGAGTCACACCTTCCTCTCAAAGCGGGATTCACCTCTGTGTGTGCCTGGACACAGCCCAGAGTGAGGGAACTCTCCTTGTAACTAGGTTTATAAATATTTACATATAATAAGTACATCTTTCCGATTTTGTTCTGAATGACCACTTTCACACTGTGGAGTCTTTTCCACTTAGAATGCGATACTTGGAATTCAAGATTTGCTTTTTCTTTCTTTCCATATGTTCTGTGTTAAACATATGCTATACTTTATATTTAAAAACTAGCAGCAGACTGAAAAAAAACTGCCCACACTGCACCACAAAAATATGTTTGCTTCGTTATCCAAAGCCTCTGGGTTTCTGTAGTTTTTTACTAGGTGGGGGAAGCACCCTCAAGGGCACTCTCAGAATGGGAGGTAACTCGGAGGAGCTGTGGAGAGAGGGAACATCTGGCTCTCACTAAAGCATGGATAAGGCTGGCCAGAGCTTAGAGCTGTACACAGCCTGGTTGAGGTGGTGATGCAATTGTCAGCTTTGGAATTGGGGAAGGAAGCTCCTCCACTTAATTCAGGAATTGGCCTTGAGTACTTGGGTAACACTGGAACCGGCCTCTCCTGAAAAGCTGCACCGACGCAAAAGGAAAAGGAGTGGCATATGCCAGCTTCCTAAGCCCCTGCCCAGCACCCTTCCCTGTCGGGTGGGCTGACCCAGAGTTTGCTCCTGGGCATGCAAGTTCAGACGGCTTGGCTGGGAGGGTACACACCTGGGCACAGCACAGGGCCAGGCCAGGATGGGCAGCACTGAAACACCAAGGAACACGCTCCCCACTGCTCCCCCTCTGCCTGGTCTGGAAGGCTGGCTGGGGCTGGGGAGCTGCTCCCAGAACCCAGCCTGAGCCCTGGCTGCACTGGGCCGTGAGGAAGGGCACAGTCAGATCTTCCCAAAGGATCTGTGCACCCTCCAGAGGGCCCTGACCCAGCTGGCAGGTGTGTGGACACAGCACAACCCCCAGAGAGTCATTGGGAGCCTTGCGCTGAGCTGGCTCCTGAAGAGACACTTGGGAATGCCAGCAGGAGGAGGACACTAGAGTTCTAAGGGATTTGACAAAAATTAGAATTATCCCACCTAGAGAGTTTCAAGCTGCCCAAGGGATTGGATTGGTTTGATTGGTCAAAGGAAAGGAACAGCCCCCACAAAAATCCCTGCGTGAGAGCTGGGGCATGGCTCAGAATGGTGAGAAGGAGGTAAGGTGTAGGAATGCCGTGATAAATGGTGAATTTGGGAAAGGCGGAGGGGTTTGTCACTTCTATTACAAAACCGAATTAACCGTGGTTGCCATGGAAACACCGTGATTGTTGTACACAGAACTGAGCCATGGGCTGCCCAGGGCCCTGCTCCCCCCCCGGATCTGGGGCTTTTCCAGGACTGTTGGACTCACAGTCTGGGAAGCAGGAGGCAATGCCCTAGCATCCTCCTGCTAGGTATGGATATTTTAAACTTTATGAAATCACTGGTAATTTAGACCTTGTCTCTGGAATTACCTGGTAAATGACCACAGCAGCATTCAGAAGTAAAAAGCAATGAGGTGTGCACAATTACCTTCCGAAGCTGCAGCCACACACGGACTAAAGCCTGAATTTAATTACAACATGGGTAGATCGGTGCCTTTTCTATATCCTTTCACCGACGAGGATGTCAGCTCTTTGAAGTTGAAAGCATAACAGAACCAAAGCCTGCACTGGGCAAATTAGAAACTTCTAAATAAAAATTCTCTGGCAAAAATGAAACACAGGTTCAATTACTGTAATTAGTTGCGTACTTCAAATTGTATTTTCAAACAGGTGTAGTTAAATGAATAAAAATAGCTTTGTGAACTGTCCTCACATGGCTTACATGCATTTAACTGTAGTTAGTGGAGGGCTGATTGGAGCTAAATGATTTCTAAAATTTTTAAATGACCCAGGCACGTTGTAAGGGGCCTTGTACCAACTGTAATAAAATGTAATCCAGCTGGTCTGTCCTTTGCCCATGCAAGGGCTTACTGACATAAATGGCCCTTTTAAGCCCACTTTGTCTGTGTAGAACCCCCGGGTTCTAATTACACCTTTGCGTGAACCAGGAGAGGTTTCAGAATCTGTGAATTACATCTGCCAAACAAGTACACAAATGCAAGCCCTTTTTTCCTGGACTGGTCCTGGGGCTCACACGGGAAGGTGCCCAAATCTAGCAGTGAGATGTAACGCTCCATTTGAACGTGTGAAATGTAAAGATACTGGGAAATACAGTTAGGAAACCTACTTGTAAAATCTAGCCGAACAATCAGAAAAAAAATAAATTCAAAAATTCAACAAACCAAAATCCAACAAACCAAATCCCAGCAGGAGCAGCTGGAATGTGGTCAAGTCTCTACACTGAATCCAGTCTAATTCCAGAGCAAAGTCTTTCTAAAGTAAAGCTGTTCCTGCAGTGCTGCAGCCCCGCCACCACAGCATTATAAATTAATGCCAGAGATGCCAAAGGGCCCCTTAAGTAGAAAATGTCAACATGCAAATGTTGAGCAGGAGATTCACAGGAGCACTGAGAGTCTCCAGGTCCCCCTGGGACGGTCCCCGCCCCACAAAGCCCTGGGAAAGCCTGAGCGCCCGGCCCTGCAACGGCAGCTTTGCCGGTGGAAGTGCATTCCCCTGCAGACAGGGGGAACTGGTGGAACGGCCACTTCCCTGCCACGGGCCCCGTGGGGCCGTGTGTGGAAAACATCTTCCACCCTGCAGAGGAGCACACAAACTCAGCCAGGCCCTCCCCGCCAAGAGCCAGCTTGCACTTGTGCAAAGCTGCAGCCTTTGGAGAGGCTGGCTGGGGAGAAAGGAATGGGTGAGATGGGAAGAGAAGCACACGAAAATCCCTCCACTGCTTAAAGTGAATGATTTACACTTCACTGATGGCAGCATTTGCTAAGTTAGGAGAGCTTAGTACGAACCTCTAATTTGCTCGAGGCAGAGCCTGTGATCTGTGTACAGTTTGCTTAGGTACAAGCGACGCGCATCTCCTTATAGTGTTCCGAGGCCTGTGGATGTGGCACTTGGGGACGTGGGTCAGAGGTGGCCTTGGCAGTGCTGGGGGAGCAGCCGGACTTGATGATCTCGGAGGGTTTTACACGTGACTGCACTAACTCACTGCTGTAATGGGTCATTTCCTGGTGTCTTAGTGAAGTGAGGACTGTAGATGTTGGGTGTGAAGTGATACCAGGAAACACTCAAGGGAAATATTTCTGTGGAAGACTGAGGTTTCCCGTACCATGGCACTGTCTGTGCTGCGTTACCTGTCCTGTCCTGTGGTACCTCTTTGGGAAGACATTCCCACCACACCTTCATTAATACAACTACAGAGCAGAAAAAAGTGTTGCTGCTCTTTATCTTTTTCCTTCTCCTTCCCCAAGACAAGCGATTTGGCTGTTCCTAATTAAAATGAGGAAAAAAGTGGCATAAGCTTAATTAAGATTTTAATTCAGTTAGAGCCTGTAGGAATAAATCACTGCAGACTTGGTAGTGACAATCAGAAAATACAGTGCCTGTTCCTCCTCTGTCATAGAGATGGAAACGAAGGATGGGGAGTCCTGAGGAGACAGGGATGCAAGAGCTTACAAGTGCAGGTGTGTCTCTAACCCGGGTAATTACCCAGTGTTAGCAACAACACTGGATCAAAGTGCAGTGAAACTGGCTTTCCCAAGTATCGGTACAATTTCCAACTCTGGTGCTAACAAGGACTGGAACTGTTGGATTTTTTGGTGGGATTTTGGGACATGGACCCGTTCTTGGAAGCGTAGGTGAGGAACTGCAAAAAATGTGAAACACTGCATTTTTCCCAAGTAAAATAATGGCTTTCCTTAGGATTTAGAACTGGTGGCGAGCACAAGAATGAAACACAAACACCTGTCAGCCGATGGCCTGACCGTGGCAGGTGGGATGAGAATGGGTAGAAATGAGGCCCAGGCAGCCTCTCCTCCTGAATCCATGGAGAAATCCTGGTTTTATTGTGTTCACAGAGTAAAGCTAATGAAGGTCCCCTGATGGAGACAAAGTTCCTTTGAGCAGCACCTCAGACTGTACATATTACGTGTATCTTAAAACTAAAAACTGCAGTAATTTTAGCAGTTCTATGGTTTTATAATGTTGGAATGTATCTTCGCTCCTTGGCTAGTAAATTCTCTCCAGGAAGTCTTATTCTCAGACTTCAAGCAGAAGTTCTCAATTCCAAATGAGGAATTCCTTCAAAGGAATTACCATCATGTAATCAAGGAGAAGGGAGTGCTGGTTTTACAAGATTAAGAATAAGGAAAACGCATCATAGGATGTTGAACAAGCACAGGACAAGTGCACTTCATTTTTCCTGACTGGGAAGTGGGCTCCTCCCTCGTTGTTCTCAGTTAAGTGTTAAAGTCCAGGTTAAAAACTTTTGGCGCAGGTAAACAGAACTGAAGCCAATGGTGGCACCCCACCTGTGCAGGGAGCGGCCGAGGCTAAAGCCATCCCCCCGCTGCTCAGCCTCAGCTTCCAGGTCACACACTCCCACTCTCACGGGGGCCCTGCCGATGGGAGCAGTGGCTGAACAGACTGGCCCCCCGTGGAATGTGGCATTGACAACACTCCCAGATCAGACATTTTCATATGGAAAATGCTGTCCCCTGAACAGTGACAGCGTTATTTTCAACTGTATTTTCTTTTGGAATCGGCCTCGCTGCAGTTTCAGTCACACAGTCACACACTGTCATCTGAATCACGGATCTCACTTGGCTGGGTATTCCCCTCTTTGCCTCGTTGAAAGGAGAAAGAAACCGCAGCAGAAAGAGGCAGAAATAACACACCCATGCTGTGGCCTAACCTCCTCCATCACCATCACCCCCGTGAGGAGGCAGGAGGAGCAACCCAAGCGCAGGCTGTGCCCGGGCAGATCCCGTCTGAGCGCCGTGAACACTTTTTTTGTCTCTCGCAGGACACTTCCAGAGGCACCATCCCAGCGCCTCGCTGGGCCAGGACGGGCCCCGGCCGGCACCCGAGGCCGCTGTAGGGAAGTGCACAATTGCTATGTTTTCAACATAATTAGCTGCCTAATTGTGCACCCGGGCCTGGCTGCTGTATTTGCACGTGGACCTCATGATTTATCAAGGAGCTCTCTGGCCGCACCTCGCTCTCCAGCCCGGCAGAGGCAGCCACAGGGTGAGAGGTGAGGCCGAGGGCTGGCTTCTCCCCAGTTTTTATTTTAAACTGAACTGTTTCTCATGGGGTTTTAAGCCATTGAAGCAGTGGGAGAACTCCAACCAGCAGTGTCACTGGGAGACAAGCACAGTGCTGCGCTAATGGCAAGGAAAAAACAGAAATTCCAGGGAAAAGGCCCAGGCCAGGTTAATAAATGAAATTTCCATGCAAGGCATCCGAACAGTGCTGATGTTGAACTTGTCCAGTGACATGATGTCAGGCAGTAAGAACCTATACCAGCCAAGGTCGAAAGGGATCTTTCAAGACAGAGGATTTCTCAGTGACCTCCCTCAGGGTTATCCAGCTGCCTTTTTATCTCAGAACTGCCTGAACTGCAATGCTGGAGTTCTCGGGGCCAGCTCAGCCGCGCAAGCCACGCAGTTGGGCGCTTAATAGACACAGCACTGTGAAAATGTCTATTATTTCCCTTCGGTGAAACACTTTTTAACTACAGCATCCAATCACTCTTTATGGCGTATGATGTCAAAAACACTTACTGCACAAGCAGAGATCTGTGTTTCTTTTGCCACAGACAATAAATCTTTAGTGTCTTCTCTTGCCACGCATCACTCCACTTGCTCTCAGGAGGCACCATACGCCTCTCTTTCCCTCTGCCTCTTCTAGCAAGGTCACTTTCCAGTGATGAAACAACTTTTCCAGAAGGTATAGTGTTCAATAATTAATACCTACTGATAATAGCTTCCCAAAGCAGCGCTTTAAAGCTCTAATGCTCATCACAGACTTGGAGTGGGAAGAACCCTTAAAATAGATCTGAGTGGCACATCTGAAAATATCAACCTGAGGAAGCTGGGGTGCGTGTGACCGAACTTACCCCATGGATACAGACGGACCCATAGCCCTGGTTCCAAAGGAAGCCCAGCCCTTCCTCTCGCACCGGGCAGCATAGCTGTACAGCTGGTGCGAGCAGGTCAGGTCACGCTTGTGCACGTGCTCTGGTGCCATCTCCCAAACAGGCGCGTCTCCTGCTGCTGCTCCTGCACACGCGGATTCTGCGGGAACAGGGTCCCCAGCGGGAGGGTGCTCAGGAAGGTGCCCAGCTGCAGGCGCTGAGGGCTCGGCGGGTGCTCAGGCCACGAGTCACAGGTGTGGGACAGACCCCGATCGCAGAGAGGCAGCGAGCCCAGAGCACCATTTCCGGCCGCCGTTGTGGAGTTCCCTCTTCCCACCCACCTTGTGACCACCAAACTGGCCTTTCCAGACCGTCTCCAGTGAGGACGGCCTTTAACAAAAGCACAGAAAGCGCTGTCCCTGAGCACGCGCTGGGCAAACCAGGGGATCCATAGTTTCAGGGTTTCTTCTGGCTGACAGCTGACATAGGGCACGTGGCTCAGCCCAAACGCAGTAGATGAATAAGTTATTTGTAAAACTGCTCCTCAGAGCCATCTCAAGAACAAAGTCCACCATGCCACGACTTTCTACCTAAGCAGTGCGGTCTATGATGAATGCAGTTGGGTTTGTGGAGCTCATTCTAGGCTGGCCTAAGATCTGACTTGGCTTGGCTTTTGTCTACATAGGAGGTGAAATCTCTGTGCCTTAAGCTCTGCAACAAGTAACAATGTACCCATGGGAGAAAACCTGTTTTATGTTGCACTTCTTTGACACCAAATGCCCTTGTCACTGTTTTTACAGCTTAACTCTCCCATTTTCACCCCCTAGAAATGCACTGTGAACCCGTTTACTTGGCTCCGCAGGCCTCTGCTCCCAGCCGGTGCTCAGAGCTCACCAGGGGCATCTCTCCTTCCCCCTTCTGGCCATGGGTTTGTTTCATTACTTGGGGCTCACAAGACCTCTGCATGTGTGCCTCAGTTCCCCACATCCCCCAGGAGAGCCCCGCTGCTCTGCCCAGAGGACATACTGCATTTAGGGAGGTATGGCCACGGCCCAGTGGGAAGGCACATCCTCCCTGCTGCTGGGAGGACACAGCACGCTGCGTTACTCTCGACTTCCTTGAGCCAAAACCTAATAGTACTCTCCCGTCTCTAAGCAGAGCATTTATGGGTTTATAAATCAGGAGGGACTGACATTGAACATGCCCTGAGCGTGCCTCGGAGCATTCACAGAGTGCCAGCTGGGCGTGTGGCTGGCTTGGAAGGAAAGAGCCTTAATTACAATCAGCATAGGAAAAATAAATTTGAGGAAAGAGGAAGAAGAAGTTCTTCCAGAGAATTCCCACAGTTCTAATGCACAGATTCCAAAGTACAAAGGAAAAGTTATATCCATTATATTCACCTAATCCTTCATATACCTGTCCTTTCTGTTGTTGTGATCAGAGGGAAAAACCTCACTGAGCTGCCATAATGATGGAGCCGATTGGCCCCAATGACCTATAACCACCTGCTGGGGCACGGTGGTGTCACCAGAGGGGATCAATGGCTGTTCTTGCATGGGAGCAGGTGGGCTGGGAGTGGCATTCCCAGCATTCCCATCACTGCCCTGGCCGCTTCACTGGGGTCCCTTGGTCTAGAGATATTTTAGTAACGGCAGGACAGCAAATGGCCTGCGACTGGTTGTGGCTGGGCTGTGGGAGACACTTCAGGTTTAAGGCAGGCACCCACAGCTCCCCAAGGGGGAAAGCAGAACCGGGAACAGGGCAACAAGGCAGCCCTGGGAGGCAGGGAAGGAGGCCTGGGATGAGGAGGTGCCCTCAGACCTCCTCTCTGTCTCCCCTGGGTGAGCAGGGGGGCCCCAGTGGCACTACTTAAGAGTTTCTGGGGCATTCCCTAATGCAGGGGTGCTTGGCTGGCCTGGGAACATCCTTCCCAGGCCAGCAATATCCTCAGAGCCCTTAGGCTCTGCTCCGAATGTTCCGCTCTAAAGAATCAATTTTCTTTTAGATCATAATATGCTTATTCTGCCCATTATTTTGCAGCCTTCCCAGATTTTAGCAGGGTCTATGTTTTACTGTAATGTAAAATAAATCCATTTGCTTGGGTACAGAAAGATACAAAACATGCTACGAGCTCCTGTGTGCTTTGCACCTTCACTTCCCCTCTTCTCAGACAGGTACAGTTTGCATCCAGAAGGAGAACTTCTATTTCACACTAGTAAAGAGTTTCTGTTGCTTCATTGAAAAAACGTGATCATGAACTCCCAAGAAAATGGAATCCTTTCGATTGATGTGCTCAAACTGTTTTACACTGCAGCATGCAGCCTGCTGGACTAAGTAATAAAGACAGGGCAAGGCTGTGGGAGAAAACTGCAGACAGAAGTGTGTCTGAGAAACAACCATTACCTAGGAAGGAGCAGTACTGAGCCCCAGAGCACCCACAAAGCTGCAGCAGGCAAGCGCTGTCCTGGGAAGGCTGTCACCCACCCCCAAGGTTGTGTTGGCGGCTGGAGGGTTGTGTCACTCATCCCGAGGCCGCATGCCAGGGACACTGCTCCTCTTCCCTGGGCACCAGTGTGGCACGGCCTGGAGCCTGGCAGGAGCTGAGCCCACCTGAACTGCAGTGGTTGATCTCATGTAGGATTTGCCCAGCAGCTCCTGGAAATTACAGAATTCTTTTCGGAGTGACTGGGAGGGGACAGACCTGTGTGCACCCACAAACCCTCTGGGACAGGAATCAGCACCAGCAACTATCGCTGCGAATTGCATTAACTTCCTCGAGCCTGTGTTTAAATGGCAGGAGGCTGCAACACAGCCAGCCCACAGGTCAATGGTCAGGAAATGTTCTGGCTGGGGCACACATGGCCAGTTTAAAATGCGAACAACTGATTCAGGGGTTCAAGGGTTTCTGTTAATGCTTTTTGGATCTGTAGTTCAGAATGGACTTAAACATGCAAAAACTGATTTCAGAACAAAAGTAATTTTGAATTATGGGAATAATAAGAATAATAAGATCGGAGGCACTAAATATGATTTTGGATCACTTTTCTTTTCCCTCTCTCCCCCATCTGCCTCGCCCAAGCAGCAGACACATCCAGCAGCATGTGTGCTGTAGATCTTCCCAACTTTTGAAGTGCTGTAGGGGAGCAGCTCCCTCCCCCTGCCTTTTTTTGGATAATGTTGTGCACGAAAGGATTAACACGCGCAACGGCTTGTAGGCTTTAGAGCCCCCAGTCGGGTCAGGTCGGGCCTGGGTAGGCACATGTGAGCATCCTCTGAACTCCAGCAGCTGCAGCTTACCACAGGTTTATAACAACTCATCCTGGGTGAGGGAATGAGCTCAGCTGCCACAGCTACGGCAGGTGACACCACACCTGCCAGGTGAGACGGAAACTCGCTTTCTAAAAACAGCTTTCCCAAGGTGTTTTCCTATGCCTTTGCTGTTGGTTAGAGGAGCAGAGCCCAGTGAAGTGACAGGGAAACCAGCCTAGTTCTGTTCACCTCATTCTGTCACTGCCTCCCATCTCAGAGCCTCTCTGGCTCTGGTCAGTTATTTCCAACATCACCCGACTGTTTTATCAAGTATTTGTGCTGATCTCCTCCAAAATGGCAATGAAACCACAGCCTGGACCTTTTAAAACATGCTATGCCACTGTAAAAGAACACTGGGGCCTCTCACTTAAATCTGCCAAACCAAGGACGCCATTTGAACGCTAATCTAGATAAATGGCACATAAAATTGATCTGGATCAATATGCATATCAACATAAACAGAGGTATGTGTGTTCATCGTGTGGGAATGTAACCTTTGCATGAGGTGTTTTTTCATTTCCATCCACTTTTGCTGAGAAGTGTGTGAATGCAAACGCTTCCTCGGTGCTCCGTGTGCATTACCCGTGCGAGCAGCTCCCATACAGCGATGTATGTATGTGTAAATTGTGTGAATGTAAATATAGATAGGCCATATGTCCCCAAAGTCCCAAAAGAGCATCTGATGTTGATATGTAGACAGTGTGTTAAGGACCTTCCTAATTAATAAGCCAGATTAAAATCCTCTTGGCAATCAATTAAGATTAATGACAGAAGTCATTCTGTCTCCCCCTCCGCCCGTGTCTCGGGTTGTGAAAACCCTGGGTTGGGAAACTCTAATCCTGTTATCTGCTGCCTCCTTCATCTGCAAAGCCTGGAGATTAGCTCAGTGGCCATTCCCGAATCCCGGCCAGCCGCTCGGACAGCTGCCCTGCGCCGCCAGCTCACAGGGGAGGACTAATCTGGGCAGGGGAGCGGGCCTGGTGCGTCACTCGACCGCAGCTCACTCCGTGAGAAAGGTGTCGCAAGGATGAGGAAAACAAATGTGTCTGTCGCTTGGGAACCCTGCACAGTGGAACACCCGGTGATTGCCAGCCCCTGCCCTGCCCATGGAAATGTTTCCTTTGGCTTGGCTTGGGGGCCTGCACTGCTCATGTGCTGGCAGGGAAGCTGTGGGAAAGCTGTGGCGCATCCGTGCTCTCTTCAGCACTGGCGTTCCTTTCTGCGTGGCCGTCATCCTGTGCCACACAGCCTTGGAACTGACAGGCAAGGCAGGTTGGTTTCTTCCTGCTCCTCTCTCATTCTTACCAATGCTCACAGAGGAATGAGTCCCAAAGGCTCATTTAAGAGAGCAGCAGACTCATCTGCACCAAGGGAGGCAGAGCCAAGAACTGCTGCCTACGTAGTTGGAAAAATATCCCTGTTTCTCCTGACACCAGCACAACATCCTCTCTTCAGCAAGATGATCCCTCCCACTTCCACTGACTGACAGCAAATCCAACTGCCAGTAGAGCCACTCTAGTCAGGATGGGCACCTGCCAGGCAGCCAGCCAGACACTCCCAAGACCAGCACAGGTTATGGGGCAAAGGCATGACTCCAGTGACCAGGAGCTTCCTTCTGGAAGAGAGCACTGCTGTTCATGTCTTTCACATGCAAAATGTACTGCTTTTGTATTATGCAGAGATGCTCCAAAGTGACAGTTTAAGCAGATGTTTGTGTTAGCTCTGCAGCCATTATTAGAAAAGACCTTTAAAGCTGGTAAATACTTGCAGGCTTAAAATTAAAAGCAAGTACAAGTGTCTTCTTTTTTAAAAGGCTGGTTTGTACATGGAAGTATAAGCTGGAAGCATTCTACAGTTCTCCTCTCTTCTGATTCTTTTAGAACGAAGTACAATCTTTCATTTACCACTGACTCCTATTTGCATCCTGATAGGGCAGAATCTTCACTACAAGTGCCATGGGCTATTTGTGGACTTAAAAGATGTTTGTGTGCATAAAAGCACGCAGGATCAGAGTCTCAGCCACCATACCATTGCAACAAGCTCAGACAAAGAATCCAAACCCCTGATGATCACCTCTTGGTGCTAAACTATGACTTGGAAAACAAACACAAGGATTTAGAGGAAAAACCAGGCCCCTGAGGCTGGCGCTGTGCCCCTGTGCCAGGCTGTGTTCCCGGGTAGCCCCAGACTCCTGGGAAAAGAAGTTCAGTACAGACCCTCAGACACTGAACTGGTGCACCAGAGTAGCCCAGACTGCTGTGGCTCAGTCTCCTTTGCCCCTTTAATAAAAAACGGGAAGGAAGTCTAGCCAGGAGCACGGATGCAGGGTAATGCATCATTTATAAATTACCTTGTTAGTGCAGAAAACACCACATGGCTCTGCAGCCGAAATCTCCTGCTGCGGACTTGCTCTGTTTGATGGGAGCCCTTCAAAAGCGCTCGTGGCTTAATGGAGGCTGTTTGTGGGGCCCTCGATCCGTACCTGCTGTCCTGGTCCCTCACTGGGAGCCCGGCGCAGCTGCCGCGGCGTGCAGCTGTCTCTGAAGTGGCTGCGTGTCCTCGGCCCCCAGCACAGCTAGCCCGCGTTGGATCTCTGGATTTGTGCCTGAGGCGAGCCGGGGAGCAGCTGTGTCCAAGCCATGCTACCTTTAGCGTTGCAGCCCCTGGGCCCCGCGCGCCCTGNCTCCCGGAGCTCGAGCCGCCCCGGCAGCCTCCCGGTACGGCCCTCGCACCGCCTGCCACACAGCACGGCGCCAGCAGCTCGCTCTGCTTTCATACTTTGTGCCTAAATTTCAATTGCCTGATCAAGGACCCAAATTCAGCACTGAATTCTTTTACAAATGAAACGGACACGTTCTTAAACAGTAATAGATAGATTATGAAACAGAGCAACTCCATGGCTGCTGTTCCCAGGGCAAGCGTGTGTTTGTGTGTGTCTCCCTGTGCACACACGTGCACTGACACATGGCCAGGGTCCCACCCTAAGATCCCCACCCAGCATGTTAGCATCAAGGAAAAAGATACCATTTTTTTCCCGAAGACAGCAAACACTGCACAGAAATGTCACTCTGCAGTGACACAGGTCACATCTGACCGTTCACTTAGGCACAAGTACCACTCCTTTTCTTGAGCCACTGCTCAGTTTTTTGCAAGCCGAGGTGCTGACCAGCATTGCTCCTGTCAGGCCCAGAGAAGGCAGGTGTCCGACTGCACAATGGCTCAGCAAAGCCTGCCCCGAGGGCAATCCTTACAGTAACTGCCTGCCTTTGGGGACAGAAATCCCTAAAACAGGGCGTGACTGACACTTCTTTAGCCTTTTAAGGCACCACTTCTACTTTCCCGTTTGCACTGAATTTACCTGTTAGGCTGTATTGTGCCATGTATTTTGTGTGCAGATTTGCTGTTGTTATTGCTGCTCCGTGTCACGTGCATCGTTCGTGCAAAGGGTGCCTAACCCGCCACAGTAACGATGCAAACACCTGTATCCAGCTGTGCTCTCCACCTGCAGCACGGCACTTGGCCATTCTGCTGCTTCCAACGTTCATCTTACCTTAGTCTCACTTTTTTGTCCTTTTGAACAGCACCAAACTTCATCCCAGGAAATTCCCATTAGCTCCCATTCTACCACATGGTAACTCCCTCCCCTTAAGCCCTCTCATCCTTTTATATGCAGCCTTCATGTTGTACGGTGCATAGACAGTGCTCCTGCACAGCAGTGCTCTGTGGTACGTGAGACTGCGACCTGCTGCCACCCTATTTAAAGGAAAGCCTTTGCTCCTGTGGCTCTTCCCAAGTGCCAAAGATGGGAAGCTGAGTGGTCCCAGGGGATAGATGCCAACGTTCAAAGTGATGCTTTCCTGAGGAGCAGCAATCAAAAATATGTAATCTGGTTTCAATATCAGAGGTGCAAACAGCAGTTCATCGGAGCAGCATTTGGGAGAGAGGCCCCTTTTTCAGTGTCCGCAAGTGTTCCAGGAGAAAGGATTGTCTGAGAAACACGTTTCCTCACCTTTTTGTTCTGTGAAAGGTGCCTTTGGTGTGGAAGTGCAAAGCTCTGGGAAGCAATTTGCATGGACATTACTGCCAGCGTCTGCCCTTTTGAACAGCTGCCTCTGAGAGCGATTCATGTGCCTGTGACAGTTCAGCCTGCACGAGGCTGTGTTCCCGTTCTCCACCTGAGCACACACCACATCCAGCACCCCTCCCTCTGGCTCCCGAAGCCCCATGTTGGCGCCGCATCTCCAGGCCGGTGCCATGCCCCTTTTAGGTGCACGGATTCCCCGGTGCGTCATCCTTCCCGCCGTGCCGCTCCGGCGGCTCTCCGCCGCCCGTGCCAGAGCCGCCGGGCTGGCCGCACCCCAGCCCCTCGCCGGCCGCGCGCCGCACACCCACCTGGTCTCCTTGCTGGGGCCGCATCAGCGACACTCTGTCGTACTGGCGCCGCAGCAGTGCCCACAGGGCATCCAGCCGGCCCTGTGGGGAGACAGCGGGCTCAGTCAGGGGACAGCACACCCCACCCGCCCGGGGGCTGCCCGGGGGCATCCTGGGGACACGGAGTGCCGCAAGGGAGCACCGCTTCCCTGGAGCCAGGCAAGCAGAGCTAAGCCTGGGCCGCGTCCCCCACAGCCGCTGTGGTGCTGCTCCTGCCCACCTGGAGTGCCATGGAGGGCACTCACCTGCCCGGGGAGTGGAGCGGCAGGGCCCAACCCACCCGTACTCTGAGCCATCCAGGAGTGGTGCTTTGTTTGCCGTGGTTCAGGCGGAATGCCCCCACGTCCACCTGGGCTTTATCCCCCATCGATACATTTGTTTTACAGCACGCGCGGGGGCCCTGCTGGGCACGTGGCATACGGCGAGTCCCGTGTGCTCTGGGTGCGGCAGGTTCACCACAGGTGTGCAGCCTCTGCGCAGGACACACACAGCGGCCCTGCTGCTGGTTAGGAGCGTCCCACTCTGCAGAGGGTTCCAGACCTCACCTGTGTCTCTGGACATCAAAGCTTCAGGGCTTTCTGGGGGTCAGAAAGGACTCGTGGACACTTGGGAAGACAGAAGTATCTCGAGTCCCAGCTACACCTGTGTGTTTTATGCTCTTAACACCTAAAAGCAAGGTATTTACAGACCTACCCTCCGCTTGTGCTTTGTTTGCAGCTGACTCAGAGCACCATTACTATGATGAGCGAGATAGAAGAATTTGCTTTTTGTCAGACTTCTTAAATTACACTGTTTTATGTAACTTTCTGCTTTTCTTGGTTTGTCATGACAATGTGTGCTTAAAACTTAAGTGTAGCAGCTAGAAAATGTGCAGTTTTGAGTTTAATTAGCTCTACTAAGCCAACAAAGCCCCCATAGATTTTAATGCTCTCACTGTACAATATGTCCCTTCTTAAGGGGAGGCAAACAGAATGTGGCAGTAATGATCAAGTGTTGCATTTAGGGCTACAAACTGCTTCTGCCATTCCTGCTGAGTAGGTGTTCCCTTTGAGAATAGCACATTACACTTGAACGGGAACACTTGGAAAGCACCGCACAGCTCAGCCTGCGTAAGGCACAAGGAATCCAGCCCTTAGTAACAAATTGTACCAAAGACTGAACAGATTACCTTGATTGGCGTGTACCACTTCTGCTGCATGGCTGGTGAGGTAGGCTTTGGTTTAGGTGGTTTAGGGTGAAAAGGTTCTTCTGGTTCTTCTGGGAGTTTCACCACAGCATTCTTTGCTTTTTCCAACCTGGCCCCTTCTTCTGTGGAGCCTTTGTCACCCCAGCGTACCTGAGGAAAGGCAGAGTTCAGGTGTGAGTGTGCCACAGGGCAGGGAAACTGCTGCAAATAACAGACAGAGCTGAACAAGGATAAATTTGGAAGAGGTGCTGAGGAGGTACTGACAAGAACACTACCTCTTCATTTATGATAACTAAATAGTCTTAGTTAAGTGCCTGGAAATAAGTCTCAGTAGTGAAAGAAAATCCTCTTGTGCTCCACATGGGCTGTACAGGAGACAGGGCATCTGTGAAATCTTCTTTAAGTAACGATATAAAAATATAATTTCCACTTCTTATTTATCCTAAAATATCAGACCTTAACCTGGCACACATGAAAGCCAAAGTTTCTGGAACGCAGGCTTCCTAACCCAGGGAGTTTTCGAGAACCCCAGCATAGATCAAATGTGATGCTTGGGCAGGTTTGAGCAGAAGCTCCTTGAACCTGCTCAGATTTCCATGTTGTCCTGCAGGAAGATACACACTGGAGAAGTACAGGTGAAGCAGTCTAACCTGCCTAAGTGCATGTAGAACATGTAGCCATGTGTACGTTAATCACTGCTCCAAGTATATAGAAAATACACAACGAGTTGCAAGAGAAGGAAACCTGAGCTATCACTGTCGTGGAGACAGACATACAAGCTACACCCATCCTGCTCCGCAGAGGAAATGCATGGAAAAACCTTCCTGCTAAGAAGGTCGATTCACCTTGCTCCAGAAATCCTATTTCACCTTGTAACTGTAAGCACCATGCAGCAATCTGAGCAGGGGTGTTTTGCTCTACTGCACCGAGAAACAAGCCTGGACAAGGTTGTTCCCTTCTCATCCAAAAAAAGAACAGCCAAATGCTATGGCTGGAGTTTGAGAGTCCTTAGTGAAAGCAGGCTGGATCGTTTCAGCAAGACTTGACATAATCAAGCCATTTGCTGTGATTTGGCCTGCCAGGAGGCCCCTGTAGACCTGCGTCTTTCACTGTGATCCGTGGTACTTTTACAGGAGTTGTCACGTGGCTGCTAAAATGTATTTTAAACAGTGTTATAACCTTTAGATGGTGGATCTCTCACTGAAAAAATTACCTTCTCCTTCTGACAGAAGCTACTTCACCCTGAAGCAACAGGAATTGGGGAAGTCTGACCACCTGATTTTGGCATAGAAACAATTTAACTGTAACAGGTAGGGTGTGGCAATGACATCACAAAACTTTACAGCAATGCCAAAAGACAGAAGAGCTAGGGAGAGCAAACAGCACTGCCCAAGCTGTCTGGGACTGTCACAGAGGGGTGGAGCTAGTGGGGAAGGCAGGAGCGGATGGGTACCTGCCCCAGCACAGGCATGGGAAGTGCAAGGGTGCTGGTTCAGTCCCTCCCCTTCTCCAGGCAGGGAAGCTGCCAGAGGAACCAAGCTGCCGGAGGAACGGCAGAAGAACAGAGGCCCAAGAAGCAATGAAAACCAAATGACTTCACTGCCACATGGACTGCAAACATGGAAGAAACGTCGTGACTGGGCCAGCAAGTGTGTCACTGGCCACAGCACAGAAACCACCTCTAACTGCCAGGTAAGGAACAACCTCCATTGGAGCATGTTTTCTCTCACCTCTGCCTTGGCTCTCCAAAGGAGTGGTGTGCTCTTTGAGCCAGGGAGAGCTGTGAGGCCTGTCCTGCTCTCCCAACAGCCTGAGCCCATATTCCCAGTCCCAGACACTGCAGGGCAGAGGTGAAACCTGGAGGTGAAACCCCAGTCAAACCTGGAGGCACTGACCATCGGTGCCCAGCCAGACCTGTCACCTGCTCTGGAATGCCAGGGACAGACAGAGCCACAGCCCCACAGAAGGGGGGCCTTTTTCGAGGGCCAATGAGTACACTGGCAGGAACTGCAGTTGGTTTAGCCCTTAGTACTGCACAAAATTCCTACCACACATGACAAGGTTTTCTAACCTAATCATCAGTTTCTACTCTTGTTTCCATTTTTGTCATGGCTGAACTTGTATTTCTTTGTGGTCCTGATGTCACTTGTGTTCATGAGGTTTCTGCTCCATTGTGCAGGATCCCATTTAGACTGGAATGGTATAAACCTTGGAACCCCTCCTGGAGCCCCTCCTGGAGGCTATCCTGGTTCGCCTCAGAAATCCAGGCTTGTAATTCTTGATGTTGGAAAGCATTTCCTAGTTTGCCTCTGAAAAACACTGCACAAAATGTTTGCTTTTTGTGAAATCTGAAGCTCTTCTAAATTAGCAATTCTGAACTGCTGAAGAAAATGCATATAAGCAACACAGCTTCAAACCTGCATGTTCTGCTGCTGCATTTACAAAGTACTCCAGCAAAGCTGATTAGGCCAATGCCTTTAAAGTTTCATCGAGACACCTCGTGTGGTCTAGGTGGGTGTTTCAGACAGAGACAGCTTCCTGGACTGCAGTTAGGAACTGCTTTGCACATTCCATAAAGGCTGACTTGACTACAAAACCTGCCATAAGGATGTGCCCATAAGGATGCACATTCTTCATTCTGTTTTAATTAACATGATGCTATCATGTCTCTTCAAAGACAGGCTCTGTTGTCGCTGTGAGTCCCTCTGGGATCAAGCCTCTCCTCAGCGTCACCATTGTCAGCGCATTTGGCTGGCCCACACTTGGGGGACTTATGTTTCACTGTAATTCCTTCCAAAACACGCAGAAAAGGCTCTCACTCTCTCTTTCTCATTAGCTTGATGGAAAGAGCATGTCTTGAGGCAGCTATTTAAAGTCCCAGTCAAATGGAACTACTGAAAGCTGTTCTTTCAGAGGCAAGGTCAGAATTGTTCGATATGGTAACGAATTTTCCAAGGCTTATGCCAGTGGGAAGACAAGCACACATTATGGCCTTGTATTTTCAGTGCACTTTCAAGTCTTTGTTTCCACACTTGCAGCCTCAGAGAGCTCATGTTTGAGGGAACTGCCATCTCCAGATCATACCAACCTCCATCCTCTTAATTCCCCCAACTCCTCGTCCACCGTAGTAGGAGGCATCCACCGTGGGCCACTTCTTGGAAGGCAAGGGCTCCTGTTCTTCTTCCTATAAGTACATTCAAACGATACTTACTTTTAAAAGGTACTTACACACATGGACTGAATGTCTTTTCCGTATATTTCACTGGAGTTCACGGAGCGTGCCCTGTTGGTTGGTTGTGAAAGGAGTGCAAACACTGAAGACAGCAGAGCCTCCAGTGCATTACTGCCCTTAAGAGGGAGAGAAATTCCCTCGTAAGGGGAATTCCTCAGTGTCTGGAATGCCAAAGCTGGGTGGAAATGCTGCCTAAGTCCTACATGAATCTTTAGATGTTGGACAAGGGCTATTCGGTCTTTCTGCTTTCAACGCAGAATGGGAAAAACAAAGCTATCTTGGAATAAAGGCCCCAAGTGTTTCTGTGGATCTGGGCTTAATTCAGGCCACATTGAGCTGAGACAGACCAGAGGTCTGGACTTTGGCAACCCTGTTCTCTGCCGAAGGCTGCCCCTGAGCAGTCCTTTCTCCGGCAGAACTCGGACAAGGAGCTGGACACGCAGCACGCAGGGAAGCGCGGGAGCGGTTCCACGCAGGCAGTGTGATAAGAGCAGCACCATCAGACCATACCTCTTTTGGGGCTGGCGGAGGTGGAGGGGGATCCTTGATGACCTGAAAGAGCCAAACATAGGAAAGAATAAGGTGCTGCACTGGCAGCAGCCAAAGGCAACAGACCATGGTAAGAGTGTCCTGCTTCCACCCGAGCCCCCACGTCCGCCGGCGAGCTGGCAGCCGCTGCTGCCCACTCCCCTGAGCATCCATCGGGGAGGCCTTCTGGAAATTACCACCATCCGTCTGCCAGAACACGCCATCCCTGGCCTGCAGACACTCTGGGCAGACGTCTGCCACCCGGCTTCCTGGCCGGATGAGCCTCAGCCGCTGCAAGGGACAGCCAGTGCCGAGACCCCCCGGAATCCAAGAGCAATCCCGGAGGAAAAGAGTCCGAGGCCTGCGTGAGGTCCTGCACAGCCGTGGGCCGAGCTGCTGCTGCTGCTGCTGCCGCTGTGCTGCTGGGGAGTCTCTGGCCCAGTGACAAGTGTGAAATGCCTTCTGGCAGCTCAGGCTTCACCTCTGGATGTCCCGGACGCTTCTGCAGCCTTCACATTTCCCACCTCCCAGCTCCATGACTGTGCAGTGCCTGCACTGCAGTCACACTCCCACACTTCTGACGCTGCTCCGGGTGAGGCCCACTCCTGGGAGCATTTCTTACACCTCTATTTAAATCCCTCCCTACAGTCTCTTCCCGTTCCCTTTGTGACATCCACGCTGTAAAGCTCAGAGAATGCCCAGCACTGACAGTCCCGGGGGGGAAAGGCAGGCAAGGGACTCTCCTCACTGATTCGTCTGGAAGCTGAACGCAAGGCCATCTCTCCATGAGAAAAGCATGTTGGCAAGCTAACAGTAAGTTCTTCGGTGACACTGAGCCATTTTTTCGGCTTGGGTATTGCCTGGAAATGACTAAAAAATACAGCATGAATATCAAGGAGTCTGTTCTTGCTATGCCTTGCTACTATACAAACATATCCGAAACTGTCCATACTGACAAACACCTCCATCACTTAATACAGGTTCAAGTACCTTAATTGAAATATGCCTTATTTTATTCACTCTGTGCTACTAAGTTTAGTACTTTCATTAAACACTGCCTATGAACAGTATCACTGCAGAGACGGTGAAAGAAACCTACTTTCCTTGACCAACAGAGTTTTCCATCTTGATTTGCATTTCAGTTCTCAGTGCCCCCCAGATGGTTACTGCTGACTGCCTAAACAGGCTGTGGACTTTGAGCAGTACATACGGGAATTCTGCCCGATAGAAGAAATTACTTATGGCACCCCCGGAACCAGTTTTCCACAGCCCTTCAGGTTTTAGATATGGCATGGTTCATTTGTCAAGCTCAGAGTGCTTTGGGTGGATTGGAAAGTGAACTGTGGATTTCAGCTAGACATCCCTTTGCTGTTATGATGTTGCAAAACCATGCTAGAAATCACTTTCATTTTAATGGTTCAGAACACTTTCTCTTCCTAGCTATCAGGAGTTTCCAAAATACTTAACAGGAAGTAATTATTTAATTAGTGGAACTTTCCCGAGAGCCACACTGGAATTATTACCCTAACTTTACGTGAAACAGCAGCACAGAGGGATCGTGGAACAGATCCTGAGAGGGATTTGGATGCTGAGTAGGATTTTCTAAAGCGTGGAGATATTTCATTCTCACTGAAAACAATTAGGAGACTGGAAACAGTAAAGCAGCACTTTCTCTCAACAAAGGGCCACCTTATTAAATTTCTGTCCTTATTTCCATTTCACCAGTCCCTGACTGTCCTCCCAAACCAATCTATTTCTGTGTCAGGCACGCAAGCCGTACAGGAGGAAAGTCCCCCTGGGTAGGTTTGTATGTACCCATAGGAAATGGCGCCGCCCTTCCCCTTCTATAGCTGCGCCACGCTGCGCATCTGGCTGAGCACAGACGGCTTTGCTCAGCAAACCTCTCCGCGACGAGGGATGGAATTCCGGTGGGCCACGTGCCCGTTGGGGATGTAGGAATCACAATTCCCTGGACAATCAAGAGAAACCCGACTTGTTGGAGCTCACTGTAGCTTCCTAAGGCAATAGTCAATGGCAGCTTTTGCTCATCTCCCCAAGTAGAGGATCTAATCCTGTGCCAGCTCCTGAACTCCCTGAAGTTTGAGGGGAAATTCAGTTTAAAGCCTAGCAATTCATTAATTAGCTGTTATTTCTAATGGCTTTAGAAAATGAAACTTGTTTTAAAAGTGACAGTGGTGTGAGAAAATAATCTGCTTTGAGTAGCAGCTCCTCACCCTGCTGACAGCACTGGAATGTCAATGCCTGCATCCTTATGCTTCCACAGGCTCTCACACTCGCACACTCAAATCACACGTGCACACACAAGGATTATGTTCAACTGTGTGCTATTCCAAGTGAAATCAGCAGAAAGCTGTAAGAAGGAGAAATCCAATGCACACGTGCAGCTCTGCATGGAGCTGCATGCAGAACTGCACAGAGGAAGACTTGAGGATTGTAAATTAACTTTTCCTGAGCTGGATTCAGATTGTTTCAATGCAGAAGCCTCTGAATAACTCTGCTGTATTATCATCCTCACGGAGACCTGGGCTGCTTCCTCAGTTTCCTTGCTTTTATCACCACCCTCGCCGGGAAAAGCTCCATCTAGTGAGTTGCAAAGAATGAAGGTTTGAGTTCGGAGAACAGCTGATTTCTTAAAAAAAAAAACATTTAAAAAAATTAAAAAAGAAGTTGGTGCTTGAGGCAGCAGTGCCTCTGATCCACTCATTAACACTTTTCTGCTGCTCCGTGATGTGGGCATTAGGAGATGTCAGCACGGAGCCTGCAGCCAGCTTGCTGCAATCATATGTTCCACAGCAAGGGACAAGTGACAGAACTGTCACAGTGAAACCCTTGAAAGCAGGGGACAAGGAAGGAAAAGGAAGAGGAGTCCCCCTGCCCCACCCTCCGAGTGCCCATGGGACTCAGACCATAGAACGCCGCAAGAGCAAGCCCCAGCCAGGATGGAGCTGGGCCCACAGACAGGGGGCAACGCACCCGCCTGGCTCCAGACACTTATTCTGCCCACAACACCCTGCACCTCTCTTTTCCATCGGATTCTGACTCCTGTGCTCCTGCTCTTTGTTCTGGGAAACCGGGCACTGCACTCTGCCAGGGAAGAGCAGGTGCTGCTCGGCCGTAATGCTGCCTCTCTCCTCAGGGACGCTGCCCTGAAGCCCAGCACTGCTAAGCCACGAGTGGCCCTTCCAGGTGACGGATGTCCAAGCCTCACGTGCAGGAGAGATGGCCAGGAACTGAGGCACAGCACAAGGACTGGCTGGCAAAACCAGAAGGAAGGATCAGTATTCCGCGGCAGGTTCAGTGCAACAGCGTGTGGGCTTGGAACTCAGCAGTGTTGGAGCAAAAAGGCCTCAGTTTACCTTTTGTTTTGAAGTAACAAATAGTATCCACAGGAGGTGGGAGGAAACACAGAGGGCACAAACATTTGAAGAACTATGGTTTTATACGGCTGGAAATTAATACTACAGAACTATTCACTGAACTGCTTCATGTAGGAATTTTAACTTGTGAAGCTGGTTTATGAATCAAGGTTAGGTTACTAAAATAAGAAAACCAGGAACTTGCTTCTTAATCATTTCCAATGTTCCTTTTCCACAGGGAGGCTCACCATATAAAATCAAGTGAAGGTAAGGTGGCTAACAGAATGAGAACAAGCGAGGCTTTTTGCTCTCATCTCAGGAACCCCAGACTGTGAGGGTGCAGACAGAGACTGAGGATTTCCTGCCCTTGGACAGCCAGGGGCCCCGACGGACACGCCGGGTTATGAGGGCAGCAGCACCGTCAGGCGCGAAGGACAGTTCCTCTCTGCCCCACATTCCGCAAGCCCCAGACGAGACTAGCAACCCAGACCAGGAAAGCGATCTCCATTCCCAAGTACTCCACGCTGTCCTTCAGCTGGATGAATAATAAACTTCACCCATTTAACATCCCCCTCCCCCAGAAAAGAATGGCCTGAGTCAAGTGACCAACACTGCTGCTGCTGGGGTGAGGACAGAAAGTGCACTCAGATAAAAGAGATGGAGGGGTGCAGGGATTATGAAAATAAATAGGGATTTCCAACCCGAGAGGCCATAATGGACTACAAATACCAATTCTAATGAGAGGCCTTTTAAAGTGGTCCTTGATTTCAGGGTAGCCTCTGCACACCATTATGGCCGCCCTGTTCCCAGTAACAGCACTGTGCTTGTGCTGGCTGCTGTGCATGCAACTCACAGACAGACCCCAGCGCTGCAGGTGGTCTCCCCAGCCCTTTTCTGCCGGTCACAAGCCTCGCCCAGAGCTGCCTCCCCGTCACTTAACCAGTCTCCTGTAGGATCTGGTTTCCCACCCATGGCTCAGTGAGCAGGGGCTGTTCCCCACGGCCTGTACTCACCACTTTGCAGCAGAGGGGCCAGAACCACCAGAGCAAGCCAAGTGCCACCAGCAGCAACAACACGAGGACGGCAATGAGCGCTGCCACGCCGCTGGACTGTGGAGACAGTGGGGACAGGGTCAGCCCCAAAGGCCAGTGTTGGTTCTGCTCAGGTCAGGGGGTTCCTTCTGATGTGAAACTCATAAAACAGATAGCCCCGAGATCAGAAGGAGGCCCGGCTCAAGGAAAAGAGAGAGTCCACTGCCTGCTAAGGAATCACCATCAGACACAGACAGGGGAAGTCTCCTCCTAAGCCTGTGAATAAGAGGTGCCCTTCTCCTCCGTGAGGACACAGGTCTCACACATGGACTGGGGAGCGTGCAGGGAGATTTTAAGGCATCTCTACGAACAGTACACCTGTGAAGCTTTGATGCTGATCGCCCACACTCCTGCACAGACTGTGGCACGCTGACTCCCTGCAGCCATGCTGTGGGAACCTGAAACTGAAAGAGGGAATGTTCCTGCTTCCAGCAGCACTTGTACTGCAGAACTGAGCAGCCCACCTCTCACACCTGCCACACCTCCAACCCACTTCCTGGGGGTGTCTTTATTCCTACACTTGGGCTTTTAGAACAACAGTGACAGAAACACAAGTGTCCCTAGGAAAATAAAAGTTATACAGACTTCAGACGGGAAAAAAAAAAAAGGAAAGGGGAGACCCAGTAAATCACTAAATCACTGAGACTGGAATACTGCGTGAGCAGTCCTGACCCAGTAAGAAGAGTTGTACTGGAAGGTGCTCCACTGCACATGGGGTAGAAGAGCGCCGTATCCCAGGTGCGGTGAGGCACACAGGTGCGATGGGTGCCTGGGTGTCTAATGCTGTGTATTTTTGTTTGTTTTCACTGCAGTACCGTGTGTTTGTTGGGAGGCTGTAACTTGTAACTCATCTCCCAGTCAGCCATCAGCTGCTCAGCTCCCAGAATTACTGAGCAGTTCTAGCAGTGACCCATTTCTTGAGTTGCCCATCTGCTACTATGGAAACAGCAGTTCCTGTATGGAGCTGCCTTTGCTGCAGCATAGGCCAGGAGCAGAAACCAAAAAGAGACAAAAAAGGCTGCTGAGAAGCTCTTCCTGCCTGTGCACACCTGCACCTTTCTGCTTCCTGCCAGGGCAAGGCTGTGACCACAGAGCAGCAGAGCTGCCATGCAGCAGGGTGGTAAGGCTGTGCCCAGCATCTCGCTCTGAGCTGCTTTGCATTGGGGCTTTTCCATTCCCTCTCCGTGCCCCCCTGGCAGCTCTTAGAGGGGCACTGTGTGCTGCCTCCTCGGAGAGGGCTGAGGTACAGGCAGGCTGCAGCTGGGCTGCAGCAGCTCTTGTGCTGCACAGCCCTCAGTCAGCCTGCTCAGGTGTACGGCTGGCATGCTGTCGACTGGCAGAGGCCCTGAAACGGGGAACTGTAATTTGGGCTCTGTGTGTTCCTTCTGCTCCCAGCTCAGTCAGGCTTCCCCTCCTCAAACCGCAGGGCTGCACTGGGTCTCTGATTTCTACGGGTGCATGAATGGTGAGGTTTTAAATGAATAGAATAAAAATGACTTTTTTTTCTCTTTTAGGTTACTGATCTATGAGCAAAGGAATCCTGTTGGGAGCAATGCGTGGTGACAGGCTAAAGGGACTGCTCTCTGTGCTCCATGCCCAATGGGAAAGCTGCTCTCAAGTCACACTTGAGGTAGGACACATTTCAAGGCCCACATGCACAGCACATGCTCAACACCGTGGGCTTGTGTCTCCCTCCACAAAGCCCAGCAGTCCTACGTAATACAAAAGGAATTAAAGGAGAGCAAAAATGTGAGACTATAAAGTGTATGTACTAAATTAGAACGGTCGCTGGCTGCACGAGTGTGTGGCTTCTCCCAGAAGCAGTTTTTCTCTCTTCTATAACCTGTGATAAGACTTAGCAGGATGTTCACACTGCCTCATCCCAGGTGTAAGTGGGATACTCCAGCCTGTGCTTGGACAGGCTGTCTCCCCAGATGAAGAGCTAAGAGCCTACACTCCTTACTCAGCCCCCAGAGTTACGGAGCGTGAGTAGCTCTGCAGGACCGTAACCTCTCTCCACACCCAGGCTGAAGGGCAAAGCTTGTGCCCATCTGCTCCCTCCTGTTCTACTCGGGGCAGAGCCATGCTGGAACGGTGACTGTCACACCTGGCCCTCAGGACACAATCTCTACAGCAACCGCATCTCTGAGCTTAGGGAAGACTCCCAGTACTTTGAAAGCCACAGCTATGCATGGGAAAGTGGAAGCAGAGGTTCTCTGCTCTGATGTCTTGCAATGGCAAAGCCCAAAGAGAAACAGGGTGTGGGGATTTTACAAGGAATTATGGACGTCATTCACTTACACACTCTGAAGCAGTGATGGTTAACGAGCTGGACATGAAAGACTGGCCTTCATTCAAGCTCACCAAAACCTCCAGGGTTCTGCCAAGAGACAAAGAAGAAACATGAGCAGCCATGGCACAGCAAAGAAAGGCTCATACCTGCTCCACAGGCACTTGTGCTTAACAGCCTCTACTCCGCAGGGCATGTCCTCTGAGGGGCAACAGAAGCCTTTGCTTAATTCCTATTTGGGACTAAGCTGGGTGTCCTCGGCAAAGAGCCGCCCAAATAGAGAACATCCCTTCTCCATTCCACAGAGCAGAAAATACTCCCCAAAGTTTTACATAAAATAAATTGAAGTTCAACTGTAAAAGTAGCATTGTTTTGTCTGTTCCATAACCATCTCCTTAGTCACATGCAGACATTATGGATAAAGATGTCGGATAATTATAAATGGTCAGGACTTGCTATAAATAGCCCCGAACACTGCATACAAATGGTATGTGGTTTACATTTTACAAATTAACCCTACAAGAAAACAACACATGGTGGATGTTAAACAGAAGAAGACTCCTCAGCTTCTCTGGCTTGGATTCCCAGGATTCAGACAGTTTATGTTATGCATAGATGTAATTAAATAAAAATGTAGATATCCATGAACTAAAATGATTAATCATTTCCACCGTTCTTACATGTAATGAGTTTTTATTCTGGCACAAATGCTATAGTCAATATGGAGTTCAAAGCTATTTTAGCTAATTTGGCTAATTTCTTCTTCAGTTTTAGGAAAAAAGAAGTGAGTTACTTCCGCTAAACTCATTTTTAAATGATCTCTGTTATGAATAATTGATCCAACAGAAAGAATAACTCTGATTTCCTTCTACCTGGAATTCACTGGAATAAGTGTATCACGACCAATAAAAAATGCCGATTCCCTTGCAGAGCAATAAATCAAACCACAGTGAAACTTTGGTCAATGATGACTTTTTTTTTAAAAATGTGGTGCTTTTTATTATTTTTAATTTCAATTATTTGTTTCGGCATTGTAATGAGGAGTGCCAGGAGAAATTCCAGCATGAGGAGTCTGCTTAGATTTGGTACCGAACACTCCCAGAACTGCAGCGCAGGAGGGTTTCCTGCCTCCCCTGGGTGAGAGGAGGACCCCCAGGCTGAACTGCTCACACACTCCTGCAGCTGCCCCTCCAGCCCTGTGTGCCCTGGCAGCCCTCTCAGTCCTGCCTGGAATGTCACTAGTAAGGAATGAGGCTGTTTTGGTAGACGGTCTTTGCTAGCAAATGGAGCAAAACAGCGACGCGAAACACACCTGGATAAAACACGTAATCCACACTAGAGAAAGGGATCATTCCCTGGCAACATAGGCACCTCGACATGTCCTTGAGCTCGCTGGGGTGTATGAAGCATTCTGTCAAATAGCAAACATTTCCCAGCGGACTACTGCACACCTCACTGTTTGCAACACAGTAACTGCTCCCAGTTACAATGGGTGCTAGCTGGGATTGCGTTTCCCAGCCCCGGTGCCACGTGCCACCCCGTGCCCGCAGCTCCGTGTCCCCGCGCTCCTGCTGTCAGCGCGCTGACAGATCCCAGGGAGCAGGCTCACTGAGCAATCGGCTCTGGCACGGATGCACTGCGGGAGAGCAGCCCTGCCCTACCCGCTCCCACCCTGATACACCGCTGCAGGGATGAGCCACGGGAGATGTCACTAGAGCTGATCATACCCACTCAGTTCTGGGAGCCACAGAGTGAACTCACACAGATAATTACCTCATCTTCAAAAGGATGAACCTGTCAACACACAAAAGCACTCCTTCCCTGAGACTGTCATGGCTGTAGGGGATACCAAACACGTTCTTTCATTTCTTAAGCAGCCACCTGTTTGCTGGGCTGTGGGTACTTATGATTCAAACAAATACTGCCCCTTAAACCGGGAGTCCCAGAAAGAGGTGTCCTGCTTCTGCTACTCATTCACACACAGCTCAGGGACAGATGCGTACACAAACACTTCCTAGTGTTTACCAGAGACTGGCCATGTGTGTGAGGCTTTCAGCTCAGCACTCTGCCAAAACTGGAAATATTCTGAGATGAAAATGACAAGCACCAGTGATCCCATTTCTTGGGCCCCTCCATTTCCCACTGGTGACTGACTGACTGTCAGGGTTGTGTGAGGGTCGAGTCCCTCCAGCGGAGCTCAGAACAGCCAGGTCAAGAGAACATTCCTGTCCCTGCAGCCAGGCAGCTGTGGGCACAGCTCTAGTTCACCAGTGAAGGGTGAGGCTGTACTAGTTTTGTACCAGCATAGATCCCAGCTGAGGGCTGAGCTCTGGAAAGCTGCCGCAGAGCAGGGTATCTCCTCGGGGCCCGTCACATAAAGCCCCCAAAAGTCGGGCAGTGTTGTGGCTGCAGCCCCCTGCGGCCGTCCCGCAGTGCCATCCCACAGCCAGGCACCAGGAACACACAGGAACCTCTCTGTTCAGCTGGACACTCAGGGCTGCGGGGGCCAGGCTCCAGGGAAAGGCAGCAGAGGCCTGCTCATGGCTCCTCAAAACCCCAGCAGCACTCACAGACAGTGGCTTTCCAGGGCTTTGAACCAGGATGCTCATTGCCATTCTCAGCTCCCTTCTGACACTGTACCTGAGCAGTGGAATCACAGAGCTGGCAAAGGAGCACGAGTAATTACAGTGCTGTGCAGCGCAAACCGTACTACTCTGCCTCTACCTCAGCCCTAACATGCACTTTCCCAGCAGCCTGTGATGCCTTAGGTTTTAACTTTTATATTTTTCAAATCCTGCACTGCCCAGTGTAACTCTGAAGTTTCCTGTAGTTCGTTAAGTGCTGTTCTCTTATGCTAAGACAGACAGAACAAAGCCTCTCTAACTTGCTCTCCAATGACACCCAGAGCAAGAACTGCAAACCTTCACCTTGGGGAGGGGGTAAAGCTTGGGGAAATTCCATCCTTGGCTGGGTTCTGCTTGGGGAATTGATGCTGATATCAAAGTGGGAAGAACTCGTGAGCTGTCATTATCCATGTTGGGATGCACTGAGGCAGGACTCTCCAATGACACCCAGAGCAAGAACTGCAAACCTTCACCTTGGGGAGGGGGTAAAGCTTGGGGAAATTCCATCCTTGGCTGGTTCTGCTTGGGGAATTGATGCTGATATCAAAGTGGGAAGAACTCGTGAGCTCTCATTGTCCATGTTGGGATGCACTGAGGCAGGAGCCTCTGGAGCCCAGAGCGTACCTCTGAAGGCCTTTCAAATAAATCCCTCCTTTATTTCTTTATTCCTGTCTGCTCTCTGTTTCTAGGGAGCCATTTAAGACATCACCTGCACTTCAAACCCATTTCACTGTACTAGGAAAAACTGCTTCTCATTTACAGTGCACAGCCCGTGCTCCATGTGGAAGGGATTTTCCTATCCTTTGTCTGTGCAATATCACACTTTGGATGGGACTCAATCCTGGAAAACTTAGTCTGAAAAGAGCTTTTTACAAATATTCTGATTTCTGACCAAAGGTAACCACAAGACTCTTGCAACTTGAAGCTGTGTCAGTCCTGGCCCACTGCCCGTCCTAATACACCATTTACCCAAAAATGTAACTTGAGGAGACCCTAACAGTTGCAATTCTTTCCGTCATGCCCACTGCTGGTTTATTGTGACAGCAGAGGGATGTGGCCCAGTGCCATATGTCCCTGCAGCTCTGGTCTAAAGCCTCCCATTCCCTGTGAAATACAGCTGACACTTCCATCCATGGTAACCTATTTGCAAAGTATTCATTTGCTCCTTGCTTTATGGGAAGCCACTAAAAGGCTGCCATTTTATTACCCATTAAAAAAGATGAAAAAATTAAATACAGTTGTGAAAGACATTTGCTGGAAGTAATAAATAATTTACCTCCAATTTTCACGCACTGAAAATTAAACTGGCAACTGCTCCAAAAGTTACTAAAATTAAGGTGACAAAAGTATTTCAGAATCCCATGCCTGCATTAAAATAGCAAAAATGCTGTACATGGCAGGAAAGCAAAAATCAGGTCTGTAGATTTAAAGGGCATTTCCCCTTCCACCACTGCCTTCATGAAATAATGGATGGCTTTGTTATATGGGCTCCATTTCACCGGCCTCACTCTGAAGTCTCTGGCCACTGCTTCCTGGGGTACAACCAACATTTACCCCTCCATTCTCCCTGACCCAAGCAGAGAGCACTCCTTCCCTGGGCTCTGTTAACAAACACTCCTGGACCACAAAGATGACTCTGGATCCAGGGATGAGTCCCTGCTGCAGGAGGAGACAACACAGAGGGAGGGATTTCCGGCCCGAGCTTATGGTGCTCCTCCCAGACCTACAGCCCCAGCTGCACAAGGACAGGGGCAGTTCTCCTGGAGCAGGGTTCCAGCCCCACCTGTCATGCTTGGTGCAGTCCCACCATGCCAAAGGCCAGCTGTGCCTGGAGAGCACCGGGACCATTCACTCAGTGGCAGCTGTGCTGGGGACAGGACATAACCTGCAGTTAGGAGAAGTGGTCAGAGGCGTTCTCCTCCCATCAGCCACACAGGCATAAAAAGGAGCACGGAGTATTTTCCTGAGGATAGTGAGACCTGCTCATCATGGAATTCATTATGGTGTTTGGCGATTCTGGTAAAGGATTAGTACAAACTCTTTCCCCTGCCCTTCTTGGTGTAGCTTAGCACTGATACAAATACAGATGATGGTTCTTTAGGATTCCCTCTTGTTACCTCAGAACCCTCTAGCTTTTCCAGCCACATGTCCAATATACTGCCTGTCTGGGCTTGACTTTCCATGGAACGGGACACGAGTGCAGAGACACTTTCACTGCTGGAAACTGCTAGGGAATGTGAGAAAAATGGAAGCCAGCAAGGAACTAGCTCTGATCTTGTGGAATCATGGGAACCTGCAGTAACAGGGTATGAAATGTCATTATTCTGTTAAATTAGACTATTAATTCAGCTCAGGATCCTATGGCCACTGCATAATGTGCAGTACTTAGTTCTGCTCACGGAGTCCTCACTAATGCTCTGGGAACACCATGTGCCCTCAGAGGGACGTGAAGGACTGCGCCGGAAATTACTACTGATCTTAACATCACATCCATATGGCTGAGGGGGCCAGTTAGCCTATACAATTCATTGAGGATGTTTCCATCTGTGAATAGTTCCCATTATACCCTAATTGTGTCAGACTAAATGTATTTCTAAAATATTTGCGGAAGTTAATATTTATAACAGACATTAGGCCTAATCCAGCCCTATTTCTGGCTTCCCCACGCCTGGGTTGACTTCTCTGGCTACTTTGGAGGGGGGAGGTTGTCCCCTGCAAGCACCAGAGACTGGGAACCATACTCTCTTTTATTTTTGTTGGAACAAAATGTTGTACAGGGAAATAAAAGGCAATGCCTACAAAGAACACTTCATCTCAGTGAGTTTTCAACAGAAAGAACCCGGTGCAGGTGGGAGTAGTTCTGATCCAAGAGTAGTTCTGACCCACTTCAGCTCCCTGCCCGGGGCTGCAGGAGAAGCCCAGCTGTTTGCAATGAGGGGTAATGCCAATATCCCATCCGGGTCTGGACTGGCCATGGGCACTGCAGTGATGGGGGGTATTGCCTTCACCTGAGCACGGGGGCTCTGCAACGGCGAAACAACGGTGAACAGGTGAAAACAGCCTGACCCGCAGCTGGCATCCTATGGCACCCTACCGGCTGCTGAGCAGCAGGAAGTCAAAAGGGAGAAGCACAAGCAACTTCCTTTCGTGCTGGGAATGACTGCATCCCCCAGGTAAGGCTGCAAGAGGATTGAGCTGCTGAGAGCCCAGAGTTCGTCCCGGTGGCTGGGACCTCCTGCAGCAGCCTGCCTCCTCTCCTCCTCTCTGTTCGGTGCTTCTCAAAGGACAGCCAGCTTCTGACAGGTGACTGGGCTATGTGTGCTTTTGCCTTTTCACAGTAGTGACCAGTGTAATGTGGAATGGGAAATCTTTAAGGGATTAACTTTTTTTAGTCAATGTGCTGCCTCTTAACTTACAAATCCTATAGAATTCTTCTTTTAGTTGGTCCCCTTGTCTCTGAGCAATGTTTTTTTCCAATTGGTATGTAGTCACCATGTGGGTTTCAGACTGAGGATAAGGCTTGGAAAATTGGTACTTAAACCCACACTTGAATGCTGACACCAGATGCCGAGCTCTCAAGTAGCTCGGCCGAAGTGCTGCCCCTTACATATTCAGCTCTGTGGCCAAATGGCACCCCTGCCTCCATTGCCACAAAGGCTATGCTAAGGCTACTTAGTGAACAGCACCACAGAAAGAACTCGGCGTCACTTCTTCGTTAGAAAGACAACAGAAATGCTCAACACAGCCACAGCATATAAATCCTCTCTTGAGTGATGCTGAAAGACATGCCAGACTGATCTGCAGCTTGCAAATACTCTGCCTTTGCTGGCAACAGCTTTGCTAAACTTTTACCTTTCTTAGCAGAGGAAGAAAAAGTGACAAAGCAAAAATAACAGTAGTAAAGGTAGCCATAGCAAGCAACAGTCACTCTCTCCTCCCTCTGATTTTCAGCCACTCACTTCCAAGTTATCAGAAAACTCACAGAAGTTCCACACACCTTTCTTAGCACTCATTCAGGCAGGCAAAGGGATGTTTTGCACAACTTCATGACCCTGACCAAGTTCTCAGCCTGTCTGACTAAACTGGCGATGCCATGTGTGTGTGCCTGTGTGGTTCGTGTATTTGAGTATTTGTGCGTGGCTTCTGTGGGGGAAACACCTGGGGTGGTTGTCAAAGGCATCTTTTAAATGTGAGTTTGCACTCATTTTGTGATACCACAGACAGCCTAGGGTTATTCCCTTTGTCTGTCTGTCCATCTGGTAGAACATGGCGAGACACAGGTGAGGTGTAGTAAGCTGCAGGTGTGACTGAGGTAGCAGGTAACCTGCTGTTGCAGAGGGGTGTCAGGCGAGCACCCGGTGAGTTCCAGAGTTAGATGTGCATGTGGGCAGTGGGACTGCTGGATGAATCCAGCTGTGAGAGGTGTGGCCAGGCTGTGCTGGGCTGTTCTGCCAACATTGAGCCAGTAAGCTACGACAGTGGTTGCTGGGTCAGGTGTAATTATGAGCTTGCTGCCTGCTAGCTTTTGAGGCCTGCACTGTTAGAGGGAAGTACAACTGTGCCACATTAACATGAGGCACTTGGCGCTTGGGGTGGGAATGTCAGCGCATCAGCCCGAGCACCCGAGTGCCTCCTCTGAGAGCACTAAATGGTGCCGGATCGGCTCTCATGCTATTGAGATATTTATTTTGTACTTGCTTGAAGAATCAGGCCAATGTTTTTGAAAGCACATTCAACTATACCATATGCCTACTTAAATCATCCCTATCAAACAAGTTGTGGGTTGCTGCTCTGGTTCATTCTGTTCTGTTTTCCCTCCCTTCCCAATGTGTTTATGTGTATTTATCCAATTTGCTCTGTTCCTTGTGCCAAATGGCAGGTCTGAGATCCCAGCCAGGCAGGGGCAGCTGTGCTATTGTTGGTGTTTGACAAAACGGAGGTCATGGGCTGGGCCTGCAACTGTAGCTCTAATGACAGCTTGTGTCGGACATTACAGGGCAGGCACAAAGTCGTCAGGGTTCAGGAGCCCTCAGAAGTAGGAATAAACCTTAACTTGCCCCTTGGCAACTAAGAACTCAAGTCTTTTAAGAAGTAATTCCTGTGCAAAATAGCCTCTTGCAAAATATTCTGCTGTTTGTTTACTTTATTGCCGTAACTCCTTCCTCTGTCTGGAAAACACCCAACTTTAAACAGCCCCACCACAAAAGGCCAAAACCTGAAAAAACAGCCTAGCTGGAAGAAAGGGAGTCTCCTGCATGGAACTGATCCTAGCTGTTCTCACTTCAAAGATTGATGAGAGTCATCAGCTGTGCCAGCCTAGGAAGCAACTGCCTGCAGAACGGAGTAGGCTTTTGTCCTGCACAGGAGAACTCTTCCCTCCCTGGAAGGTTGTTCCAAGTCCAGCCCAGCAGCTCCAGGCAGTGGCACGGCAAGGCGTGATCATTCCCAATGCCCTTTGTTCAGCAAGAGGTCCATGTGCAGGGCCTGGGAATTCTAAACTCTCCGCTCCTTGGGTAGCCTGACACTTGATCCCCTCTCCTGCTGCCTTTCAGCCCAGAAGGCAGGAGTCTCTAAGCTATTGAAAAGGGTGCTCCCGGGAGCTGCATGCCGGCTCTGAGGCAGCAGAGCAGGCTGCGGTGGCTGGGCAGCTGAGGAGAGGAGGCGCACATCCCTGGGGCCGCTCGGGGAGCATGCAGCTGCCGCGAGGCTGCCTGGCTCTGGCCGTGGCACTGCCATGCTGCTCAGCACAGAAGAGGGTGCGCTGGGGAAACAGCACATCTGTCACCCACACACAGCCACAACCTCCACTCAGGGCAGCACCAGATGTGTTTATTCGAAGCATGTACTTACTAGCTACTTAATGGCTTAGAATTATTAGCCGCAAGTAAATTAGGCAAACATATTCACCATCAGTCACTTTACCAAGCACCGCTTCTTCAACACTGCTTTTACTTCCTGAGTGCCTTTATCAAGCACAGGAAAAAGGAAGAGAAAACTAAAAATTTCATAAAGGAGCTACGGCAAGAAATAAATGTGTGAAAGGTGTTTGTGGCATCCTAATGAATGCTAGAGCGCCCAGGTAATGCCTTAGCCAAGTGCCTCTCCCTGCTGCCAGTACAGGGGAGGAAGCAGTGAGACTTAAGGGCCTGCAGTTGATGGGGAAGAAAAGAGAAGTAACAGTGAAAAAAATTATTCCTTGGTATAGTTAAGTCGAATTTGCAAAGGCTGCCTTCCCTGCTGCTGCATGTACTGGGTATGTGCCTGGTGACTGGAAGCTCTCGCTTGGCATCCTGCCTGCACGATGAATTTGAGCAGTTTGTCAGTTCCTGGCTCCCAGGTCGCAGGCAGCAGTGAATGGAGTAAAGGCAGAAGAGGATCTGACTTTGGGCAGTGCGGACAGCCAGGATCCCTGCTTAGGAGCCTGCTGTGACAACCATTCCATAGAACACCTTCCAGTTGCTCTCCAAAGGGACAGCTGTCTAGAGACCCAGCAAGGTAACCTGAAGCATAGACCCCACAGCCCGTTCATGTTGTCTGTGCCTGTTTGCTTTCATGTGTCCACGCTCTTTCCCTTAAATCTGGTGCCAGTACTAACAAATACCACACTTAGAAAACGGAAAGCAAGATTCAAGGTACCCCCGTCTCAGTGTCATGGAAACATCTTGCACCTAGAAATCCTACAGCACCTAGAGCTGAGTGTGAGGCATGCGATGGGTAACGGATTACCTCTTGCACTCCTGTGTGCTTTGTGCCAAGTGAGCTGCCCCAAACTTCGTCAGCTCCTTGGAAACTGCAGGTAACCAAGAATTTGCCAATACAGGAGTAGTCATTTTCCTTCCTACCACCCAGAAAATAATTCCTATTGAATCTTTGCTTTTTAAGTGCCACCAGCTGATTGTGTTGGACAGGATGTAGGAAGGGATAAATGGAAGCTTAAGACAGCAGTAGTTGAATAGGGGGCAAATAAAGTCATTAACAGCAGCAGTGTGGACTGTCTTACCTTGGCATGCAAGCTGATCATCAAGTCGAGGTACCTGTGACAGAGGTTTGACTTACACTCGGGTTTAGGCTGGAATTTGGGTTTTTTTGACTCTGTTACTACTTAAGCTCCCGAGCCCAAAGAGGTGGACACTGCATACTTCTGTCCTAGCAAAACCTGACTTCAAGTGCAGGATGCACAAAGATGGAAGCTGGCCAGCACTGCAGCTGCGTGAAAAAACAGACTTCTGTAGTTCCCTGAACTATTTTAAGAACAATGACAATTGCTCAGCCTGTTGTTTCAGTTTGAATAATCCATTGCCTAGCCCACATCTATCCTTTCTTGCCTGGCTTAGAGGAGAGTCTGCACAAGATTAGATTGCATGCTTGCAGTAGGCACCATCAAATCCGAAATGTTACTGCAATATCCCAGTGAGAAATGAGAGTGCAAATGGAGCTAAGTAGTAGTCACATAAATATTCACTAGAAGCATTTCGGTAAAACAGTGTTTTGTTGTGCTAGTTTAAACTGCAGTTGTCAACCACTCACCTAATAAAAGCAAATTTATAAGTGTTGAGGCAGTGCAAGAAATGCAGGTTTTCCTGCTGGCGTCTCCATGCAAGGCAGAGGGGGTTTCACCAGTGGCTCACCAGAGCAGAGGGCAGCTGTAGGTGAAGCCAAGCCTGCAGACAGATTGTTCTGAATGCAAACTCACAGAACTTAGGGCAGAAGGGAGAGAACAAAAGTGAAGCTAGCAAGGAACGTAGACTTTTAAAAATCACTGTTCTTCCTGTACTGGTGTTCAAAGAGACAAGGGCTCTGATTGCTTTCTGAGGCACAGTGACTACAGACACACGTACAGTAATGGAGAGGTCATGGCCATCTCTGGTTTGGTTTGATTCTCTCGAGCTGTGGCAGGACAGCAAATCCCTGTCCCAGCTAAAAAGGAGAATTGATTTTCTCAAATATTCTGAGACCTTAAAAGCGTGACCTTTAAATGGGCAGTGCAGTAGAATCAGAGTCCTTTTTACTGACCAGCCTGATTGTGTTGTTATGCCTGCCATCACAGCGTGTCAGTGATCTCTCAAAGCTATTCAGCTGGGGTTGGGCTCCTCACCCTCCTGCAAGGTGTATGTATACTTTCCCTTTTTGCTTTATTTCAAATTTGTAATGTGTTTTATAAGGCATGAGTTGCTTGTGTGCAGATATCCTGTTAGCTGATCAGGAGCCTTGTAAATGAGCTGGGTTTGTAAGCAGACTATGGAATTTTGCACTTTGGAAGCGGCATGACAAGAAGGGATTTTAAATGGCACAGGTAGCACAGTCATGTTGTCACCCAACCTAAGGATGATACATCCAACTGCTACAGGGTACTGTGGAAAAGCAGGCTTTGAAAAGAATGTTTGGTTAAATCTACAGCTGGCACTTGGGAAGCTCCAGACTCAATGCAGCCGACAGCTGGGAAGGAAGCAGAAATACACCATGGCCTAAGTCCAGCAGAGCAGGGACCCACCAACCCGACATCCTGGATACTGTGGCATTTTATCTATTCCACACAACCTAGTACTGCTCTGCATGGGAAAACTGCTAATTCATCAGGCAAAAAGAAGTGTCTCCAATTGTGAAAAAATACGATGAAACCTGTTACATGAGTCTTGACTGTTCACCCAGAAACCAAGCTGCAGGCTTAAAGGTCACAAAGCAAGCTAACTTGGGCTGCTAGCGTTCTCTTAATTCCACCCCAAAGAGCACTAGAAAACAACAGAGCGGTTGTTGCTACATTAGTGACTAATATTAGCTCCAATACATGAGGAATTACTGGGAGATATCCAGCACTAGTCTAGGCTGTGCCAATGGGAAGTCAAGAGTTCAAGTATGTACGTATCTTTCATAGCTGTCAGTCTTGTGCACAGTAAACTGCTCAGCTCTGGGCCAAAGCTCCAACTCCTTCAATAGCAGGTTAGGGAACTGTGTTTTACATGGTAACTGGGGAAAATATATTTTCCTGTAAAACTCCAAGTGCATTGTGCCGAGGTGCACCATCCGCACTGCAGTTTCAGGGTGGCAGCTGTCCAGTTCCGTAATGCTCCACAGGGTAAGGAAAAATGCCGCACGTGCAGCTAACTTCCGCGCCTTTAACCTACACAGAACGTGTCATGCATTTCACGAGTGTTTGACAGGACAGGCTGTTTACGTACTCTGGGACAAACTGTGTGTGGAAAAGCATTTACAGCGTCAGCTTTTGGGGAGTTTCATACTGGGACCTAACTTGCTACGGTTCTTCTCTTCTACGGTGTCCGCACGGAAATACCTGGCCTGGGGAGGCGGGGTTTTCACCCGACTGACTGACATTGTTCCGATGACAGAATGAGTTCCTTTACAACTGCGGTGGTGCTGACTGGTTTTAGCTAAGCCAGGAGCTGCAGAGCTGCTGTGCTGAATGCTGGCATGCTCCCAGTTGAGCACTGCTGCTGTGCTGTGGGATGCACAGGGGTGTGACACCCTGCTGCACCTGGGACAAGATGCATGTGTCACATGGCTGTGTGAAAAGCAACATCAGGAAACGCACAGCTATTGAATCCCTCACGCCCTTCCTCTGCTCTCTATGTGGCTCTGCTCTGTGCTTGTGCTTGCTCTCCCTGCCAGCTACGACCCAGCTCTGGAGGCAGCCCCTCTGCCCTGAGCCACCCCACTGGGGTCAAGCACTGCAGGTTTCCCCTCCAAAGCCTTCCAACTTCCCTCCCTCAGCCTGTCATTTAATGCACGGACCAGATGTGTGTTTGGAGCTTTGCTATCCATCTGACAGCACAAGTGAGGCAGCTGATTGTTGCTCAAGTCAAAAATGTGACTACAGACAAGTCATCTATACAACATGCTTAGTTCTTCAGCTGCTGGAACTGCCACAGACAAATGCCAATGCAGAACCGCTGTGCTTCCTACTGGATTTGTGTTAGCCTCATCCCCAGTAAGTCTTTGGGAAGAACTACTTGCCAAACAGGGAGAAAGCCAACAGCCAAAGCCTTGGCCCTCCCTTAGGACCCAGATCTGATGTGCAGTTTTCTGACTTCAGCTTAGCTTAGGGTCTTCAGAAATCTGCACAGTGAAGTCCAAGTGATCATAAGGCCCTGAGGCACGTTTGAGTTGGAGAGGAGGAGGGAAGGATTAGTTCTCCAAGGGCCAGAAGTAATGTGCAGCCCTGGCCAGTGACACTGAGAATAAGGCCAGAGCTGCAGTTTAGCCCCAGTGCTGCAGCTGTTAACTCAGTGCCTCATTGGATCAGGACGTGCAGAGCAGGGGTACACGTCCTGACACCTTATTTTAATAATAGCTTGTAAGTGTCACTGGTAATGTCATCTCTTTAACAGTGGGCCTGAAGATGATCCAGACGAGAGCATATTATGCCCTGTTAAAACAGCTAATCTGCATAAAACTTATGACAAGCCAGATCTTTTCAGTATTTCATAAACTGGCTGAATATTCATTTTTAAGGCACTGTCCAAATAGGTTTGGTCACAGATGACTACTGAAAGCCCATTCCAAAGCTGGCATATACACCAGGGAAATAACACAAGAATGGGGAAAAAATGCAACAACAAACCATCCCCCTGTAAAAGCAACTAATATTGCCTTCAGCCAAACCCCTCCCAATTAACATCAGCTATAATGCTGCCAAATTCCAGCAAAATGTGGGCTGGCATTTGGTTCAGTACTTACTGGCCACTTTTGTACAGGATCGGTGCAGGGCAGAGCAAAAAATCAGATTGTACTGTTTTAGGCTTTTCATCTGAAAAAAAAAAAACCACACGATCTTACTATACTGTGCAGCTCAGACCAGAGGCTGCTGTGCGAACGTGCCGCGAGCTCCCTCAGTTCCCGTGCGCCTTGCTGCTCTGTCCCGGCTGGAACCGGCAGCAAGGAACACGGAGCCCCAGAGCTGGCTGTAAATGCCACGTGAGCCAACAGTCCAGCACTTATTTGAACTACTCGAGTCAGCTCATGCTCTTCCAGAAAGAACATTTCCTAGAATCAACGCCGTCTTTGCGGAGAGCGAGAACACTGTTAGTAGCTTCCTGGTGTTTGGAGGATGAAGGTTTGTCTCTAACTGGCTCCATCCTGTGCATTGCACTACAGCACTGTTTTATTAGCTGTGACCCAGGTGTCATTTGCTCCAGTGTTTCTTTTGCTTTTGAGTCTCCGTGATTTGCAAACCTCTTACACTTACAAAGCACCTATCTGTAGACCACATGAAGTGTTTATTTGCAGAGCCTTGTGTCCAGTACAGAATTTCTGTTCTGGAGACGTGAGGAGGAGAGGACAGAGCTTTGTTGCCTCACATGTTTGGTAAGCTGGAAAATTCTGCTCCTGTATACAGAACCATCTGCCCAAACTTCCCCACAGCAGGACTGATGATTTCTGTGCAAGGACTATTTCCTGACTCTGGGGTGACAGCAGATAAGTGATCTGCCAGATCAACGTAGAGATGACTCTGTCCTGCATTTCAGGAACAGGCAGAGAGACGAGTGGCTCAGGGGCAGCTGAAGGAGGAGCTGTTGGCATAAATGAGCTTTTCGAATGTGCTATAATCTGCACTGACTGCTTGGCCTAGATTTGGGGCTAGTTGTGAGGTGGGGAAGAGGGATTAGCACATTGCCATATGTTTTTGTCTTAATGGTATGTTTCATAGATTATTCTTCTATCCCACAGCTCCATTTGGCAGGTTTCCTTTCTAGCATTTGGTAATGGTTCTTTATAAATGCAGAACGAGAAAGATGCCAAATGCATCCTTTAAAAGCAGGGGAACTGACACAGTAAGGGTGTGCTCAGAGGCTGGTCCAAAAGAGAGCCCAGGCTCTCAGTGAGGGGAACTCCAGTGCCAGCAGACCCTCACCCACGTGCCCTCTCTCTGTGCCTTCATGTACCAAGGGTTCTGCAGAGGGACTGCCAGTCTTCTGTAGAGGAGACTGCAATGACACAGGGATGATTGCCCTTCTCTTGGGACCATCTCCTTCCTCCTGCTACTGCTCCAAGCGCCCTGCCTACCTTCCTGTTCATCCCAGCTTCACTGGCCCCCTTTAGGCTTCCTCTGAAAGGGGCAATCAGAACCCAGAACAGAGCTGTAGAGAATGATCTTGTGTACCGGGGGAAGGACTGCTTGAAATTTCCCTGTTTGCTTCCTGTATTACTCCCCAACAGCTCGCTGTTGTCCATCGCTGAGGATGTGGACTGGGGGGGATGTAGAAGGCCCTGGCAAGACCCCATAGAGCAGATTGTGTTTTTATAATCAATACATGACTGTGCCATTCCCCTCCCCTCATGTGCTTCAGCACACCCCTTTCTGAAGCCAAGAAAATACAAGCAACCCAGAGCTGTAGTTGGCAATTCTCACATCAGATGGTAGCAAGTGTTTGTGGGCAATGGGAAGCAGAGGTGACAATTGTAATGGAAACTGAAGGGAAATTTATACAAGCAGAATTGACTTACATGGGCTGCCTGCTTCTAGAACTACTGGGTTATCCTGTTTTTCTGGCAAATTTGTGTAGGTATTTAACAGGCAGGAGAGATTGGCAGCCCATTCCAGTATATATGATATCCAGGGTAAGGAAGAAACGGCACTGGAAACACAAGTTTGATTGTGTAGGAATTTAAGACAGGCTAATACAGAAATCAGACAGCAGGCAGGGAAAAAATCAGTAGTACTTTTTTCTTCAAGTACATTTTAGGTTGTTTTCCAGTCTGGCTAGCATCTAAGGGATACAGCTTAGAGCTGGAAGTTGGATGCCCTTATCCTAGCCATCCACTTGCGCTTCTGGATAGAAAAAGCAAACTCGGATAAAAGCTACAGGGAAGTCCCTGTACGAGGTGTCATGGTCACCATCTGAAGCAGAATTGCTTTGGGCTATGGCTGCAGTAAGCCCTGATGCTGGGGACACGGAACTCACGGACCAGACAAAATACACCACTGTTCTGACCTGGCCTTTTTCTGCACTGTTGCAGGAGGAGGACTGATGTGCCCCTGAAACCCACAGCACACCACCCAGAACGAGCAGAGACCTTGCAAGAAAACAAGGTAAGTGCCTCTGGGAATTGCAGTGAAGGTGTCTTGGCCAGGATGATCGTGCAGGAAGGGGCCTCAGTCAGTACACTGCAGCCATGGGTTTGTTCGTCAGCAAACATCCGCTTGCCCAAACATCAGGAGCCAAACAGTTCTCATCATTCTAATGCCCATGGCCAGGGGGCTGCCAACAGCACTCACAGCTAATGGCGCCTGGCAGCAAAATCAAACCACTGAGCAGAGAGTCAAACAACTTCCCTTCCCTTACTAATCCTCAGAGCTTTCCTGTTCTCCTCCTCTTCGATATTTTTCTCTTTCAATTTTCATCAGCTAAGGTAACGAGAAGCAAAATCAATCACTGCCTCAGGACTACAAAGGCCGACCATCTCAAACATCCACACTTACGGACTGTAGTTCCGTTCACTTGATAGGTACAAGTCACGCTGTCGGTTCTCCCACCAAGGGTTAAGCCACTTCCTCTGAGAACAACTTGAAACTCCTCTGGAAGGAAAAGCAAACACACAAAATCACCACACTTCAGTGCACTAAGGGCAGTAAGTTACACCATGGCAATTTCATTTAGTGCGCAATAAACAAAGCACAACACAGTAATGCTTCCAACTTAGCGACAGCTCCTTTTTTCCTGAATGCTTGCACTGAATTCTCCTCAGAAATGGGGGAAATCAAGATTTGTTCCCAAATCTTTATTGAGACAGCCCTATGAAACTGGAAGCGAATTCAGACTATCATAGGATTTGGGGCTCAGCTGCACAGCAAGACACAGTTTCTCAGTGAATGAGAAATGAGAAATCTGGGACTCAGAACAAGACTCCTCAAACCCAGATCAGGCACACTTGAAGTGCCAGATGAAGAAAGCATTTTTCCTTAGTACTCTTGCTCTGCAAGTTGCCTAAGGGCCACGCTATCTGTGAGCTGTGCAGAGGAGTAGTGAGAACAGTTTTTTACCAGGGCCAGTGACTTCACCCAGAGCATCCGTGTTTTCACAAAAATATCCAAGTAACATTTTGCAACTACCTTATTTTGATTGGTCTCCTAACATGTGTGGATTGTGAAGCTCAGAAAGAAGACAAGGCCTTAAAAATCTTGGAACTCTTCTATTTCCTTAATATACTGCTCTTGCTGCCCAAAAACGCAGTCACAGGCTTTACTGCATTACGCTCCACAGATGTTGGGGCAGATTTGGGACAAGTGGAGAGCGGATTTACGGGAGAGGGGCAGGCAAATGCTCTCCAGCTTCCATGTGCATTACTTGAGCTACAGAAATAAGCCCTGGTGGTCAGCTCCTCTGAGGAGAAGTCAACAGAGAAATCCAGTGTTTCTTTAACTTCTTGAACACTTCAGTTAAAGATGCTTTATTCTAGACACATGCAGTTTTCCTTTAGATGAAACAGGCAAAGCACAGTCCTATAATAATTGAATAGTATATTGAAATTATAAAACCTTACCTCCTACGCAGACACTGGATGGCTCCAAATATAAAATCTCAGTGCACGATTGTTTCAAAACCTATTGCAAAGGAGGAAATAGTCACAAATAGGCTTCATAGTGCTCTTTCCATGAGCAATCTCACTTTGAAACAAATGCTCATCCCTAGAACACACATACAGCTACAGGTTTGGTTTGCTAAGTCTGACTTTGTAGGATGCTGCCTGGGGCATGCATGTACAGCTCCTGCACACCTGTACAGTCAAGTCTAGGATTTCCTAAAGCTTGGATTGGTTTGTTAAACCCTGGAGAGCCTTCAAAATATGATGATGTCCAGATCCCTAACCTAATTTTCCATGAACCCCAATCCTAGCGTTTAAGCCAAAAATTAATCACAAGGATCCCGATCCAAAACCTAATCCAGTCAAAAGCAGTCTTCCGACAATCAAGCCTGGTCAAGCCAAGTGCACATTATCGCGAGCGCTGGCACCTTGCCCTATGTGAAGCGGCACAGGAACGCTCCTGACTGCATCCCCCTTGGATGGGGATCTCGCTTCAGCTCTCCCTGCTGTAAGGGATATTTTTAGCAGGCATTTGTAAACATTCCGTGGCATCAGTTCAGGTCCCTGTAATCACGTGCACAGCACGGAGTCCTGTTACTGTCCCCTCTCTGTCGCTGTTTGCCAGGTTTGTGCCTGCTGCTGAGCTGCCCTGACTTCCTGGGAATGTCCCTCTGTCTCACTCTTAACTCCTGCCTTCCTCTCAGTAGGACTCTTTACACTCTGTCTATGATGCTTCCCAGTGGTCCGTGTTGCTGCACATCCAGGCTCAGCAGAAACAATTGTATAGTTACTGTTCTGACAAGAAGCATGCCAAGCTCCAAGAAAGAGAGCATCCTGCCTCACTGAACACTTCCCATATTGCCTCTCTCCCCACAAACTGTCGTGCGCAAATTAACTTTTTAGTGCTTTAAAATCCACGTTAAATATTAAGTAGTATTTAAGAAAAATTGAGACCTTGCAGGCGCGTGCATTTGGATGAGACACAGCAACAGAGATCTTAGGAAAGAATGTAGCCTGGAGTTCAGTGCAAGCCAAGCAGTTTGTATTAGCTGAGGATCTCGCTTCCAAAAAAGGGCTTTAGCCTTTTGAATCTTATTGCAGCATGGCGAGAAGCTTCCTGTGGCTTCTTTGAGGGCTGGGGAATATTTTGTGCAGCATTTTATTCCTTTACTGTAAAAGCATATTCTGCTTTTTTCACTGAAGAGTCAGATGAACGGCCCAAGTGAAGCTGAGACTAGAGGTGAGCTTTATGTGAAGCACAGATCCAGAATGTGGCACAGAATTCAGTAATTTTGTTTTTAGAAGGAGAACCTTCCAACCCCTGTCCTGGCCCCATTTGCTCAGTGTCTGAGCAGGGGTCACTGGTATGAACTGCAGGTCAGGGAGAGAAGGCATTGTGGGACAGGATCTGACTTCCCTTGCAAAGCAGTAGTTCTCTAACTGCATTACATCCCAGGGTGAATTTTCTAACACTGTGCTTCCAAATGCAATATAAATCAGGAAAAAACCCACCTGGGACATATTTAACTACCTTTGGATTTAAGAAGAAACTGGGAGGGGCAGACACAACAACCCCAAATGAGCTGAAATATGCTGTAGATAAAATGATCACAAATCCTGAACAAAAGGAAATTTCAATACAGGGCTCAGGATACACTGATTTCCTGCATGGAATCCATTTTCATACGTGCCCTTGACTAAAGCAGGAAAACACTGGGTATTAATACTGCTCCTAGAATTAACTGCTTTGACAATAATTTTTTATAATTTTCATTACTGCCATCCTTTGCTTAGCTTAAGCAAACTGTACTGTTTGAAGACCCTGCCTCTTTGCAAGGGTGGTGGCCTAATTCTACCATTTTCCCCCAAACAAAGCTTGTATTGGGGTGAAATAAGCCTCTGAAACTACTAAAATTTGGGTTTGTAACTTTACCGGGTTCTTTTTAATTCTTCAAAAACCCTCTTGATAGTCCATGCTTTAAAAAAAAAAAAAAAGGTGGTGGTAGAGAAATGTGCCTTGTCCCTAGGAGCTCCTCCCTTCAACATCAAGTTACCTTAAAAAGCAGAAATCAAACCTCGTAAAGGACTAACTGGGTTCAGGTGGAACCAGTCAGAAGGGCATAGATTTAGTTCTTTGCTTTAACCTCTGCTTATGCTCTGGGTTCTCTTCAACACTCCCTCTAAGCAACACTGAAACACTGTTCAGAACTAAGTTTTCCTACAGTTAAATAAAAAACATCATAGTCTCTGCAGGGTCGAAGCCCATGAGCTGTCCTGAGCACCAGCTGTGTGAATGCTTTGGCTGACAAGGATTCTGCTACAATAGAAACCTGAGAGTATTTTCAATACAGCAATTACTGCATGCACTTTCACCTGTGGGGGGCAAAAAACATACCTGCACATCTTACAAGGAGGTACAGAAACTCGATGCCTTTCTTTATTTCCATTCCTCTTTTCTGTTTTAGTCTTTTTTTCCCTTTCCACGCAAGCTGCTCCTTCCAGCCAGCACAGTGCATCCCAGCACTCCAATACAAAGTTTATTTCCCTGAGGAGAACTGATGTGAAGGCATCTTACCCATTTTCCCTATGATCCATGTGCATTTATTTAACATGCCTTCGTGCCCCTGTCCTTTACAATTTAAAACTAACTTTTTAAAGTTATCCTGATGTGGAAACCTGGGCTGCAAAGTCAGCAAGACCAAAACAAACTCCACAGAAATCTACACGATGCTCCCTCTTTTTCAGTTCAGGATAATCCAAGACACTGCAAATTCATTATTTAGAAACCACCTGCCCACAAGAAAAGTTGAAATAATAACTCTATAAGGCCATCCTTGGATAGGATAGTTAAGCACTCTGCTGACATAAAATAAATTCAAATAAGACAAATTGCCTTAGTTTAACAGCATGCAAGGAGAGATTCAGAGAATTGATGTCATCCACTACATCTTCAGAGGTCCACACCAAACATAGGACTCTGTGCCCAGGCTCACAAAAGCTTTCCTCTCATTCCCTGCCCTCCTCCTCCTTCCAGTGCCAGCCGGCCCAGAGAGAACCAATTCCCCACAAACCCAAGTGCAAAATAGAGCAGAAACCTGTCGGCCTTTGTCCCGTTGCCTTGCAGCTTCTCGAGTGGAAAATTGTGCTACGACTAGAGGGTGTTCTTCGCCTTCTGAGGCAACCTGTGCAGTGCAGGACTGGTTCCAGCTGGAACCGGAGCCAATTGAGGTAAAGTGACCACAGCTGTGAGCTCATTAACAAAGGTGTGGCTGCTGGGACAAGAGAAGGCGGTGGAGCTCTGTTCTTCAAGGTAGTTAATCTCTTGGACTGTAAGAAAATGAGACGTGGAATCCAGACCCCAAACAGGCTCTTGTTCAACAACAATTCAACAGACTGCTGAGGAAATGATTGCGTAGCTTCTCCATGTGCAGGACTTGCAGCAAACAAGCATCTTAAACACTGGCGTTTCTTAGGGCCTGTTCTTAGAGCAGCCAGCACAGGAACCAGCGGCACGAGTGCAGCTTGTGCTCCTGCCCGGCGCTGCTCCGCAGGGATGGCGGGATGCGGGGCAGCCTCCCGGCCCTTCGGTCAAATCCCTTCTTACGGCTTTTAAGTGAGCGGACGCTGTGCAGTTTCTATAGCATCTCAGTAAAGCCAGTTAATAGCTTCAGAACACTTCCAAGAGCAGAAGTTACCAGAACGGAGGCATCCAGGATACCCAGGGGGACTCGCAAGCCAACTCACCCTTGATGTGAACTCCCTGGCACGTGTTGGGTCCTGCCTGCCCAAACAAGCTTTTCTTTGCTGAAAGGGTCACTTGTCAGTCAGCTGCTAGGCTGCCCAGCTCCTCTGGGAACACCATGGCCATGCAAACTGGGGCTGTGGACCTGTCTCCAGGCTATTTCAGTGGCTTACAAGCAAGCACATGCGTATATCTTCTTTAAACAGTTGTAGGAAGTTCATTTATCAGGTCCACTCATCCATTACCAAAAGTTTTACCAGCTTTTCCATGTGGCCCCACTTTTCACCCAGTGCATTTTTCCCAGACCAGCCTGATAGTTAATGAATAATTAAAATCCAAATCCATCCTCGTGGCTTTCTATGCACTTCCCACTAGAAGGTTCCTGAAGGCTCACACAAACTTCAGTCCACTATTTCTAAAGCAGTGGATTCTCATTTTTGTCATCATTAACACATTTCCTCCTATTAGAGTTGTTCCAGAAACACTGCCTGTTTCTGACCTGCAGGTGTCTGAACTGATGGCACGCTCGGGTTTTGCCAGCTCCGAGCTACAGAAACACCCCACGTCCAAGTTCTGACATCAGCACTGAAAGGGCAGATGTCCCTGCAGCATCCCACACAAAGGCAGCCGACCAACAGGCTGACATCGAGCTCCCCGCTGCTCATGGTCTTAGCAAACTCCACCTCTGTTAAGAAATTTAGCCTTGTCAGAGATCTTTCCCCTGCTTTATGAGATGTTCCCTCTTGTGGAAAATGTGCTCTGTGGATCTTCCAGGACCTCTTTAACCTGTCACAGACCTGGCCTGGCCCTGCCTGGACTCTCTTTTTCATCCTTGCTTCTTCTGCCACTTACAAGTTCTCACTGTTTAAGAGCAAAGCAAGATGGACCCTGCAGCTTTTTGGGTATTCAGCCTGCCATACCCTCAGCACATGCTGTGGAATAGAGCTGTACCAGGCGGCACAGGTTACACAAACAACTACTTTCCCTTCCAGAGCTCTAATGAAGGTTGTGTTCCGTGAAATTGTGACAACAGTGCACTAGTAACGAGCCATGGAGCCACCCAACCGTATGGAGACAATTAACAAAATACACTAAGTGTCAATTTATCTTGCCACCTCACTCAGTTTTGCTTGGCCCTGTATGCAGTTCAGAACTTTCTGGCAGCAGGCAGCACCATAAATCATAACTTGCATGGCATCTGTCCTTGCCCAGAACCGTACACTGTGTGTGGGGTTTGGGTAGGTCATCATCACAGCTGGATTCTTCATTGAACCACTGTAATGATTTCAAGTCTTGAAAATGCTCCATGGCTGTGTCAAGTGTTTGCTTCCTGGGACAAGTGAGGGTAACCAGGAACTACTGCTGGAGGGAGACAGCTGCTGACACATCTTCCACAGACTTGGCATGCTAATAACTGAACAACTAAGGATTTCTAGGGCCACCAGTAGCCTTTCATCCCTGCGGATCTATTCAAAGTTGCATCTCTGTTTACATCAGTGCTCACCAGAAGCTGACCCCAAATCAGGCTGCTGTGATTTTTGTGATAAGTCTCTGAACAAAAATGTATGTACCGTAATAGAACAAATGCATCCAACGTGCTATTTCCAGAACCTCTTTTTAAAGAAAAGAAAATGTTCACCTTTAAAAGCTCACCTTTGTTCTACTGCCATATATGGAAAGGCTCATGCAAAACCTGCTGAGAGTGCAACAGGATCACTTCCATGCTTTGTGTGCACACAGATTACATTCCTCGGTTTTATCTCCTGCTTGGCACAAGAAGCCCGTGCCCAGAGTGCAGTCCATGGACACACGGCCACCCAAACTGTGCCCAGTAAGTTTGCACAAGTCAGAGGTAGCACAGCCCTGAGAGCCCCCTTGCACAGCAGCCTCAGAGCTGCGGGCAGTAGCTTTTCTGTGGAGACTCCTTTTCTTTCCTCTCTCCCACATGTGGGGTCTGTAATTTTCTCTAGGAATGCTACAAACAAAACAGCTGGTGAGCAAAACTGTAACCTCAAAAAAAAACAGAGCTAGAAACTAAACATCATTGATGGTGTGACATGCCATGAGGATGCGCTTTCCTCTTGTACTGTGCCAAGCTCCTCCCTCAGGTAACCACAAAACCAGCCTGGTCAAGAGCTGCATCTCTCATCAGGATATATATTTCAAGACACAGTGGTTAGCACGCTCGTGTACTTGTCACTGCAACACATGGATGTTCAGTGATAATTTTAGGGCAAGAGGGGGGCAGGAACAGAAGGTGAGGTCTGAGAGGGCCCTGATAACATAAAGAGTGTTTAAATCTACCTTGAGCATTCTGTGCTTCAGCTGGATCTGCATGTGCAGGCAAAGCCTCGGTGACTGCCAACTGTGGGCCTTCTCTTGATGAGGCACTGCCTGCACCTTTGGGCTTCTGGTTCAGCTGCTCGGAAATGCCACTGGCCATGGGGGGCAGCTATTTAAACAGTAGGCAACACCAGGGCTCCTGCGTACACTGGTGGAGCAGGGCATGCAGGTGGGGTCTGGAAGCCCAGATCAGAGCTGTGGAAAGCGGTCCCAGCCTACAGAACTCTGCTCTCGAGCGAAGCTATTCTCTGCTGAGTTAATACCTTCCAGAGCCGCATCCCAGCTTGGGGCTCTGGAGCTCCTTGGAGGAATGGATGATGAAGCTAACCATGTGTTAGTGCTGAGTAAGCCATGTTCAGCTGAGCTCACCCAGGTGCTTGGTTTAGGTCCTAAAACTATTCTGCTTTATTCCTTCCAGTTGGCTGCATCAGGACTGGGCTTACCCCGTGGTTCCATGTTTGTTTGCTTTTCTGTGAGTCACTTAGAAGTACTACCGGCAGTTTGCTTCCTTTTTTTCGACTCTTTTTTTTTTTTTTTCCCACTACTGCTAAGACAGTAAAAAGGAAACGGAAGTAAAGCAGGAGGTTTAATTGGTTAAAGCAGGTGTTTAATTGGTTTGCTGGACTCACTGGTTTTGTTCCAGAGAATGAAACACTGACTGTGCATCAAGCAGGATTTTTTGTGCTGGATTCAGTGACTCTCATGGCATGTACAGTGAACATGTGTGAAATCAGGTGATGAAGAATTTAAGATGTATGTAGGCTGGCATTGTTACAGATTTCTCATTCACGAGCTGTTGCTTTTTTTACCTAAGTAGGACTTGTACACCCTAATAGAGTGGCAGAATTAGGCTTTAACAGAAAAAGATCTGGAGTGGGTTACAAGAGGAACCTTTAAGTAAGAGGAAGGTTTAAAGTAGAGCTCTTGATTTCTGTGGTTACACTCGAGTAACCTTAATCAGACTTTTTAAGTGAGAAGCACCTTCATAGCCCACCTTAGGCTCTGGACAGGCCAACCTGTCCATATAGCAATTAATGTTTGAATTCCCTGAAATTAACTGTTTCCAAAGTGAAGCCTTTCATTCTTTCTAGTGTTGGTTTCACATCACATGCTTCTGCTGTGTTCAAGCAAGCTCTGTCATTTATTTCCCCAGTGCCAATCTGTGCGGAAAGCCATGAGGCAGCAGGACCACCTCACACTAGACAGAAGACAATCAGTTCGGGGTGACTTGGAATGAAACACATGCTTTTCAAGGAAACACCATTTTGGTCCTTCTCCACCACGAAGTCAGAGCAGGAACTGCAGCAGTTAATATCTAATAGGTCCTACCCTTCTCTGCTGCCAAACATCTGTGCTCCTGACTACACCTCACTGCCAAGCCCGGCCTGCTGCCTGACGCTGCTCGGCAGTGCCGTGGACAAAGAGGGAGGGGAAGGGGAAGGCTGCTACCCTGTCCCCTATCTAAGTGAAAAAAATCCCTGAGACATATGGTCTTGCATAAAATCACCACCCGAGAGAAGCCTGGCGCGGCGTTAGGTTAGTGAGAATATTCTAATTACACCAAGGCTGAGCAGCACCTCATTGGCAGCCACTGAGGAAAGCAAATGGAGATGACAAAACTGCGGGTCATGAGATGCGTATTTTAACAGCATCGGAACCTTTACCCCCAAATTACTAAAAACAACCCTAAACCCCTTACTTACCAAGTAATGTAACTAGGAATCAAGACAAACTGTTACTTTCCATAACAGGAAAAAAGTTGTTTGGGCTTTTTTTTTTCCAATTAGTAAGAAAAATCCGGCTCGAAGAAACTTCTCACTAAGGGAACACTGGATTTCATTTGGACCTGTGACTGCTTCCTTTGGAGCAAGTTGTGCAGCATCCCTTACGTAAGAGAGCTGCCAGCCGTGCAGGCCTAGCTGACAAGTCCCATCCCAATCACAGGGCACAGGCACGCTCACACTAACTGGAGCCATGTCAGTGCCAGTGCTGGCTTATCAAGCTCACTGTGCTCCAGGAGAACATTATATGGTTTGTAATATGTCAGAGAATGTCAAATTAAGGGCTGCACGGCAGTGAAGGGTAGAGCAGAAAGCATTCTATTCCAGGCCATTGACTCCTTTTAACAACTACATGCAGTAATTCCCAAAACTATCTCCTCGGTCTCAATCACATGGAAAATATAGCGCAGCGTTAGTTCTGAACCTTGCACCCAGTGTGGCTTGAAGATTAGACCATCCAAGGGGATTGAAGAAGACGACTGATTTAATCAGAATAATTCTTTTAATGATAACTTGCTGCATTTCTCCTCCCCCCACCTCCTTACATGTCTAATAGTTTGCTTCCTGGATTCCCAGTGCATAAACCGAGCATATTTTCTTCCTACAGGAAATGATCCAATTAAGTTGACGTATAATTGATAATGAACCGTTTAAGCTGATTTTGGCCTTGAAAAATCTTAACCACGTACAGTCAGCTGGCCGACCCCCCTTCATCTGCAGTGGAGGGACAGCACTTAGCGGGAGGGAGCAGGCTGAGCACACTGCCCAAGGAAGCGTAGGGAGGCAGCCTAGCTGGAGGGAGCTGCACAGGCCGGACAGAAACAGGGATTCCTTGAAAATCGCGTAGTCCCTGATTGCTGCTCAGTACCCGAGTTGGAACCTGGCCCCTGAGACAGCAGGGTTCGGACAGCAGAGCTTGGTAAGCGCTCGTGTTGGAGACGTGGAACCGGCAGCGTGCTCCAGTGTCTAACCTTGGAGCGCCACTGTGGCAGTGAGGAAGTTTCCCACCCTCCATAAAAACAGATTCTGTCGCCTTGTAGCAGGTACCAGCGGGAGATGCTGTGGGACTCATGTGGGTTCGGTAATTCACCCTCCCCTGGTGCCAAAGCCAGGTCAGCCTGAGGAAGTGCTGCTGACAGCACAGCTGGAGCAGAAGGCATCAGATTCACAGAGAGAGGCTGGAACACATCTTTGGGAAGCCAATGCAGTAAGTCTTATAAACATAAAGGCTATAATTGTTCTTCACATGAATAGCTCTTGCCTACCTCAGCAAAACTGACTCCCCCTCGCTAGACTTTAGTTTTGTCCCTGCTTGGACACCAACTGGCTGTCCAACATGGTTTGGGGGCTTTCCTCCCTGCTGCCTTTGCATTAGCAGGGGAAACAGGGACAGGTCTGCTCGTCACCAAGTCCTGTCAGCAGCCTACGGGCCCCACTCCCCTCTCTGTGCTGAGCACCGGGGAGCAGGTGTGGTGACAGTGAGTGGTGACTCCACGAGGTGCCCGCTTTGTGCAGCGGCTCCCTCGGGGCCCTGCTAAGCTGGCTGTCACCAAGCCACCTAACTCCAAAGTAGCAATGCATTGCCATGCACAGTGAGTGGCACAGGAACCATCCAGCTGACATGGAAACCCCCAGGATATTCAATAGATACCCTTCACTGGTGTCCAAATGGATCGGAATGCCAGGGGGACTCTGCTGACTGCTCTTCACCACAGGAGCAGACTTCCCTCTATTGCCCACAGAGTTTTACTGGAGAGAATTTGTACTTTTATAGCAGAGAATTTATATTTTTACAGCACTCCCTGCTTATACCCCCTTAGCCAGAGTCTGACACAGGGTGAATCTGTGTTTTTTTAAGGACCTTGTGTGCATTTAATCCTTTGTTCAGCCTCACTGGTGCCGGGTGCACTCCTTGGATGGGTCTAAGTAAGTCCACATCAGCCTGGGAGTTTGCATCCTACCAACCCTCAGGTCTCCTCTCCCCTGGTCACCCCTTTACCAGGAGGCAGATCATTTGAGTACCCCAATTTGCAACTTTTCCTGGATAAACTGACAGCTTTATGCTAAGGGTTAGGGATTTTCCCCGAGAGGCTCAGCCAACTCGGAGAGAATTTTGCCTCAATTTACAATGCTCTGGGTGGTGCAACTACTCCGTTCACATGACTTGACATGTTCTTTTTTTGGCCATTATGTTTAACAGTGGGTTTCCCATGTAAAAGGAACAAAAACACCTGAGCACCCGTAAAATGAACATGCAGAAAGAGATTTTAGCAATTATATTTCTAATCCTTTCCAGGTAGAATTTTTAAGAAATTTTGTAATGCTGAAAGATAAAACAACTTTTTGCTGACCCTTTTTTGAACTGACTACTTCCTCCAAAGTTCTGCACGTATCAGTTCCTGTAGTCTTATCTGGTAAGTTTTTGTGGCATTTCCTAAGAACAAAATATATTTTAACTTCCTGTATTAAGTGCTGTCAACTTACTTTAGTATAAAAATGTGTTTGTCTACTTAGAGCTGTCATACACTCTAATAATGTTACTAAAGTGAGTTCCCTTCATGTAACTTTTCAAGGTACCAGCCTTGTCCAATTCTGCCTGCAGAGACAACCAGACAACTTTCACTCATGAATCAGCGGGACTTGTGTTTAATTAAGGGTTTCATTTTCTTATCTAGTACTGATCTGCTGCATGGTGACAGAAATTGTGCCCTCCCAAAGCCTTCACACTGTCCTGGCTTGCTCACAAGGCTACACTCCGTGTAATAATCAGCCAAACCCCATCAGTAACTGTTCCTGAGAGCGCAGTAACTTGCCTTCAGCATTTTGCTTCTAAGCTCTACAGTTTTGCTCAGATTTATTCACCCTGACAATGCTGTTTAGTTATGACTTCGTAAGCTAGGTATGAGCAATGCTGGAGAGCAGGAAACTTCGCAAAGCAGCCCCCTCCTCACAGGTCTGCACAGAGTTTTAGAATGGGTGGTTGATGTTCCTCAGCAGAAACACAACAGCATGGAGGTGCTCCAACCCTTCTCGCTTCTCTGGGATTTTACCAGAACTAATGTTAAAATGTGGCACGAGCTCTCCGGCATGTAAGCCGAAGTTACTCTAAATGTTCACCTTGACTGTCTTGAATGTTAATCCCTGGTCATTATTAAACAGATTTTGTGTATCTGTGCAGAGAGAATAAATTAGAATAGTCGCTTATACTGAAAGCAACTGCAGGAGCTGGTACTACAGATACTCTATGCTAAAACTCATCACTTTTTTTTTATTACCACTAACAAACGCAGATTAACTGCTCAACTCTCCTGGAATACAGTACCAATATAACAGGATAGCAGCCAAAGAGTCTCATACCTGGAGAGATGAATGCAGCAGAGGCTCCTGCATCATTCCTACTCAGCAGTTCTGGGCTGTAGTTTTGCTCAGGGGATTTAATTGCTGGCTTGCTGCTATTTCTAAAGACCATGTTTTTTCTGAACAGAAATTGTTCAACAACATTCACGGAGGGTTTCACAACTGCACCTTTGACTCGGTACTTTGAGCAATACTGCTGCGTGTTTGCAACATATCTCCTTTTCATCTGGTTCGAGATTAGCTTTCCCCTTTAGATCAGTGTCTCTGAGTCTGTAATCTCTAGCTAACTTGCAAACTGAAATGAATTTGTAATAGTGACTAAAAAGGAAAACTGTGACTATTTCATGTTCAATTAGATCTTCTCATCAGAGCTATAATGTTATGAGAACTAAGTGTCACAATCACTCAAAACCCCTGCAAAGAAAATTGAGTATGAACTCCAACATACCAAAATACACTTTTAATACCACCGCCACACATGCATTAGAAAAAAAACCCCACATACACAAAATCCAAACCAACTAGGAACCCTGCTTATGGATACTTCCATCCGTGCTCTGTGGTAAAAGCCCAGTGTTGACACGTCCAGTGTCTGGGCTGTAAATAAACCCTGAACCAACTCAGGAGCTCAGTCTGCAGAGGCAGACCTGGCATCTAAGCTGTAGAACAGCGTACATCAGTTTGCTTTTCCTGTCACCGCTAAGCTGCTACCTTGAAACAATGCGCTGCCATTCCGTGAGTCTGGTCCTGTCCTACAGCTGTGATACGCCCAAATCTGGGATTTTTACAGCCGGGTTTTTTGTAACTGCCAGAGGAAGCTGGTTTGAGGCTTGTGCAAACACCATCTGGCATACCTTATCAGAAAAGCTTCCCTCCCTGCTGACACAGAAGTGAAGGTGCTTTAAAGTTCCTGGGAGGTATAACAGTGGCAGGCTGGCACTGCTACTAGCCAGAGACTGCCCAAAATCACCTTGGCTGAGAATGCAGGTAGTGGGACACCCTACAGCTTATGCTAACCTTACGTGTGTTTGAATGGCAGGCTCTTCAAGTGGAGCTCCTCAGAAACCTCAAGCGACTGTACTTCTGCTGCTTTCTCAAAGGACAAGAGGAGTGGGGAGACTTGATCCCTCAGAAGGTGCCCATTCACAGGTCAGTGACCCTCGCTGGAGGGGAAACGCCAAACGCAAATGTCTTCGCTCCTCCATCCCTGACATACTTACTTGAAAAGCAGTATCCTTGGAAATATAATGTCATCAGCTGGGGTTAAACATTTGGCTCTTATAAAAGAGCCCAGCACTGGCACTTGGATCATTTGCACCAGCAGCATAGCTGAGTCCTCTAAGTCTTTCAAATGGCATAGAATTAGATTTTGAACAGTAAAGGTTTTAGGCAGCACCGCATGAACTACACTGTCTGTTCAGGAGAATAAATGTCAATGTATCTAAAGACTGATTACCTTTCTTTAGAAAGGAAGATTCTGGAACTACATTTATTTTAAGTAGCAAGAAGGAAAGTAACTTGCTGCATTACAGCATTCCCAAAAACCACACTGCTCAAGGGAAGTGATAAATTCATGACTGTGTAGTATCCTGTAGGTGAGTAGTATCCTTTTGTTATTTAAAAAAGGAAAAGGAAAGGGAAATGAATGATAGTGGGCTCTCTCTCAGAAGACAGATTTCATTATTGCTTTTGACTCTACTTCCGCCAGTAAGCCTGTTTGCACTGTGCTGCCTACATGCAGCAGCAGCAGCACTGTTAACCTTGCATTAAAGACACAGCCTTCAGTCTGAAATAACACAAATAAATTTTGTGTCTCAACACACGGCTGAAATCCAGTGTCAGGCCACCCATGACAACCAAAACGTTTCTCTCTTTGATCCCTTCCCGCAAACCGCAGTAATCAGCTGAATAGGCTCATCTCACCGATGGCAGTTTCTCATGCCATGCTGAAAAGTGGAACTGAGTCTTACCACCTATTGGGATAACGACTGGCTAAAGTCATGGATTTAAAATGCTCCTCTCTGTATGGAAAGATTTGGGTCATTCCTAAACTGCACTTATTCCCCAGGATTTGAATCAGTTGTTCTCAACTCTCCTAGAGTAACTGTCTCCATTTTTTCCAGACTAAACCCAAAGCAGCCACTCATCGGAGCATCCCCCAAACTTCCCACAAGAACACCCTTCTCCTTGTGAGGAGTCCTCAAATTCTACACGAGGTCTGAGCATGAATAACTGCAGGAGGCGCAAGCAGTGCTGATTTACAGAACTGCATTTCTAACTTCATCTACTGCAACTCCTGCCTTAGGAACCAGTTCTGCCTAGAAAAGGAAGTGAGATTGGAGAGTATGCACCAATCTGGAGGAAATGTCAAACTTATTGCCTGGTACTCACAGAATTGATTATCCCCTTCAGCGCTTGGAATCCTCCAGTGACAGGGAAGACTTGCTCTTTCACGTCAGCAATTCTTTCCAGCTTTGGAGAGAAAACACAGGCAAACACGTGAATCATCTGGCAAACTAAATTCATCACACTGCTTTACGCCCTTAAAATTTAAATGGATGCCTAAAACCAACCCTCATCAACTCTGCAAAGAGAAGGAAACTTTAGAGCTCTCTCACAGCTAACTAAGAGTTTTCTGAACTGGAGGACTTACTGCAGCTGACTGCAGCTAACAAAATGGTGGCTAGTCATCATGGCAAACATCACACTGAAGAAAGCTTTCAGGACCTGTATCTTGGCAGTGATTTTCTAGCTCTGTCCAGAATTACCTTCCCTGTTTGCTCTGCCTTTCACTAAAAACCCTTTCTCTGCATCTCCTGCAGGAAGGAGCTTTTCGTGTACCTCTCCATTAAAGCCACTTTGACCGAACAGGAGTAGCTACAGCCTTCACCGGCACACAGCAACACTGGAAGAGCTTTTCAACGGAGGACATGAATCCCATGTTCTTTCCCTTATCCTGAGACTGTTACATATACACTGCTGGAATCTTGTCCACAGCTCCTCTGTTCGTGTGATCGGTACCCTGACCTGGTTGGCATTCGAATGAGAGGGGCTTGCCTGCACCCTCTCTGTCAGCAGCTCCCAGTTAGCAAGGGGATTTCCAACGGGTCTCCTTGGCAGTGAGCACAACACCCACACATTCTGTTTATGTCTACGTACACATCTGAGCGTGTTTCCTGAGCCAGAGAAGGCATTACGCTGCCTAATGTAAGTAAAATTAAATTTCCGTACTACTTAATGTTAACTCTCTAAAACCTTGGGTTGAGGTACTGCCTAGTACTCTAAAATAGTAATGTTCTTATTCTTACCTGCTCTTGTTCAAAATCCTGGACACCGACACAGTAAACTCTTGCTCCCAGCTCTCTGGATTTTCTTGCCTGTGGCATCATAGAACAGAGAAATAAGCATTTTTTTTATTCAACAGGCAGCACCCAAACTTTATGGAGAATGACGTATTTTCAACCCATGCCTACCTCCTTCTCTGCATACAAGGGGATCTGACCATCCAGCTTGCCGTCAGTCAGTGCAATAATGATACTAGAGAACCTCGAGGCCCCTTGCTTTGCAATTTGCACGTTGGCCTGAAAATAGCAACAAAAAAATTTATCCACCTTAAAACTACACCCAAATTTTTAACCACGATGCATCTTCTAAGCATCTGATACAGCATCTGAAGTAACAGCCTCATCCTCAGGCTTCTCTCTTGTGGCAATCCTCCGACTCCCTTGAACTCACAAGCAGCAAGGAAATCCCTCAGCAGTCTGGCCGCCATTGAGCCCATCTCCAAAGCACCAGGGTCACTGACCCATCAACCCTCGCCAACACACAGTTCTTCCAGGACAGATCTCTTCAAATCCACTGTTAAGATTTCCTTTGCTACCCCCCAGATTTCAAATGCAGTCAGTAGGTTCCAAGACACGAAAAGAATGGCTTAAAACTCTTTTTTTGTTTTTAAACAGCAACAAAATTCTCTTTGCCCAACTTTTCAGTGTGCAGATCCTGGTTACAAACGTGGCTCTACGACCATAGAGGAAGAGCTGATTTGTCTGTAACAGTGAAAGCTTAGGTCCTCACCTTCAGGGCCAGGGCTTTCATCAAAACTGCATTACTTGAACTAAGAAAACATAAGCAGCTGGGAACTCCATAATTAAGACAGTCCAAAATGAAGAGCATTTGTCTCGCGAACGCTGCTCTGTGCGGTAAACTCTCCCCCAAGGGGAGCGCTCTGGAAGGCACCACAAGCCCCACAGCCCTACCAAGCTGCATGTGACTATTTACCATGTCGTTGGGGTGCTGGGTGAGCTCTGAGACCCATGACACAGACCTCTGCTCTGTGAGAAGTAGCAAGTCAGAGAAATTCCATATGGCAAATTGCTGTGATGGCTAATCATCTTCTGCGTGGGATTTGCGGAGTGTCTGGGCAACCCTGGGACCACTTAGGCAACCAGAAAGATTTGAGCATAACAGATTGAGGTGTACAATCAATCCATTTATGTTACAGTTGTTACCCAAAGGACGAGAACAGAGGACGTGTTGATTGCAAGAAGACGAGTAAAACCTACCTGTTTTAGTCCTTCGTGTATGTACGTCTCACCTGCCGGTATCACCTCCTCCAGGTCCTTAAGACCTTTCTTGATTTTCTCTCTGCCAACAAAAAAAAGGAAGGTAAGACACTGTTGGTGTGACCTGAAGTGGTGTAATTTATCAATTGAAAAGAAGTATTTGTCCTCAAGGAGAACTGAAATGAAAAGCTGGGATCCCACATGGAGGCAGACCGTGTGTTCGTGACAGAAGTGGCACTGTGGGAACAGGTTATTTCAGACCTATCTAACACAATACGCCTCAGTGAGTCAAAAAGCTGGAATCGAGGAAAATGTTCAGGTGGAGAAGATACTGCAAAGAGGTGGCAAAGCCCCAGCATTTCATAGCCCAGTGTAAATTTTGTTATATTAGGTCTATTTTGCTGCTTTAAACCAACTTTGCTTCCAATCACACTGCAATCAAAGAAGAAATCCCCTAGAACAACAGTTCTATTTCAACAGAAATCTTCCAGGCCAATATGCAGGAATTTAATCAAGTAGAACTGAACTGCAATAATTAAAACCTCTGCCCTGAAGAAAATATCGATAGGCAAAAGCAGCAAGACACCTTTTGTGCCTATGGGAGAAGAGCAGGATTGAGGAGAGTTTTTAATTCTTTACTGCCACTACCTTTTTGTGTGGCCTTTCATAAGACATCCCACACAGGTCCACAGCTCACTTAGATTTAACAGGAGAATACATCTGCATCATTTCTCACGAGCAGTACGGCAGATCCATCTAAAAGGTGCACACCAGCTATGAGGACGAAAGGGGAGAAGTTGATAGACAGCACCACAGGAATTATTTCCACTGAAATCAGCACAAGTGGGGGAACAAAGGCAGAGAGACTACAGAAAAAATGGAATCTCTGGAGGACCTTCATTCTTCTGCAAGCACAGTTTCAGCGGAGTCCATGGAAAGTCACGCTAGGAAAGGATAAGCAAAAACTAAGAGGGGGCAAAATTTGGGCCAGAATATATAGAACACTGTGACAAATCTAGGTGGGAAAGAGGAACCCAGCAGGGGTGAGGAGACAGAGGGAAAATACATCGCGGGATGCGTGAAAGCTTTCCTCAGGCCAGACCAAATGAGAAAGAATGCATATGCCACACTGCCTGAACGCCACCCACTCGTCATTTGTTCCATGGATGGGCTTCCTCTATGTTTAGCAGCTCTGTTCCAAAGTACAATCCATAGCTGGAATAAGGCCCCCCTCACAGGATCCACTGATACAATCAGGGAGGGAAGGGAGTAGAAGAGAAATGTGGCATTGAATGTATGGAAGGGAACAAGTTATGTAAGATAATACAATCTGTTTGATCCAAATATTTTACATTCAGCATCTATAGAAACAACTTGCAAGTGATTATGTACGAACGCAGATTATAAACCACAGAGTTGGTGCTTGCCAGAAATGAGTGGCAGCACATCACAGGCGTTAGTGCTCTACTGCCAAGAAACAAGCAGCAACTCAAGTCCCAGTTTTCTGAAACAGATTTCATTTTGCAAAAATAGCTTTTGTACAATCAGTTCAGTTTTATTTATCTGCAATGTCTTGTGACCTGGTCGACCGCACAGCAATCTCTGGTGTTGCCAGGCCTCTGCCTACAAGGGGTTCCAGGAAAACCTTTGGTAGCATGAGGTTTATTTAGCTGCATTTAACCAGGCACCATCTCTTGCCCTCAGGGAACAGCTGCATTAGACAGACCTGGACAGATGCAGCCAATGTGAACTAGCTCCGCCCGTTCTCCAAGCTAGTCAAGCGCAAGAGGGTCCTGGTCTGGATGTCAGAAGGCCAGCACTGACAGGAGGACTTGCAGCCTTGGAACCAGCAGGAGAGGTGGGCTCCATCACACTAAAACTAACCCCTGGTTGGTTTGGAGGCTGGGCACAGGGGGTCGTACCTGCCTGCACTGTCCTCATAATGGGACTCAGCAGTCAACCAGCACTCAGGAGCCCCATTCCTGCTCCTTGGTGCTCCCACAACTTCCCTTTCTCTAGTTTCTGTAAGGCTTCTTGGAAGCCATGGAAATCCCCAGGGAAGTTCTGGTTGTGTAACTCATCTGTACCATGACAGCAGAGCCCTGCCCTCAGCCTGGGTGCCTGTAAATCTCACAGCACACCTCGGGAACACTAAGGAAGGATGAGGGTCACTGGCTTCATGGTGCAAGTCAGAAAAGGGAGGGAGGTGGAAGAGGCAAAACAGAATCAGCAACTTGCAGCCTGTCTGTGTTTGGGCTGAATAAGTGCAAATTTAATATCTTTTCCCCACTCAGCATATGCACTGCAGGCCCGTTTCTGTGTTTTAGCACAACTAATTTTTAATAGCTACCCCGTCTGTTCTCTCTCTAAGCTGTGTAACTGCCTCAGACAGCTCTTCCAGCAGCAGCCAGGCAAACACAGCTGTGAATATCCATGCAGATTCCAGAACGGGTGCTCTTAGCTCCTCTGGGTGGGGGACAGTATCCTGTATGTCTTTCCCATGGTGCATTCCACCTATTGAAGTGCTGCAATCTTGAATTATCTCAGTGTGTTGAGCATACAAGTGCTGGCAGGAGATGGTGGCTCTCACTGAGCATGTATTAATAGTGAGAAATGTGGCTGGGTGCTGCAAGGCAACGGGCTCATCTCTAACAAACAAAGGCAAATGAAAACAGGTACTTGGGGTTTGCTGCTAAGAAGGACGTACAGTAAACAGGAAAACACACCAACGTGTCAGCAAAAAGGGGAAGTGTTCTTTGACAAAAGGAGGATGGCTGCATCCCTGACGAGGCACGTTGTCGTACCAGTGAAAGGAAACCTTGCATGAGCCTCCTCGGATAAGGCATTTGGAGGAGACTCGTGCCTTCTAGGCCTCTTAAATACTATGAAGGGTTGGTTCAATTATAATAATAATTACTCTGCTTTAAACTCGAGGCCTCCTGCACGGGCTCCAGATGGAAACCACATCGGTGGCCAACTCTGCTGTATTTGATACACCCAGCAGAATGCACTCTGCGCAGATGAGTCTGTTTTGGCAAGCCGCTTTGGACCCGAGTGCAGGGGCAGCTCACGTGACTGAGCCTCCAAGCGCAGCCGTGTCTTGCCCGTCCCTGTGAAACCGGGAGCGCTAAGTGCACCGCTGGACTAGGGACAAGGACGGTACGGCTGGTCACGTATCGGGCACTCTACTTTTCCACCTTCGGTAACACAATCTCTCCTTATCTCCGTCAGGAGTTTCACCCAGGCAGAAGCAGCGGGACTCGTCCTGGCCACGGGCACCGGTCAGTGCTGCCAAAGCAGGCTCACAGAAACCTCGACTGCTGCCGGCCAAAAGAGAACAAAGGCACCATCGTGCCAGCTGGATGGTATTCCTGAGCGTATCCACTGTCCCAAACCCCTTGCTTTCCAACACTGAGCCCCAAAGGTGAGCGCACCAATCTCTGTTTACCACTTACTGCAGAGTTTCCAGCTGAACTTCACAAACGTGTCTGTTTCAAATGGGCTTAAACCAGTGTGAGAAGGCTTCTCCATCTGGGTGCTGTTGTTAGTCTATCGATTTATTATAGCACTGTGTGTACTGTGATTAACAATGACTTCCTTTTCCAGAGTTAGTCACAGAGCATTGTTCACACTCAAAAAATATTTGGGAATTTGGGGGCTTTGGCGCTATGCTGTGGCTTTCTTTATATCCACAGCTTTATTGTGCAGTAAATCCAGCAAGAACTTTGTGCAAACAATCAGAAGCCTGGGGCTTTCCAAACAAAAAATACTGCCCTACTTTGATCTAACTGCTGGGAAGAAATTGTGGTTTCCTGACGTTTGGGAATGAGCAAGTAAGCCAGGGCAAAAACATGCCTGCAAGTCCACAGTGCATGTAGCAAACTGAGGCCATCACATGCCACGATCGCCCCCACGAACACCCATCTCTGGAAGCACACTGTGCTTAGCATCCTTATCTTCTCTTGGGAACAATGTGGGCCAGACAGTCTCAGTAGTTTTCCTCTGTTGACTTCTTTAATATTTAAAAGGACAGCTGCTCCAACTGTATCTATCCATCCTTACCTACATACATATGGTCACAATTACCAGTGTCCTTCTCCCTTCTCCTTGTAATTCCTCCTGAACAAGAAGGGTGGCACTTTCCTTCCCCCGACACACTCGCAAGAGCATCAGCCAACCCTGAACTAGAGCCAAGTCCCCCAAGGGAACCCACTAGAACTGCAGAGGCTCTTTCTGTGCTTTACACGACGTTCTGGAAAAACCACGATTCTGTCCGTGGCTCCGAGTGTGCCACAGACAGGCAATGAAAAAGGCGCCTGTGTCCCCATGGCGGGGTTCCAGCATCCTGCCCAGCATTCCAAGTGGTCTGTGTGCTATCAGTGCTGCCTCTCACGCTTGATAAGGAACAGGCCACTGACAGCCTATTAAAAGGGAGAGAAAGGACCTCATTGACTTCAGCAGGCCTCAGAACAGGCTTAAGTGTCCTCTCCTGACCCCTCTCAAGCCATCTGGAAAAATGGCTTATAAGCATGTCTCTGCCCACAGAGAGCGGATCTGATATCCCCGTCCGGATGGGGGGAAGTGGCTGTTCTCAAGTCAGACCACTTGTTAAATGCTAAAAGAGGAGGGGCTCAGAATTAAGTTTTTAGACATCTCAGATGTCAGCTACATTTCTGTAGCGTGACACGTGTCTGTTGCCAGTGGCAGGTCTTTTCAGGAAGTCTTGTACTTGCTGTTATGTACTATTTAAAACAAACAAACAAACCCACAGCAGAACCAACCAACTACAGCAGAGCACATTTTACACTGACCCTACTAACAGGAGCAGAAAGGAAGGACCACCTCACTTCCACTCTGTCACCTCCAGTTTTGTGGAATGATTCCTAAATGGTTTATCCACATGTTCAAAACCCAGAAGGTTGTGCACTGCAGTAGTTTCTGAAGAGAAGGGAGAGAGCAGAGGTCGTGTTGGTTTTGAAAAGGCTGAGGGAACATCGAAGGACTCTCAGCAATGCCGCTGTCCTCCACTGAGAGCACTCGTTCCACAAGGCGATTTCCCAATTTCTGTGAGTTCGGTAATTATTTCTGCAACATTGTCTTCTCTATCTGTTTCTGCTCCTTCTGTTTCCCCCCACCCATCCTTAAGCTATCCCAGCTGCTAATCCTTACTTGCTTTAGGAATCAGAATGAGCAGCCTTGAATCCCAACGCCTTTGAAACCATCCAGTGAAAGTGCAGGCACATTTGTACATCACCACAGTGCCAGAAAGACCTCACGCCCCTCAAGTGGCACCAAGCCCACTGTCTAAAAGGAGATCCTGAAGTCCAGATTAGGAAATACAAAACAAAATACCTACCTGATGTGAGAATAAGGGAAACATTTATTTACCCTTTATTTACCATGTTTTCCTAGACATGAAAAACTCCTGATAACCATTCTATGGACGTTGCTTTAGAAAAGCAAATGGAAAAATCATTCTCACGCTGTGCCAAGGCAGATGCAGAGTCACACAGAAATGAAAACATTACTGGTGGTTTTTCTGCAAAGCAGTGGCAGAGTTAACATCAAGGATTTGTTTCCCATGATTCCCCTCCTTCCTTTTTTTATGAGGCTATCCAACGATACGGTCACAAAATTAAATCAGCTCTGTGGGGAGGCTTCATGACTGGCCGCCACTTAGAGGTATCACTTGTTGTTCTGTATCTGTTACTGCTCCTCTGATTCACTAAGGGCAGAGGGAGGGAGGGAGGGAGGGAATTAAAAAAGCAGTGCACTAACCTGTCTCCAGTTAGCGGCATAATGACGTGTGCCTGGGTGGAAAACACGATAAACGACAATCTCATCTTGGGGCTTTAGAAAAGGGAAAGAAGGCAAAAACACATTTCAGAGAAACACACAGATGCGCAGCATTTTATTCACTTATTCAGGTTTCATTCACGTGATCTTTAACCTCCAGCTTCCTGGGAATGTACTTTTGAACTACACACACAGAATGAGAGGAGTTAAAGGATTTTTGCCCACATTCTCTTTCCCCAGATGCTTGGGGAACAAAGTAGCAGAATTATTACTCTCTCTCACACGACTAGTCTCCAGTGATGTGGCCTCCCCACACACAGAAGGTAAAGCACATCCTTTGGAATTATCAGGGCCACTGGTGTAACACCGAGGCAGGAACATCACTTGGCTCCCTCATGCTCGCATGGGTACTAACCAGACACGTTTCCCATCTTTGAAACTGACCCCGCCAATTTCCCCTTTTCTTTCGGGATGACACAATGTGTATTTCCAACTCTGCTTTTTGTTTATCAAATCCTCCCAGTCACAGAGGCAGCACCTACTGACTGTCTCAGCCCCGAGAGAGCAGCATGCAGACTCTTCCAGAGTGAGACTGAGTTTGTTTCTCTGACCAGACAGTTGTGAGGCTTGAAAACTTCTGCCCTGAAAGCATCCAGGGAAATGTCATGGTAAAAAGCAATACTGTGTGAATTGCTTTTATTAAGGAATTCAATTCTGTTTTCTTTTTAATTTATTTTTAAGAAGGTGACCTGTTTCTTTGCACAAGGTTACAGGGAATCATATCTAATTCGCAGCAGAAAATGCTTAGGAGCTGCCTGATGCTCTGGAGGCCTCAAACAGGAACTTTCCCAAGGTAAGTTGTAACTTACCTCTCCTACATGATTTTAAATTTTATTTGTCACAATATGTTCAATAACTTTGTAATTCACTGTATATGAGTATCGGCATTAATTAATCAGGGTAAAGGTTAGTAAGGACTTAACACTTGTAAAGCTGAATGACCATATGTTTTCAGCTCACGGATGTCAATGACACAACTTAAAATTATCGACATCAAGGGAATATAAATACTGCAAGTCTGCACAGAACTGCACAGACCTTGGGATTTAAGACCCAGGCTTGCAGTCTATCCGTAATCGCTCTGCACACCAAAATCTGAGATGCTCTAAATTAAATCAGAATTGAAACCAAAGGATTATCACACTTTTGAGCTGCCAAAAACAAAGCCAAGTACTTGCAATCCCAACCTCTGGTAACCGCATCGCTGCCTACCCATTACCACGAGACTTCCCTGTTGGAGATGCGCCTCCATGTGCAATACCCTCCAAGTTATGTTTTAGACAAGTTCTCTACAGGATCGCCACAGAACCATTCTCTCCACGAGCCAGCCCGTCCATGCCTCCTCTGCGAGCACTCGGACACTGGGATGGGAATGCAGCCAGACCTCCACACAAGTGTTGCAAGAGGGAGTGTCACTTGGCTGGAGAAGATGCTGAACTGAAAGATTTCCACTAAACGAGCATCACCCTCTCAGGGGGGCAAATGTTTTACCACCCACCCAAAGACATCCTGCTTTCCTATCAGGCTCTCTTTCTCCTTTTGTTTGTTTGGCTTTTTAATTCCAGAGCATACAAAACAACTTTCAAAAGTTTCTGTCGCCCCCTTGACAGAAGTTTCACCTAAGATTCCAGTAGATTTCTTTTTGACAAATGAAAATAAGCAATATTTAGTTAAAAAAGCCTAATTGTAGCCTTTTATTAGCAAGCCAAGATCACAACTGCACTCTGTGCTCCGTTTTCCTTAGCAAAACCTACCACACCATCTCTGCCTGTGTATGGTGGGGGATTCCTTTGGTTTATTCTGGATTCTGTCGTAGGGCTTTTTAAAGCAAAGCACTGCAATCCTCTGCTGTTTATACAGAGCAGTCAGCCAGGATTAATAGCTATTTCAAGAGGACCTGGACTTGCCCGAGAACACTGCTGACAGTAACAAAGTTGATTAGATGCAAGTACAAGAAATGAACTGGTTACATGGCATTGGCTTCTTCTGCGTCTGAGCTTCAACACTGCTCTCTTCCTTTTGACCTGCACTATATATTTACACATGTTTACATGTGTTCAGACTGCTTCTTTACACAGATCTCCAAACATGGAATCTGAGCGGCAGTCCATCAGAAATTAGGCACATGGTATACTGAAAATCAAGTTTAGAAAAACATCAAATCACATCTGAGAGCCATTTAGGAGACTGAGTATTTAAAGACACGTATTGTCACCTTTTTGCTGAGCTCCAGGCACAAGAAAATAATGTACAAGTTTCCAACATTTTCCAGCAATTCGGGTCTTAGAAGGCAAACTTTTAATGTGTTTATGAAACACATCCCCTGAGCTTGCAAAAGCACGGGGACCGGGGAGGGGGGGGATGGTTAACACAGCCCAGAATTACCCCAGCATCAGCTCGGGAGTCACAAGCAGCACCACGCACCTCACAAATCTTTCTGTCAGCTGATGTACAAAATTAAATATCTCTCGCCAGTTCGTCGCCACACTCCCAGACCTAGGAAGGAAAACCAGAGCACATCAGCGGCCTGATCTGGGGTGACATTTCAGGGAGAAACTGACAATATTCGCTGTTCCAAACAGCGGAGGTACCGCCGGCTCTAAGTTTGTAACGATTTGTGGCGCATCCCGCCGTACGGCGGCCCGGGCCCCGCTCCCCGCTCCCCCCTAGCCCTGAGGGCGAGCGC
>VZTN01000084.1:376202-397637 GCA_013400515.1 Erpornis zantholeuca
GGGGACAGGGCGGGCGGACTCGCACCGCCCCCGCTCGCCCGGCCCGTGCGTCCCCCTTGCGTCCCATGATCCCCGTCAGGAACGCTCCGGTTCGTGCTGCTGCCAGCATTGCCCGTGTGCCAGAGCGTCAGCCCCAAAGAAATTTAGTGTTGAGGGGGGGTTGGGGATTGCACAAACATCACGGAATTGTGGTTTTGAAACAAACAAAAAAAAAAAAAAAACCCGACCTAGCAGGGATCGTGTGTCTCCCACAGGCTGCGGAGGTGAAACAGACTGCAGAAAGGATCTGGCTCTTCTCGCCACAAGAGGAGTTGGGGAAGTCAGAGTCATCCTGCTGGAGAGCTTTCCTTTCATCTTACTTCATCCCTATTCCTGCTGTCTCTGGATGGTTTGCCGTAGCCGCAGCACTCTGACCTGACACGTCCGTGTTACAGTGCCTTCTCCGTGCCGATCCCAGTGCCAAGCCTCCCTCTGATGCAAGTTGGAAACTTCACCAAAGTCCAGGGACCAGCAGTGAATAATGTCAGCCAGAGATCTGGCCCACGGAGTTTTTTAAGCCTTTGAGCTAGCAAGGCCAAAGGGTAAACAAGCAGTGTTTTACGGTCCCCGTGGATACCCAAAACACGGAAGATTAAGGACAGAGCAGCCTGGGCTTTGCCAAAGACCCAGCCAAAAGAAAGGCTGTGCAGAGGCGTGCAGGATGACAGAGCAAGCTCGCTGGGCTTCCCAAAACCAGCTGTGCTCCAGCTTTCCAAGCTGCACGAGTCCACCCCAAGCCCCAGGAGCACTAGCCTTGCCTGCAAGTACGAGTCATGTTGTCCAGATGTTGGAAATCTTGCTTCAAGCACATGTGACCCACTGTATTTGGAACAAGCCACCACTGCCAGTTCACTCCTTACTTGTTTCCAAGTGTGTGAATTCCTCTTTTAGCTTGCGGTTTCTGCTGAAGGAGCAGATAAATCACGGCTATTTTGCTGGAATGGGTGGATGAGAGGGAGATAGGCACATAAGAAGTACAGGGCAGTGGCTCATGGCTATTTGCTGGTGTTTGGCTTCGTTCACGCAAGGCCTGGAGCCTCCTTTCCCAATTCCCAGAACTCGTGCTCAGGGGACAACTCATGCTCTTGACTGCACCAAGGGACCCAGTCCAGCCGCAGCCCTCTGCCCCAACCCCAGCCGAGTCTCCCACTGCCTCTGGGTGTTGGTTCCGTGTCTGGAGCAGGCACAGCTTGCCCTCAGTCTCCATCCCGTCCATCTGGAGCCAAGGTCACTTGCATGAGGACCTCCTTTACACTGGCTTCTTGTGCCTGGAGGCTGGGACAGCAGAGAAACCAGAGGGACCAGGGAGAAACCACCCTCCGTCATTTAAAGCCGAACTCTTAAAAAAATACAGTTTCAAAGTAACCCAGCTCTGGAAGCAGAAGTTTTCACGTGGATGGTTGATGCGCAGATGAACACAAATTCACTGCCAAGGTTTACTGCAGAGAAAGTAGTAAAAGGAACAGCTTATAGCAGCTTTGGGGTTATACAGTTCCCTTCTTCATCTCCAGCACTTGCAGATGATTTCCCCACATGTCATCCCTTAACACCCACCAATTCCCACGTTCTTTTTGGCCCAGGCCAGTCAGGAAGACCTCAGGGAAACGGTGCCAAAATGAACTCATTGTATTTATGGGGAGTGAGCAGTTGGAACAAAGAGTCACCCTTGGTGTAACTGGCTGTGAGCCTGGCCCTGCCCTAGAGTCCTCAGGAATGCTGCAGCAGAAAGGTGATGCCTGGGGGTGGGGAGATCCTTCAGTGCTGTGGTGAGATGACCTCAGGACCAGAGTCAAACAGCAGCTTGCTGGCCACACAGGCTGCCTTTTGCGTAGACTACAGAGGGTCAGGAGGGCTTTGTTGCTTGCTAAATCCGGTTCATGTCCAGGACACCTCTGCCCAACAGCTGTGAGCCAGCCTGTTTTTTTCAGGATGCTCATTGATTGCCAACATTTTGTCTGGGGAAAAATGAAACTTGGGTGTCTCTGTGTGTGTGGCTTCAATGCTGATTAATTAAATCTCCTTTCTGACTCAGGCTGGGATTGCCCTTCTGCCAAATGATCCAGGAGCAGCATGGAAGGGGAGAGCTCCGCAGAACTGGCACCGGCCAGCGCTTCCAGAGCTGTGCAAACCCAGGGACGGGTGATGCTGATGGGAAGTCTTGAGCCAGGGCAGCTCGCTGGAAAATATTTTTCTTCTCCCCTCACAGGATATGAACCACACATGGAAGTCTCATGCTTTGTAAAAGGAAAGAGAAACCAGAGGGACTCCAGCAGTTACACAACACGCAGGAGCTGTTTGAGAGCTGCCTCCTGAAGGATTAGCTACAAATCCTTGTTCCCTTTACAGCTGTAGCCTTGTGTCTGTGCTCATCCTGTAAAGCAGTGTAGAAATGAATAAATAAAAAGGACAGCATTAAGTAACACTAGAACTCTCGTGTCCATGTGGTATTGCCTGCATCATCCAGATGGAACCTATCTGTCTAGACAAATCTGGGAATTATGCAAGCTCAGAATTCCTGAATAGCCCTTCCTTTCCAACATCATGAAACATTTGCAGTACCCACTGAAAATGAGTGCAGAAAAACACGGGGGAAAAACGCCTTCAATTCCGACAACCAGGAAACCTGAATGCTAGCAGTATGTTGGATGGGAGAAGGTGTAAATGCGGGAATATGGAGCAACGCCCCTGCTGTGTGCATGCTGACTCATCGGCTGCCCCGAGGAGCCAGGATCATCCCTGGTACTCATTCCTGTCTCGGCAGAAGTGGAGCAGGCTCCGTTGTGCTTCTTGTGGTTCTCTGCTGCCTGATGCCCTCGACAAGGCACAGAGCCACTTGTTTCCACTCTTCCAGAGCTCTTTGTTTCCACAGTGCTCAGACAAGCAGGAGGAATGAAAACAAAGAGGGAAAACTGGGCTGTCCTGGTGCAAGCCACCACAGAATAAAAATAAATCACTCTTGGCCTGGGAGAGCAAAAAAAAAGCAGGACAGAAAACATGGAAATCCTACTCTGGCCCGAAAACCTCTGCTGGCTCTGAGCAGCGCCCAGGGATCACCAGGGCTGGGACTTCAGCACAACTCTGGAGTTGTAGTGACCCTTTTTGGTATTCTTGGGAAACAACGGCCCAGCCAGAGGAGACGCAAGAAGGGAGCAGGCAGGAACTCTTTCTGCAGAGCAATGCAGCCCAGGAAAAAGGTAACACATTTCAGTATAGGAAGAATACACACTTCCAGTATAGGAAGAATAATAATTTTTTAAAAAGCACAGGTCATGATCCATCCAGTTTGTGACAGTTTTATCACTGACTCCAGGGAGACAGGATCAAACCCTCCGAGGGTGCATCCGAGCAGAAATGTCACTTGTGTTCAGTTTGGGGTCACTTGGGAGGAAAAGGGCTGTTTATCAATCCGGCCTGGCCCCTTCAGTCCTGCAAAGGAGAGAGAGAGAGCACCGTGTCAATTCTGTCCTCCCAGCCCTAGGAGAGAAAGAGCAAAGAGCAATTGGGAGGATGAGTGATAAAACAACTGCTTGTACCACTGTTCAGGGCAATCAGGGCAATATTTAATGCAGGGCCAGCGGGCTGCAGTAGGACATCGTGCCCAAGCCACCGTTGGATCAGCAGCCCGGAAAGCAGATGTGCCAATTTCCTGTCCTTGATGATGATGGGCCCTAATTATGCTAGAGCTGTGGCAATGTCCTTTCTTGTGCATGACCCCTAATTTGGTTTCATGAAGTCATCTGTGCCAGGTTCTTCCGGCTGCAAGGCCAGGGCGAGTGACAGTCACGAAGAGCCGTGTGCTCTGTGTGCCCAAACACCTGGCCCATGCCGTGAACAAACAAAATGCAACGGGGAACAAAAATTCGGGCAACCCAGTGGGATTTGGGACAGTTGCTTGGCTTGTTTTACCTCTTGCAGGTTATCATGCCTGCTGGCAGGGAGCTGTGTGATGGGGGAAACATTCCAAGACAGGTGTAGGCACTCAGCAGAGACCAGCACTTAAGAGACTGAGAGACTGTTTGTTTGTGGGGGGAATGAAGTTTGGAACTGGGGGAAAACACACTCCCCTTTGTTTTTTCACCAGGGAGATTCCCTTGCTGGTATTGCTGCTGGTGCTTTTTCCCACTTTTCACCGTTCCTTTCCATGGTTTCTGCAAGTTTATTTGGGTTTTTTCTTTCCCTCTTTTTTCCTCTTTTTTCTTTCACCCTCATAATTTGAGGGGGTCCCCAATTTTGATGTTTGCCAGCGGAGCATTTATTTACTTTATTTATTTAAACAGAGGCTTATATAAGTTTGGGAGAGGCTTTTTGGATGGCATTGTGGGGTTTTTTTCAGCTTTTTTCTTGTGTGACACTTTGAGGAAGCTTCTCAGGGTTTAGAAATTTTTTTTTTTTCTTCCCTTCTTTCCCCCAGGAGCTCTTTGTGGAATTAGACATTTGTCTTTTGGTGCAGGTCCTGCTTTGCACGGGTGGGGTCCCTGCTCCTGATTGCTCCTGGGCCCAGCCGCACCCACCTGAAGCTGTTTGTTGTTCCCTGATTGTGGGACTCCGATCATTGTACCGGCATTGTACTCCCATCTCTAATCCTGGGGGTCACCTGTGCTTGCTGCTGGTGAGAGAGGGTGGTGCTTGCGAGTTTGGCCCAGAGGTAGTGTGGAGGTTTGCAGGGCAGTGAGAGGTGGTGATACTGCTCCCAGGACATCAGGGATGTGCAGCAGTGCCTTGATGGCCACATGGTACCTGCTTCTTCCTACACCTGGTGGAGCAGGTGCTGTCCTGAGGAAGATGCGGTGCTGGCACAGGTGAGCCTGGGGTCTGGCCTGTGGGAGCCTGGTGGAGGAAAGAGCTGGAGGAGGAGGGTTTGGGGCTGTCTAGCACCCAAAGGAGCAGGTGGGGAGATGCCAGACTTTTGGTGGGGCTTCTGCAGTGACTGCCTGCAGGTAAGAGCCAGGGCACACGGGAAGAGAGCTGACTGGGAGGTGCTGCTGCCATGAAAGGGGACGGAGGCTCCACAATGGGGCTGGGTGGCAGTTTGTGCTGCCTGGGAGCTGGAGAAGGGCTCTGACCCCCTGCTTTTTGTAGAAAGTGAGGAAAGAAGCACTGTGGAGCGAGACTCTAGGTGCTGGCTGTGCAGAGCTGGGGGAATGGAGAGCCCTTGGGACGGGTCAAACAGCTCCAAGGAATGTTTGAGCAGGTCCCTGTCGCCTGGTGAGTGTGGGAAGAGCAGAACTTCCAGTTGTCCCTGCTGGTCCAGGATGCCATGTGGACACTGGGGTGGATGGATCTGGGATCACTGTGAGAAGCATTGCCCCCTGTGGGTGCAAAGCTCCTCGGGGACAGTCTGGCTGTATGCCTGAGGCTGGGAGAGGTGGGCACCAGGATGTAGGGGAACTTTGTCACCACACAGCTAGAGCTGAGCAGTGGGGCAGGACAGCCACAGAGGTGCAGTCAGGATCACAATCACAGGACATTCTGAGTTGGAATGTTGGAGCCCATGAGGATCACTGAGTCCAATTCTTGAGTGAATGGCCCATACGGGGATGGAAGCCACAACCCTGGCATTTTTAGCACCAGGCTCTCACCAACTGAGCTAATTTGGGGTCAGCTTCCTTTGGGGTTTTAAGGCCTGACTTATCCGAGACCTAGATTTTTGATCTGGACTTGTGTTGACCATGCTTTGAGCAGGAGGTAAAACCATCAGAGGTACTTTCCAACCTGATTGGGTGATTTTCCTTCTTGCCTGCACTTGGCTGCAGCACCATTCCACTGCCCACTGTGGAACTTCAGGTTAGGGAAGGTTAGTGAACAGACCTCCGGCCAGACCACCTGGAGGACATGCTTGGGGCAATGCCACTTTCAGAAGCTAGGATGGGATTTTACTGCACTGAGCTCCTGGTTCTGCTGCTGTCAGACCGCAGGGCAGGAAGGATGCGCGTGGGAGTGTTTGCTGGCTGACTCATGGCCCCGCCTGGTTATTCACCAGCCCAATCGCGCCGGTGACTTGGCGTATGTCAGCCTTGCCCTGTTGTGTGAGCTGCTCCCCTGGCTGCCTGGATGACAAGGCTTTCTGATCATCAGTGTGTCTATGCTGGCCTTAAGAGAGGAGTGAAGCAGCTGGAGGGGGTCTTATCTGACTAGTGTTTACGTCGGTGTGACTCTGAATTACCTTTTCTGCAATTTCTCCACACGTAAAAAAGTTTAACTTGTACTGTACACACTCATGTCCTGTTGTCTGTCATTCAGTATTTTATCCTTTTCCTATGTCTGGGCATTTAGGATGGGTGGTGCAGCAGTGGTGACTGGATTGCAGGCTTCATTTTCTGCAGTGCTGTTGGCAGAGCAGCAAATGCTACAAGGGCAGGAAGGGTCATGTCCCTCCCCCCAGGGAAAAGCAGGTGAAGCAGCTTGGCAAGGGCTTCTTATATTTTCATGGATCAGCTTAGCGGGGTGTAGAAGGTGTGTGTTTGGCATTGCTTTTGGGGAACAGTTATAGTTGCCACACAGTAATAGCCACAGGAAGAGAGCTGGGGTACTACACTGCCATCCCCATGGGGCAGTATATTCATGTTCATATTGAATCCTTGTGCCCCCTCTTAAAGGAAACATTTTGCTCTGCAAAGCTAATCAAGAAAGAAAATAGCTCATGGTACCATGGTACCACAGCCCAAGACACCTGTAGAGAGGCATGTTGAGCAGGAAGGACCTTCAGTCCCTGCTGAGGATATGCAAAGATGTGGTTTAGTTCCTTGGAAAACTCATTTCCTGAGTCAGAGATGGTGATGAGTCAGTGTGCGTTCACCCAGGCAGCTCATCTCGTGGCACAGACAAGCCATGGTTCATAAGCTCCTCAGCGGCTCCCTGTCGGTCCTGTGCTCTCCCTCCTCCTCTGCTCTGTTTCGCTTTTTGTTCCAAGATTTTGTGCTCCTGCCCTCGCAAGAACCATCAGAACCAGCTGCACCTCAGAGAGCGAGCCAGAGTCACCATGGGCTTGCGAAGGTCCTGGGTGCACACAGAGCACAAGAAATGGGAGATTGTGTCAGTTGCAGTGAGTGGGCAGATGTTTCAGGTAGCCAGGGTTTGTTTGGAAACCAGTCTAGTGCTCTGCAATTAGAGTTATGCCCTTAGAAATGAAGTTTACTTGGGAACTCATCAGCGGGGATCAGTGTGCCAGCACTGTTTGTCCCCTCCAGGAGTGCATTGCAATCTCAGCATGCACTCTCAGCACCTTCCCTGTTACCTGCCTGCCTCCCGAGTGCTTGCTCAGGCTGGAACTATGGGAAACGGCAGTCGGTTCTCCAGAGTTTGGCTGGGAGAGGTGAACGGTGTGCACCCCTGAGTTTGCTGTACTCAGCGCGTTTTCTCCCAGTAGTTTTGGAGCTTCTTTGCAGGCACCAGGTGCAAGGTCAGCCACAGGCGGGAGTTACAGAGAGAGCACAGCTACTCTGAGCTAGAAACAGTGGCAACTGCTCATCAGCGCTGCCCGTCCTTATCTGCAGGAAGTAAGGAATAACCCCCATAAATTCTGTCCTGTATATCAAACTCTACTGAGCTCAGCTCTCATGAGCCACGTCACATATCCTGGATGAGCTGCCGGGAAAGGTGCAGCCGAGTCACCAGCAGGGAGCCAGCACCGTGCCGCCTCAGGGGAGCTGTTTGTACACACAAGCATCAGCCTGCTCTGTCCTTGTCTTAGACACACTGTACACTCTTTTCCAGATGAGCAGGTAACATTAGTGCAAGGCGTGACACTGGCTGTGCATGTCAGTAACATGTTTGAGTGAGGACGCTGGGTGGGGCTGGTGTTGTCTGAGGAATCAACCGGAACATGGATCTGAGAGGTCCAAGGCCCCTTGAGATTGCTAGCCAGCAGGGGGATGTGTTAGCAAGGCTGAGTGGCCACAGCTGTGGCACCGGTTCCTTGCAGCCAGGGCAGCAAACCTTGCGGGTTAACATTCACTTTTCCAGTTTCATTCATACTGGAGTCTCCTGGTGCAGTCACTGGAGGAAAGGAGTGTGTGTGGGGAGGTGTGGAGTGTAATGCTGCATCCTGGCAGCACAGGGAAGCTGAGTCTGTACAGCATCCTGAGTGTCTGCATACATCACCCAAACTAACCCTCACCTGTAACTGGAAGCCAATGTAAAAATCATGGCAAGTTTCTCTGGGCCCTTGGCTTGGGTACTTCCCTCTGTCCTGCCTTACCGAAACACATGCCACCTCCGCTGCTGTGCGGTGAGAGACAGTTCCCATCTTCGGGTGGAGATGTTAGGGTGTGCAATAGAAAGGCTCAAATCTCTGTGCCTCGTTCATAAAGTTCCTAGGCATTCTGGAATAAGATGCATGACAAGAAACACCACACAGAACACCAGAAACACAAAAAGAAACTCCAAGCAAAAGAGGCAAAAAAAATCCCCCAAACCAGTTTTTCAGCTGTTGCGCTGAGGGAATTTTCATTCAGCATCTTGTAGGATGTGTTTCATGTCTTGCAGAATGAAAGTTACTGAATGTACCTCATCAAGGCAGAATGCTGTGGTATAATTTAGAAGCTCATTAGAGATCATAATCACAGTGACAGATGTTGGTGGGAAGTAGGAACCATCACAAAGATAAATAGGGAGCTGTTTGTCATGAGGGTATTAGATCATATGGGGGCAACATTTTCTGATATGTAAGGGGCATGATTATCACTTGGAGGTTTCCATCTAGGTTTCTTAGTGTATACATCGCTTGGAAAATAAGACTGAAGCATTCAAATATTGAAAGGCCTTTTGAAGACTTTGCTTGTAAGAGCCATTAACTGTGAAATTGTGTCTGCTAGCCCACGTTGGAGCAGGGTGTGCCCTTCTCTTGGGTGAGCTATGCGTACCCCAGCATCTCTGAGAGTCAGATGCTGTGTGATAGGAGCTGTGCCATGAGGTACAAGAGCTGTACCTGGGTAAGGAGCAATGGAAGCAGCTGGATTGTGCAGATAGCTGGAGTATGGGCTGGTGGCATACGCTGCAGAGAAAAAGGCTTTTAAGGGCTGCCAAAAGGTGTTACTTGGCCTGTTACTGCGGAAAGTGTGAAATCATCACCAGATTTGGAGATGTGCACTCTTCCTCCTTGTCACCCACTTCCTCTGGGTTGCACCATCAAGATTGAGACAGATTCTGCAGATCCTGTGCACGAGGAGCGACTCGGATGTGGATGCCAGCGTGAGAGGCTTGTGCGTGCGTGGCTCCGTGGGGACGGAGAGGAAATCCCGGTCTGTCGGGAATCCTGGGTGGCAGGGCCGCAGTGGGGGGGGTCGAGCCCCCATTGCCATTGCTCCTGTGTGATTTGGATGTGCAGAGATGGAAAGGGGGCTGGTCGCCAGCCTTGGGAAGAGGAACTGCAGGGGCTCAGTAGTGCAAGTAGGTTGACACAATCATCGTTAGACTGTGCTGGCATGTGGGCTCACTGGGGTGTGAAGTCACCTGATGGAAGCATTGCCCAATGACAGAAATTCCCCGGCAGAAAATGAGCTTTTGTTGCTGCAGTGCTGTTCTTCTGAGGTGTTCCATCTGCTTTACAAAGAGTGTCTGACTGAGCCCAGCAACGCTTCCATGAGAACAGCATCTCCAGTGACAGCTTCCAGCTGTCTAGCAGATGAGGGCACCCAGGTGTAATGGCAAACAGGGAGGGAATTTTAACCATCCCGTTTTGCTGAGGGAGGGATGCTCTTGCAAGACAAAAAGGGACCACCTGGTCTGTTTGACAGCGGAATGCCCTTAAGTAGGCACTGAAAATGTGGGTGTGGAGTGTGCCGTAAGTTCATACAAGCAAATATAAGAGAGTAAATCCAAGTAGTTGGATTAATTTTACCTTTGGAATGTGGGCTAAGCAATTTTAGACAGTTGCTCCAAATGATCTTTAAACTTTTGTGTTAAAAAGGGGAGGGCCCAGAAGGACCACCTGGCAGCTCAGCCTGGCACAGCCATCCCGGCTCTCAGTGGCCCTGGCGGGGCAGGAGGGGCTGCCATGTGCCACAGGGCACAGAATGCAGTCGGAGCCCCGAGCTGGTGCTGTGGCACAGATGATCTCCATAAACTGTGATGACATTAATCTAATGTATGCGTTCTCCTACGAATGTGAATACCAACAAATACAAATCCCATGCAAATCAGGCGCTCGTGCAGTATGTGCAAGTGGCTGAACATCTGAGGACTCAAATATTATATCAGAAGTTGTTCGCAGACATGCCTGTTCCAAAATTTGCTGTTACACCGCCCTTCTGTGTTCCCATGGGAGCTCTCAGGTAAGGGAGAGACGCACTCCAGCTAAAAGAAGTTCATGGAGTAAAACCTGGCTTCCCTGCTGGATTCCTCCTCCTTCCCAAGCCTGCAGCTCTTTTGGATGCCTAGCTGCCTGGAAAGACTCCCTCCAGCCTCTGTGGTTTCCCCTTGGGGTGGGGGAAAGGTGGATGTCAAGTGTTCCTCAGAAAAGGAAGCGGTACCCTCTGCCAACTGGCAAAGAGCAAGTGCTGGCACTAGCTGCGGGAGAGAAATTATTCACTCATTCTGCAGGAGCCCGTATTGGGAATCCCTCTCCCCGTCCTTGCCTGGCCCTTCCAGCTGTGCCTGCTGGTCCTTGTCTGGCCCTTCCAGCTGTGCCTGCTGCAGCCCAGGTGTGTGAAGGGGCTTGGCAGCGTGTGTCCCAAAGGGGCTGGGAAGCTCCTTGGGATGGCATCTCTCAGGTGATAAATCTTTGCACCTCTCAATTGAATGAAGAGGGAAGCAGAGGGCAGCTGAGAGCTTTGCAAGAGGCTGCAGGAAGGGAAGGAGGGAGTAAATTTACTGCCTCTGTGCCCTCAGCCAGCACCGTGGGGAATTCAGTTCGCAACAGGAAAAGAAAAGGGTAGGAACAAGTGTGAAGTGTGCAAGAACACCAAGTGTAAAACCCTATAGTCCGTGTTTTGGGGTTGGTTTTTTTTTAGCTGCTGGGGAAAGCTCAAGAGTTTCAAAATGGAGCTGTATCTTGTAAAAGGAGAGTAGGATGGATGCAGCAGGGTTCATAGAAATGCCCCAGGAAGAACAGGGGAAAACTAACCCAGCAGCTCGTGTACAGGCAGCCAGAGGAGATGCAATCCATGGGGAGGGCCTGGAATGCAGAGATGTGGACCTCAATGAAAACAGCAGGAGAGGCAGAAGGATGTGTTGTTGTAAATACCGAACCGCTCAGATTGTTCTTTCCTCCTGACACCGTAGTTGCTTGTGCAATCAAGACAGGGGATTCAGGAGAGGGAGCAAACCCCATGTCCAGGGGGCTATAACCCAGATGAAGGCTGTTCTCCCTTAAAAGTGGCCAGACTTTGCCGTAGCATGGAGAGACTGCAGACGGGAGCTGTGAATGGCCCTGGAGATGGGCCTGTCCTGGCAGTGGCAGTGGGTGCTTGCCTGGCTCCGGAAAGGGGGTGCGTCCAGAGCACGGGAGTAGGGCTCAGAGGGGCAGCTGGGTTTTCTCTGCTCGTCTACAGCTCATGGATATGAGGAGCAATGTACCATGAGACCCTTTCCAGCTTTCCTCTCGCTATCCCCTCTGTACCCTCGGCTGCTCAGAGGGTTCCAGGGGACTGCTGACTTCTGTCCTGAGAGAAAATAACCTGTTGTCTCTTTGGCAGTGGCAAATTGTGTGGGCTGAGATCACATTTACTGTTAGCCTAAGCCTGCAAGCATTCCATGCATAGCCCCCCTTAATGAAAAACCTCAACCTCTGCCAGCAGGTTAAGAGTTAGGGCCAGCAACCCCTGGCATGTCGATAAATCTTCGTCCTTAGCTCATCAAATCCCCAGCCTGCTCGTTCAAGAGGGATTCACAAGAGGTAATACAAGACTGACCTTTGCTCTGCCATAAATGCGGGTGCACATGAACCAGCTCAATCAGCAGGCTCTTTTTTTGGCTCCCTTCCCTCGGGGTAGTTTGTCTCACCCAGCAGCTGCAGGATCAGTGCAGCACCCTGGCGAGGTGCTTGGCTTTTCCCGTCCCCTCCTTTGTCAGCTCCTTCAGGTGGCTTTTCCCAAGCTTCCCCTTTTTGACCCCGTGGAACTGTTTTTCCCTCTCCCCACAACTTCCTATCTTTTAAAATACTTTGTAATTTTGACAGTGTTGATTTTTAAAAGACTTTGTAATTTTGACAATGTTGATTTTTACTGCAGTAAGGGAAAAACGTGGCTTTTTTTGATAGCCAGATTGCATGTTTGCTTGTTCTTTTATTTTTGGCTTCTTAGGAGCTTTTTGCCACTTTTCACTTTCTAATTGTCTCTTTTTCTAATCCAGGCACTTATGCTCAAAGCCAACATTTCTTATGGCAACTTTTTATCACCTGCTGGCTAGAACAGGATAGAAAAAAAAAAAGCCAGAATCTGGCTGAAGGACCTACAAAAGTAGGAAAATATAAAATATTTTAAGGATAGAATAGAAAAATGTGTTTAGAGGTGAATGACTTGGCTGCGTGCAAAGCTCTGGCTTAAGCTTTAGAACAGCATATCTCTGTAACTGGAAAGGAGGAAAGTGGGATCCCAGTTTATGTTGCAGGGGAAAAAACCTACCAAAAAAAGAGTTGCTTGGGCACCCAGATGGTTTGCAGCTCAGGATAATGCACCGGGGACTGGCAGGAGATGGGAGGTAATGAGCAGGTCTGATGTGCAAGGGAAATCAAGCAGAGTGGTGGGCACAGGATCCTGGTGAGAGAGGTTGTGCTTTCTGAACTGGGATGCTGCAGTTCAAGACTGGCAAAGAAAGGAGCGGCAGTCCTCGATCTCTTGGGAAAAAGACATCTGTGTGTCTTGAATAACACTGTCATGTCTGGAGATGGCTGAATTTTTTCAGGACCCAGTAGGGTCACAGTGTTTTGCTGAGACTGTGTGCAGGGAGTCATGGGTTTGATGTTGTTTTAATAACACACGTTAAGCAATAGACTGGAAAAACCATGTGTTTCTTGAAGGCATTGGTATCTGTCCCCTCCTGCCGAGGTTTGCCTGGCCCCCTGGTGTTGTCAGGGGCTGCAGGGTGCTGCGTGCCAGCTCGGGGGACGTACAGCAGCCCCACTTCCGAGACAGGAGCGAGCTGCAGAGTGACCTGTGAATGGGCTTGATCACTCCCGTAATTTCAGTCTCTGTGGACGCTGAGAAGCCCAAAGACAATGGCAACAGTGGCAATGGGTAATGTTAAAATGTTTGTTGTGAATGGGGAGGTTTAATGTTAAACAGCAACATTTTGGAATCCTTCAGCACAGCGAGATCCCAGGCAGAGATGACAAGCTCTCTGCGGATGAGAGGAGCACCCGGAGTAGCGCTGTCAGAGTGATTAATGGAATTGGGTGTTGATTCCTGTTTACCTGCCAGTGCTGGCTCCTGAAGGAGGGCTTCTGCCTTGGCTGGTGGGGTCTGAAGCCTTGAGTCATGCACGAGTGCTCCACGTGAGCCCGGTGCACTGCCCTGACACATCGGTGTTGGTGCTGCCGGTGTTTCTGGGAACGGGCCCCCAGCCGCAGACCATCCCTTTTGTCCGCGGCCGCTGGCCAAGCCCCGGCTCCCCGGGACCGATCCCAGACCAGGTCGGAGTTTGGCAGCCGCCGTCCGCCTTGGACCACGTGTCCGAAATCCTCAGTTTCCATCCCAGCTGTGGTTTCCGAGGGCCCATTTACAAAAGCTTTGTCCACCTGCTGGCTTTGCAGTAGCCCATGAACGGGGCCAACCCACCTGTGCTCCCCGGGAGGTTATTCGTGGGTGGACAAGCTTTGCTCCACACAACTGATCTGCTTACGTGCACTTCCCTTCCTTGCTTTCATTCCGCTAGTCAGGCTGCAGAGATAACGTCTGGCTTTGTTCTGATGTGAGACCCTTGCGTAGGTACAAAATCTTCCTCGTAGAGTTGCCTTTAAAATAGATAAAATGCCTTTTCTGAATTGCAATTTAGATTGATTTTGATAGAGAGGGTGGCGGAATCATATACAGAAGGAAAAAATCTTTTAAAATGAGAACGGAAGCAAATATAGTTTAGTAGTATACTCGTTACAGAATGAACAGCATATTGTATGTGCTGTGTTAGAGGTATGTTATGAATAACAAAAGCACTGGAGCATTTACATATTTGTTTTCAGAAATCCTGGCAGTTGGATTTCACCATTCTGCGCCTCTTTGCCAGAATCACTAAACAGTGGTACATATGGCTTCTGAAGTACCATATGCCGTGGAAAACGTTAGCTGATGCCTATACTGATGCGACACGCTATAGTCTTTATTTAGATTTTTTTGCAGTTTTGAACAAAGAATATTAGATCATGCAAAACATTGTGCAAGCAGTATGGAGTAGTACATACAGGAAAACATGATGCATTGTGCCCAGAGAAAAGCCAGCTAAGAAAAGGAGAAGAAAGGGTGGTGTCGGGAATTAGAATGTGCACGTGCCAAGAAATGCATCAAAGGGTGGGACGCGGCTTTGTGCGGCCAAGGCAGGAGGTTTTCCAGTGCTTGAAGCAGAGTCAGGAGCCAGAGCTTCACGGATGTGCAGGTTTTGAATCGAGTCCTGTTTCTAAGGGATGCTCCCTGTTACAAACAGTAGTACTCAGGCTCAAATCTAAGTACGTGCTTGAAATCCTTGGAGAGCAAAGGAAACCACGTGCATGAGTGCTTTCCTACAGAGCCATCCTTGTAGGAATAGGGATAACTCTCTCTCCCATATCATTGTCTGAAAATAAAGATGATGAACGCAGTGAGTTTTGCGAGAAGCAAAAATCTTGAAAACAAAACAAAACATAGTTTCCAACACAGTGACCGCAAAGCCCAACCAGGCGTTAAAATGGAATCCAGGATTTTGTTTTGACAAGTTTTAAAAGCGTTTCCCCCTCCCCCCCCCCATCTCGCCTGACCATTGCTGTACTCACATCGCTGATGCTGGCGGCAGTGCCGAACACCAAGGGGAGCTTGGTGCTGGGGCTGTCGGGAGGAGCAGAGGAGGAGGTGACCCCGAGGAGAAGGAGAGCAGGGAGGTGTTTCTCACCACTGTGGCTCCCTGCCTCAGCAGTGCCCTGCTCTCCCCTTTCCCTTTTCTTCTGGCTCCTCTGTGGCAGACCACTGCTCCATGAACACTTAATAGGCTTAACTTTAAGCACCGGAGTAGATCCAACAGGATTACTCACATATTTAAATGAAGGTACAATGTTTGGAGAGGCGGGAGAAGCATTGCATCTCTGTCTCTTGATTTGGCTCCTGCTCTTAGAGCCACCCAGTTTTGGTGTCTGAGGATGGGAGGTTATGGGATTCACACAACCTCTGCCAGAAGTGTGTTGGGACGTGTGTGGTACAGCCAATGTTGAACCACAAAAAGTAGGAAATGGGGCAAATCTCTTATAACGTGCAGACATTCGTCAGCTGAGGCCGACCAACTAACCCGAACAGAGACGAACCCAGCGCAGAAACAGAAGGTGAATAAGACTCAGTCCAGAATGCAGCCAGAGCAGAACGACTTCCTGGGGAGGTGGGAGCAGAAGGAAAGGGCTCACAGCTGAGCTGTGCCGCAGATGGCCAGGCAGGGGACATCGGGGAAGCCGCTGCCTGTGGGAAGAGCACGTGCAGTGTCAAAGATGGGCTCCACCGTGGAACAGTTGTGCCGGCCTGGGAGGGCTCTTGGTGTACACGAGGGTTTAACAGCACAGGTAATTGCAGAGAGACCAGTGCTGCGGGCGAAGCCTGTAATTCCCTGCCTGGCTGAAAGAAGCAGGAAAGGCATTGCAGGCTGCCAGCAGTCTTTCATGGTACAAGCAAAAGTAGTGGAACATTTAAGAAACTGAGGCTGTTTCACAGGAATTATCTGAGGCAAGAGCTGTGTATGTGTGTAGGTAGTAGTTCATAAAATGTGTGCATCTCACACATTTTATGAACCACCACCTGAATGGATGTAAACAGAAATAGAAGTCAGAATGGAAGCTAAGGGAAAGCGGGGCTGAGGGGAGCTTTCATTGGGCACCTGTTTGAGGTTGCCTCCCAAGTTCCCTGGAAAGCACATAGTGGCATGAATTCAAGCTTTATTATGTGGTTGTAAATTTATTAAATTATTAAGAGGGGAAGATTAGTGTCCTTTCATCTGTCTCCCATCCAGGTGTTTTAATTCCTTTGTAGGATCAAGTACCTTCCCAGAGCTTCTGAGCAGAGGAGAATGGAACCTCTCTTCCCAGAGACCGGTGTTTGTAGCGGTGCCGAGCAGGTGCCCCTTCCTTCCACCTCTGGTCTCCACATCTCTCGTAGGGGAGGGCGGTGAGTGCCCAGCCTGCCCTGGGTGTGCAGCTGCCCCTTTGGGCTGCGAACCAAGCTGTCAGCACCAGCACCGAGCCCACTATGTCACGAGCAGGCCGGCTGTCCAGGCTGCAGCAGGTAGACCCCCAGAGGGGAAAGACACCTGAGCCAGGCTGCCCACAGAGCAGGTCAGCGCATCTCCCTCCCCTGGCCTGGGCACTTTTCCCAGCTGTCCTGGCATGGATCTCCCTGCGTTGTTCTGCCTGCCCTCCGTGAGCACAAGCAGGCCATTTGCTGCATTAGCCTCGTTACATTTCCTTTCCAAAAAGCATCCGCCACCGTCTGCCCTGTGGTTTGGAAAGGGGTTAACGCTTTCCCCTCCCAACCCTCAGCTCACCAGCGCATCTCCCTTGTGCTGCAATTATTAAATGACACTTCACAACTTCATCTCCTCTCCTGCTACATCTGCTTGCTGCTCCCATGTGCAACCCCGCTCACATCCCAAACATCTAAATGCATTGTTTCCTCTGTTTCTCCTGCCAGCATGGAAAGGAGCCATCCCTGAAGCAGGATTGCCTTTGAGCTGGCAGCAGTCGAGTGATTGGCATTGGGCAGCGCTGCTGAGACTCTGGCAGGCCGTTTAGCAGAGAACCTTGGCTAATGAATGTCATCCACACCTAGCAGATGTGCCACTGCCTGCCATGCCAGATTTTTGACATAATACAGGGCTGCTGGACACGGCAGTGTTTGGGAAAAGCCACGGAACGACTCGTGCCTTCAACGTGGCCTTCGGTCCCACTCGTGCTCTGTGAGAGAAATGAAGCCGGAGGGAGGGAGGGAGGGAGGTAAGCACATTTGCGTCTCCCGGTCTTCGACCCTGGTTTCATTGGTGCGTAAATCGTATTTGTGTCGCTTTCACTCACGTGCCAGGGGATCTTAAAGGAAAAACCCACCACCTTTTTTGTTAGGTCCCCTGTGCTTCCAACCCCGGCTCCTGCTGGTCCCTCCAGCCTCCCGCCGGGTCCCAGGAGGGGGAACTGAGCAGGGGACTCAGTGCCCCTCGGGAGCCGGGATGGCTGCGAGCAGGTGCCTGGCACCTGCACCTCGCCTCCGGCAGCATCCCGGGCTTCGTCTTTCCTCTCCTGCCCTCCATCGGAGGGAAATAGCATTCGCCGGGCACAGCGGGGGGCCGGGGGGGGGGACACCGACCCGCCCAGGCGCCCCGAGACCCTCCGACCTTTCGGGGCTCCCCCTCACCCCGCCCGGCGCGGGAGCGGGGACGGGGCCGCCTCCTAATCCGGGCGTAATCCCGGAGAGCGGCAGCAGAGCGGGCGGTCGCTAATCCCGGCCCGCCGCCGCTAATCCCGGCCCGTGTCCGTGGGTCCCTGCCCGTGTCCCCGCGTGCTGGGGGCGATGTCCTCTCCTCAGAGCGTGCAGTGGGGTCTCGGGTCGAACCCCCGGCTCTCGGGGACGTAAATCTCTTAATGACCTAGCTCGGTCATTAACCCGCTGTTTGCCCGGCGTGCGGCGGCGCAGGAAGGGGCGGGGGCCGCTCTCGGGTGGCCGCTGCCCGTCCGGTGCTCCTGCAGCTACCCCAGGCTTCTGCACCCCCTCTTCGGTCCGCCACCCTCCCGCCTCCCCGCGTCCTTTTTGGGGTGACATCGTTGCCGGTTTTTTCAGTGCACCCGGGAGCGGCGCGGCCGGGGGTGCAGCGAGGAGGGGTCCCCTCACACACCCTGCGCGGGGGTAGCCTGGAAGGCCGGGGCGGCTGCGGGACGTGTCCTACATTACGGGGAGCTGCGGGGGGGCGCCGGGGCTTGTTCCCTCCCAGCCGGCTGGAAGCCAAGTTCAGCGCGGCGTGGCCGGGCCGAGATGCAGCCGGGGGGAGCGTGTGGGGGGTCGGTCCCGGGAATACCGTACCCCGGTGAGCAATGCTCCGGCTCGCTGGCTGCGAGAGTTCAGGCGCCGATGCACCGTGTAACGCAGGTCGCTTTGCCGCTCTCCCCGTTTTTTTCCTCGGCCTCTTTATCTTTCAATTGCAAAGCAATTAAAGGTCTGTATGAATCTGCGAGCATCCCTCCCCGCGGGGCCCTCTGATGCCCGCTGTATTGCCCTTTAGATGCCTCTTCCTTTTTTTGTTTTACAATTGTTGTATCAATATAATGCTTCCTTTCTTCCTCTGTCTCTATAGATACAGATATACAAGGCAAACCAAAGGTTTCGGCTGCTATTCAGTGCCTCCTCATTTGTCCCGGAGCCGTAACAGTGGTGCCCTTTCTCTTCTGGCTGCTTTTCCCTGCTTCTGGAGCAGCAGTTATGGGAGAAGCAGATGGCTACTGATTGGGTGAGCTTTGTGGCTTTAATACTGAATACTTTATGGAAAAGGACTTTATCATGCTTGGTTGGTCAGAGGAACAACGGGATGAGATTTATGACTAGAGAAAATAAATCTTTTTAAGTTTCAAGCTCCTTCACACACCCCACGTCAAGTTGCTGTAGCAGAGCTGGAGCTGAAATCCTCAGCATCTTTATTTTTTCCCTCCCCCCCCCGTCCCGTCTGTCTGTCCTTTCACTGCTCTCCCCACCCCCTCTGCGCCAGGCTTTAGCAAACCTTTGCTAACTTTAGGGACTGTCACTCACTGGAGAAGCCAAGGCCTTCAGAGCCCCCGGGCAGCGCCCCGAAGGGAAAGGCCATCCCTGCATGGGGAACATGCTGGGCGGTCAGCGCCTGCCGAAGCTTGGCCGCTCGTAACTCAACGGCCACCTGTTGTCCGGTGGGGAGTTGTGAGTGATGTCCTCGTGGACCCGACGGCAGGGAGGCCGCGTGGCCACCAGAGACCTCCGGGCCACCGCTCTGAGCTCAGGTCTCCCAAGGAGAGGGAGCCCAGCCACTGCCCAACCCAATGCACCCCACGCTGGGCAGCGCTGGGCCGAGGGCCGTGGGACCATCCCTCCAGGGCCCGTCCTCTGCGCTGTTCTCCAGCTGCAGCGTGGCTTCTGCCTGGCCTTACACCGAAGCATGGCCAGGGCTGTGCCGTGCAGCGGGCTCTGCCCCAGCGCGGGACGCTGCTGGTGGCACCCAGGGACAGAAAAGCCCGAGGGTGTACAGGAGGCAAGAAGCAGACTTCAGTCCTGCAGAGGTTCCCCATCTTCCATTTCTCTCCCTTTCCTGTCCTTTGTAGCCAATCATGTCTTCTGTTAGGCTGTTAAACATTTGAAGGAAGGTGAAGCTAGGTGAAAGCTTTCCAGGTTTTAAACCTTGATGCTGCTGTCAGGCCAAGTAAGGAGGAGAAGCAGAAAGCCTGAGAAAAATAATTTTGAGATAGAATGTCAGCAGTGATAATGGGCTATGTATGAGCCATTTAACCACCTATGTTATGTTCGGTGGTCTAGGTTTTGGTCAGTAAAAAAAAAATTTCCATGACCCTTTGGGGAATATGCAAATTAATATTTCTGACTAGACACTGTGTTTGCTCAGAAGAAAGTAGAGGGGAAGTTCGGGCACCATCAGCGGTGAAGAAACAGCCGAGGTGCCTGTGGTGTGTCTGAACCATGAGAAAGATGGTGGGGAAGGTATGTTGGGTTCCACTGGGGTTCCTGGGGAGCAGGAGCATTTGCTCCTTGGGGTGGACCACACCTAAAGCTGGTATCTGGCCCTTTTTAGGGATTTGTGGTTTTGTGGCATGGCAGCGCCCTGACCTGGGAGTCCAGCATTGGTGAGGTGAGGCTAAGCTGAAGGGTCAGAGGGAATAGGAAGGGACAGGCACACCTGGTGCGTTTGGGAACTGATCTGGAAACAGGACGAGACCTTGCTGGTGTGCCTCAGCTCTGGCAAGGACCTGGAGGCAGGCAAACATTTATCTGGCTGTGGGTCTGAGGATTCCCGGTGAGATCCCCGTGCCGCTCAGCAGAGCTAGCGATAGGAGAAGCACTGCTCCTCCATGCGCCGTGTCTGCAGCGTGGTGGTGATGTCTCTGGCACCCCAGCACAGGGCTTCCCCGGGAAAGGCGCCATCCACGAGCCTGGTGACAAGCAGAAAGGATGGTTTGTCATTCAGCTGAGGCCCCGATTTATTTCCACTACAGAGGCCTGTCCGTCTCCAGGGAAAGGAACCGTTCTGGCTGCATTTCTCCAGGCACCAGGAAAGCTTGTGGCTCCGCATTTCATTTTTGGTGGGTTTTCCGTTTCACCTGTGTGCGCCTCCCGGGGACCATAGCTGGCCCTGCCTCTGGCAGCAGCTGGCAGAAAGGGCAGCAAGGCGGTTCTGAGCATCTCTTCGTACCCCCTCCCTGTGGTGCCCTGGTGCCGTGGGAGTGAGTGTGCCTGGGCTCATGTGCTTCTGGGAACTCGTGTGTTCTCTTGGTGATTTTATTTTATGAGTGACTTTATTGTACTCCCCTGGGAGCTGACTCTCAGCTGTGTATGTGTCTCCTCACAGGAGTACCTACACATCCGTAGGCCTGGCACATGTCACAACTCGAGCAGTGTTTCCCAAAGGATGCAGGAGTGTTTCTAAGCACAGGTTGAGCAGCCTTTCCTGGTCTCTCTCCTCTCCACTACCTGGGTGAAGCTCAGGGAGAAGACTGACACCCTCGGAAGCAGGTGCTCTGTCCCTTGCAGCCATCTCCATGATAACTCATGTCGGGCAGAAGATGGTTATCACAGTGGTTAGTGATAACGGTGTCCCAGCATCCTCACGCTGCCAGCCCTTCGGCCCCTGCAGCCTCCTGAATCCCCGCCAGGTCCCGGCCAGGGAGCAGCGGACGCTGAGCTACCTCCCCGGGGCTTGATGGCCGTCAGGGCCGGCCCTGTCTTTGGGCATTTGGCTCTCCAGCCCAACCCCTTGAGAGCCCAGGCGCTGGGCTTGTTCGCTGCTCCTGGGGCGTCCCCTTGCCTCAGAGTTGGTTGTGCCGGGCTGGTGCCGTCGAGAGGGGCTCGGCAGAGCAGGGGCTGTGCTTTTGGAGGGCGGGGAGTGGCGGGGGCTTGCCGGCTGCGGGGTTCCCTGGGAAAGCGACCGGAGCTCCTCAGCCCGGGTTGTCCGTGGCTCTCCGCAAGAGGTTTCCCGGAAAAGTAAGCGAATAGAAAATGCACGGATGTTCCGAGATAGGAGCGTGCGGCAGCCGGGAGGCGGCGGGCAGCGATCGCGCGGCCC
>VZTN01000088.1:0-13025 GCA_013400515.1 Erpornis zantholeuca
AGAAGACAGACCATTGACATTGTTTATTTTTTGTTACTTTTTATAGTACGGTATGTAGCTGTGAATGTCACTAGTTTTAAACCTAAGGAATTATTGAGCAGTCTTAAGGCAACAAAAGCATCCTCTGATTTTCCTAAGAGTAGTATCCCTTGTATAGACTGGATAATGCTTTTAAAATCTGTTTTAAATAAAAAAAAAAATTAAAAAAATTACGTTGACACACAGTGAGGACATCCTTTTCTAACTGGTCCATGCCCGGCTAGCAGCTGTAGAAGTATAAACTTCCTGAAAAATTTAAAGTAAATGTCCAAAGTCCAAACTGTAAAACAGATGAAATACAGACTTTAAGAATGCTGGGTAGTGTTTTATGTTTTCTGTCCTTCTTCATACAATAATTTCTTCAAAATGGATACAGCCTTTTAATTTCTACCTTTGTACTCCTTCCATTACAAGTCAATGCAACAATTGTCTTATGCACCTAATTCCTACCTGCATAGAGATTTACACCTCCACAGAAACTTACTAATTTTGTTGTAGTTCCAAAAAGACTGAGTTGCAGAACCTGAAACAATATGTAGTAAGGTTTCTAAAGAAATAATACTAGTCTAAAAAAAAAGGCACACCCCACCCCACTCCCAAAGAAACAAACCAAACTAACCAACCAATCACTGAAACAAATGAACAAACAAAACCCCAACTAATACCATTCAAACACATCTACTGAGACAATTGATTGAATAAAATATTAAGAAAGATGGACATATGTAGTCTGGTGGCATATGAAATTACCTTGTACCACTGGTTTGTATAAAGAATATGTATCAATTCAGGAGTAAAGTATTAAAAGCGTTAGGAGGTTGAGTGGGTATATTTATCATACTTGTCAATACTTTTAACATATTGAAATAGATAATTTTAATTTATCATTTTAGCTTGTTTTGCACAAGCTACAGGTATAAACTGCAAATTCCTGATGGTAATAATAAAAAGAAACCTGTCCACGTGGAGAGAATTCTCTTTGTGGGCTACCTGGGAATTAATTTCAAGTCACACTTAAGAGTTTTTGGCATTTATATGTTCATGAATATTACTCTCTATGCTCATATATATAGTTCTGACTATGTCTGAAGTATCACTCGAGGTATCTGCAAGGGCTTGTAACAGTTGGATAATGTGTAAGAATTTGGTAGAGAATAAAAGTCTAATTTTCAGAAATAGATCAATGTGAAGAATATTTCTCTGCTCTGGCTGAACATATGGGAGTTTATGAGTGGGATTTTTATCCACTTTCTATTAAAAGAAAAAACAAAACAGACTGTAAAAGATAATAGCCTGTGCCCGTAGCTGCCACATCTCTTTTGATCAATGTACTTACACCAAGCTTCCCAGTTCCAGCTTGTGCCACTTCCATAGTTGATGGCTTTTTTTAACTGTCTTAGTCTAAGAAGCGTCAAGTTATCTTTTACCCTGGCTAGCTTGAGATGAAATTTTTATTTCATTAGTATTGTTTTTATCTCTTTCTGGCAAAGACAGTGAAAAAATTGTGGTGTTTACAAAGCTAAAAACATGTTAACCTCAAGGAGCAAGGAATTCAGTGTTAGAAGGTTTGTAATTTCATTCTTTCACTTCTCTTGATATTAGCGAGGTTTTGATTTGCTTTATTTTAATTAAAAATTTCTTTGTGTTCTAAAAAGCGTGTAGAAATTCTTCTTGTGAAAACTAGAATTAAGGCAAGATCATAAATTGACTTATTATCTTCAAACATGGCTGCTTTTCCATGTTCCATAGGTTAGAGATGCAGAAAATTGGTCACTGATTTCTCGTGTCCTCCTTTTTAGACTTGAACCACTGACCACCTGTGTTTTATTATTTTTTTAGAGTTTTAAAACTTTATGGCCTTGATCTTTTGAAACTTTATTAAGACTTCAAATCTAGTGGGTATTCGGTTTAATTAAACCATTGCAGCAGAGCTATATGGTGGTATTAGAGTTACTATGAGTTGAAGACTAATTAACTTAATACCTAAAGATCTAATGATGTGATATTGTTTTCATTTGCATTCCTTTTGATAATCTTTATTGCTTGGGACTGCTACGTCCCCGAATTCACTACAGAGTTTAAAAGGGTAACAGGCTTTTTCATTTAAGTTAAACCAAGAAACACCCACTTAGATCAGTAGGGCTTGATACTGAGACTGTTTGGTTCTAACCCTCCTCATCATTTCATTCAGCTGTTGACCCTGTGGAAGAAAATCAAAATACAGCAATAGAGTCAGATCTTCAGGTGACAATAATCTCTTCAAACAGTACCAATTGAATGTCTGCTACAAAGGTTGTAAATGTTATCAGATTGGTAAATTGATATTTCCAGCTAACTGTTTGGGGCTTAGTACTTTTTACTTCTACTTCTAGTAAATCTTACTAGAATTAGTCATTTCTAATCCTTAGTAGGGAAAAAGGATCTTATGAGGTGTGTTTATTGATTATCTAATTGGAGCTAGTAGTAGTAAGATTATTTGTTTCAAAGTAAAGAGAAACAAATCACTGTGCATTTCTAGAGATGTTCAGTGATTACCTCTAGCAGTGTCTGCAGAGGGTGGGGTGATAATATACGATGGCATCCAGCTATGTCATTTACCTTCTGCAGCCTAAGTGAGTGTAACTGAGGCCAGAAGATTGACAGTGCCTGGTATTATGATGGTGGTTATCACTTGTTTGCATTGCATGGTTCCCTAGCTTTTCTAGCCTGCAGATTACTTCCCCACTGTGCTAAACAGTCTGCAAACTATCTGAAAGATTATCCTTGCCACGAGAAACTTTGAAAGTCAGGCACAGACAAGTGCAAGAAATAAAATGAGAATATTTGTCTGTATGATCATCTGAAGCCAGCTACCACCTGTTTTGCCCTTGCTAAGATCTTTATAAGCTTTACATCATGAAAAGCAGAGGTTTTTACATCATTTCATGGAGAGGTTTGAAGAATGAAATTAGCTTTATGGAAAGATCTTATGAGGGTGAGAGCACATGTAAAGGTAGAAAATAATGTATTAGAAAAATGTAGTGAACATATAATGAGGGCTAAAATTGTTGTCTGATTGGGAATGGAGACCACTGTTATGAGGCAAGATCTAAGCATTTAGTTGTCAGGGGAACTAGCATTTTTTAATAAAATGCTGTTATTCATCTACCCTGTACTTTTACAATCATCGTAAACCTCTGGGAATAATGTGGGGTGTTATATTTTTCCTTCTCCCCCTCTTTCTGTTTGACACTTACTACTTCTCTAACCTTCACTCCTGATAATCTCTCAGTAAAGCTTCTCGGGCAATACTCCTTTGGGACCCTGAAAAGGTTAAATCTCTGATATGAATAATATCTGTAATATTTCATAAATTGTGGAGTGGTGGTTGGCACTCATCTATTTGTTCTCAGTCAGAGGACTTCTCTTCCTTTAAAAAGAGAGTCTGGGTCAGCTGAAATCTTGGTGGGAGGGAGAGGACTGAGAGAGCTGCTCAGTCCTGTTGGAGCAGCTGAGCCTATCTGGGCAGAAACTTGTTTCAGCCTGAGCATGCTGGTAAGAGGTGGGAAGAGTCATAGTGATGCACTAATTCTGCAACTTGATTGGCACCAAAGATTCACAGAATTGTTATGGTTGGAAGGGACCTTTAAAGGTTACCTAGTCCAACTTCCCCTGCACTGAGCAAGGACATCATCAACTAGATCAAGTGTGGATCTACCTCTGAAGCAAGAACTTGACAGATTTTGCCAAAAGCAAGTGCATTGTGTTCTGCTGTAGTCTCTTGAATGTTTTTGTTCCTGTGTGTTTGTTTCAGTCACTTATCCAATGTGGCACACCAGGTTCAGTGACTTATCCAATGTGACACACCTTGCCTTATGTATATATAAGGTTAGGAGCCACTTCAAAATAGTGAAGATCAAAGGCAGCATGTCCATGTAGTCCAATAAACTCTGTAGTATGGTCCAAAGCAATATTAATGTGGTCACAGTGCCATGTGTTGTAGTAAGGCTGGATGGGCTTGAGCTGGCTGGCTGGTAAGCAGCTCACTCAGGTGTCTCTGCATGTATTTTTCACTGTTTCCTCTTCAAAAACATGGGGGGATGCAAGTAAACCAAGATGCTTTATGTGTTTGTCTTTCTTGTCCTGGATTGTAAATTAATTCCTTAATAAGCACTGTAACCCTAGAATTTCCAAATATTTGGACTGCAGCCTGCTGCTGCCTCTAGATCCTTTTCAGCCAACTTCTCTATCATAATTCTCTGTTTTTAAAAGCTGAAAGAATTGCATGGTCTTGTGCCAAGAGCTAAAACAGTACCTTTTTACAAGTGAGAACACAGTATTATATAGGTATGCAGTAGAATACAGAAATTATTTTTCTTAAAATTCATTCAAGCGAGAATGTAATTAGAGGGTCATAAGGATCCTATGAAGAGGAATACTCTAATATAACCTTAACTGTTCTTAATTATGTGCCACATTATTAAGCCTGACCTACTAAGCCTGCCTCCTGAATACAGCTTGTTAAAAATGTTTAAGTGACACTAGAGACTGCTAGAGACATTGTGAGGTAGAACTCATTCCTGCCTACAAATGCTCCATTTCCCACCAATAAAGTCCCTTTCTAGTCCCAGTCCTTATTAGGTAGCAGAAGCTGGTTATCCTGAATACAAAGGAGAATATGTCATAGTGTTTTTTGAGGCTTGCCTGTTAAGTGTTTAAGCATGTTCTCCGAAAGTGGAATTTGTCTGTCTTTGTGTTTCAGAGGAAATTTTGTGTTATTAAGCACTTTGACTTTGGACTTTGTACATCCTGCCACAAGCCATGAGGTGATGAGAGCTGGAAGGAGTAATGACATCTCTCTTTGTAAGACACTAAGATATCTTCTCCACCCTATTCAAGATATCAGACTCAGCCTGACATCACAGCACTTGTGTCTCAGTGATGCATTTTTAAGTTCATTGGAGCAGAAAGGGGTGGGAGGGAGAGCAATATACCCAGGTGGTGACAGCCTTTTCAAGTATGTGATTGCAAGGGGGGAGAAAAGGCAGAGCTTTCATGTCTGAAATGTGAAGTCTGTTGGAGCAAGATACTTTGAAAAGACTTCAAAATGAGCCCTGAATAAGTTTTTCTGCAAATGAGTAACAGTTTAAGATTTTTCTCTTGATGCTGGTGTGAAAGGCTCATGCCTGTAGATATGTAAGGAGGCTTTGAATGTTCCCTACCTACAAAGCAAAAAATTCAAACATCCTCCCCCTTTCTATCTTCTCCTTTCAAATCCTACATTTTCCTTCTAGGGGTCTTTATGCGCTGTGAGGTAGCGATCCTCCATGGAAAATTGCCTAATGTTTTAGTCTCTGAAGCTCTGTACAGTATTTTACAGATGAGGGACAGGCTGCTCAGGTGCTTATAACAGAGCTGTAGCCCTTAACTGTAAGTAGAGCTAGATTTTAGGTTTGTTTTTTTTTTTTGTTTTTTTTTTTTGTTTGTTTGTTTTGTTGTTGTTGTTGTTGTTGTTGTTGTTGTTGTTGTTAGTTTTTACCCCCTTCATTATCATATGCTGTCAAATCTTTTTTTTTTTTTTATTTTTTTTTCCTGCTATCTCAAACTTTTAAAACCTTTGACATTCTTCTATGGTCTCTTCCCCTTTTTTCCCCTTTTCTGTTTTCTACAATAATAAAATAGAGCACACTGCTGCTGGGTTTTCAGACATAGAAATTGGTATGTTACTCATTATGAATGAGGATTGTGAAATGAAAAAGGCTTGTGTAAAAAACTTTCAGTGGTGTCTCCTACAATTCTGAAAGCCTAATGCATTCTCCTTTCTTTTACTATTTTAAAGTATTCTGGAAGTGACAAGCAATTATCAAATGACATTCTTCTATTTCCTCTTGACTCTGCATGTTTTTCTCTCAGTCTTAAGAGTTTAATACTGCTACTGCTGTGCAGGCCCTTTTAAGAGTAAGTGAATACTTTTTAAGGAGATGTTGATATTCTTGGCAGGATAGGGAGGAATAGAGCTCTGATGATCTCTCTTTCCATGTCCCACTTTCCTTGCATTTGAATTACACCATCCGTGACAGAAATCTGTAGTCGTTTCCATAAAAGCTTTAACACTTAATTTCTGCAGCTGAACACTTTTAATTTACTTTTATTTTTTCTTGTCTTTTTTTGAAATGGATGAGTCTCCCATTGCTAGAGAATACCTTTTAATTGTGTTGCGTATTAGGAACTAAAATCATTAATCCCCTAGGAATCTTATTCTCATACATTCGTAGTGCATGTCTTGTGATCTTTAAATAGAGCAGTTTTCTCATTACTACTAATGACAATGGTGTGAGCATGATAATATAATTGCTGTGGATTCAAGAAACATGAATTGAGTTAAGGGTCAGAAGTTGGTTTCTTTTGATTTTTTTACCTGCTCTCGTTTTCTGTTACATATTTTAATTTTGCTCAGTATTCAGTGGTGAATTTTTATTGGTGAAGTCCTCACCCAAATATAATGCAATGTAATTTTTTCAAATAAACATTTAAGGCAGAAAGAAGAAAAAACTGGGAAAAAATTAACCCAAAAGCTTCCTAACCTTTGTCCTTCCCTCTTTTCCAGTATGTTCTGTTATTCTGCTTTGACTAGATTTTGACACACCTAAGAATGTAATGGGGCAAACTGTGGGGAATCATATTGCAGAATGGATGTGCACTGCTAACCTCAGGATCTGGGGCAGTTTATTCACGTTTCCTGATAAGTGCTAACCCACTAACAACGACTCCTGCAATTGTTCCACTCTGCAACAGCCCCAGACCCTGAGGGTACATCTACGCAGTGCAGCAGGGCACAGCCCAGGGAGTGCCCAGCTAGCTCCAGGCAGGCTGCAGCCTCAGCGTGGCAGAGTGCAGCAGCAGCATATGAATGTCAACAGCACAATGGCTGTGCTGGCAGGGCAGACCTCAGCAGCACTAATGAGCACCAGCGACTCACGCTATTCCTCTTAAAACTTTGGTTTATTGTCTTTGCCCTATTTTCTTAGTCTTCAAGTTTTTTGTTTGTTTTTGTTTACTTCGTAAACAGAACACTTGTAGGCCTCATCTAGACAAGTTATTTCACTAACACTTGCATATGTATATTTAATACATACATATAATTAATGTGCATTTGTATATTCAATGAAGAATGGTAAATAGGAAATGATCCAGACTCTATTTCCTGCAAAAGCTCATCTTGAAAGCAAAGTAATTAAAGCATTAAAGAAGAGGGAGCCCCCCTCCCCTTTGTTAATGCAGCACATGTACATGTGGCTGCAAACAGACATGACTTTGTTACACATAGTGGTTTCTATTACAACATATAATGTCTCTGTGATTTGTTCTCTGCAGGACTCCGGGAGCCACTGGTGATACATTAGCAGTTGTTTATTGCAGTTATGCATTGATTTATATTTTGGTGGTTTGGACCCTTTTCAGTGTCCGTGAGTGATGACTCTTATCTGGAGCACATACATCAAGGTCTCTGAAGCTCATGCTGTTCACCACTTGTGGCTCCAGCTGCACTCTCTGCACATTACATCAGCCTGCTGAGCCAAGCAGAGGTGTTCACCATCCCCTGTTTCTTAGCACTGTTGTGATGGAGGGGATGAAACTTAAGGATGTTTTGGGAGAAGGAAGTGTTACCTGAATGAGGCTTATCTCAGAGAAAAATGAAGGGAAAAAAAGGTCCAAGAAAGATGTTTGTGTTAAAGCAATGTGTACCAAATAAATGTTCCACAGAGGAGCAAATGCAATAATCAAGAATCCAAGCTAAAAAAAAAAAAGAGGAAAGCATCTAAAAATAGTAATATTTAAATACCTATTCATACACATTTGGGGATGTTTTCACATAATTTTTAGTTAATGCCTGCAGTGGGTCTATCTTAGCTGGCTGCCAGATGCTCATCCAGCTGCTCTGTCTTCCTCTGCCCACCCCCAACAGCACGGAGGAGGTAATAAGATGGAAAAGCCTCTGGGTCAAGATAAAGACAGGGAGATCCCTTACCACTTATCATCAGGGGGAAGAAAGACTTGACCCAGGGAAAATGCTTTTAATTTATTGACATAGAAAATGGAATTCAATAGTGAGAAACCAAGAAGAACAGGAGAACACTTTTCCTCAGCTATCTCCTTTTCCCCATGTCTTGTTGGGAAGTATGTTTTTCAGCTTTCTACTGAAAAACTAATACGTGAAGCAAATATGTGCACGATTTCATGTGGTGATAAGTGAGACATTTATTTCATTAGCCTTAAAATCAGATTCCCTAAAACTTCTCATGAAAAGGAGCTACTGATGAGGAGGCACAAGAGAAATTGAGGTGAGACACAGAAAATGCAGAAAATCACAGCTCTTTCTCGCAGGTTTTCTCCTACCACAGACTGACATTCCTCTTTGCTTGCAAAGGACATGCATGACACAACTGCTGGCAGTCCACATTAGTGTCTGAATTGGGCATTTTCCACATACTAATTCCATCTCTGGTGCTGCATTTGCATGCTGCACTCCAGTGTGCGATGCTGGCTAGCAGTTAAAAGGAATAATGATGCACCGTGGCACATGACCACTTTCACGTTCTGCTCACAGTGGAAAAGGAAGCACTGGTGCTAATCACCTGCTTTCAAGGCAAGTAGAATGTTTTGTTGTGCCTCTTTGTACCTGGCTGATGTGGGTACATGGATTCAGTCATCTTTGGGATTTTGCCCAAAGGTAGATGATCACATCCCCAAAAGATTCCGCAGCTTTCTCCTCAAGCTATAACCCATTGTTACATTTTTTTAACTTAGAATTCTGGGTGCAAAGCTGACTCCTCCATAATCAATTGATAAATACCTTACCTGTTTCAGAGGGCTAGAATTGTAGCAACCAGTTTGTGTTAGTGTTGATGGATGCAGCCTTACTTTCTCTAAATAAGAGATTAAGAAAAGGTGATTGTGTGATGAGGGGGGCTAAAACCAGGATTATTAAAATATCTTGTTATAGAAGACTGTGAAAGGCTCAGGTTGAGATTTTTAGAAATAAATAATTTCACAATGGTTATGCTGTCTTTTTTTCCATTCACCCTCTCTGTCCTTCCTATTTTCATCATGACAGTCATGTTGTTCAAAAGTATTTCAGTAAAGACAAAAGCTGTTAGTGGGTAAAAAACAAATGCAAAAGGCCTAAAACCCCTAGCTAAAAAAATGAAGAGTAAAATGATGCCTTACAGAGAAATACTAATTGTTTCTGTAGGACTACTTTTAACTTATGAGAATTACTTCAATTTTAATTTTCTGAAATGGCAGAAATTCAATGCAGTCTGCCAAATCATTTCAAAATGAAAGTATTAATCAGAGATTCTTATGACTCACTCTTTCTTCCTGGCTGCTGAAATTACCCCAGACTTTATTCTGCCTAGTGATGTAAGTATTATCTGCCATTACATTTTTCTTACCTCATCTTCTTTTGGCTAAGCTTTTCATTCAACTCCATGAAGCCTCACTGCTCTAAAGAATATTTTCCCAGATAGCTTATTGTGTATAATCAATCTACTGGCACTTGCTACTGGTTGCCCACCATTTCTGGCAAAGTTAGTGTTGAAAAAATGCTGAAAAATTATGCTGTTCCTTCAATCTCATACTTTTATAATGATGTTAAACTAAAAAGAAAAGTTTTGTCCTATGATTTGCTGTGGGGTCCAGACTATAACATGCAAATGAGAAAAAATAAGTTCTGCAGAGGCAGTCAGAACATTCAAAAATCCATATACAATGGAGGTTGGAGGGGTTTTTGTTTCTTTTTAGATTATCAATTTTGTCACAGTTATAGCCATAGCATACAGCTTCATTCAGGTTTAGAACCAGTCTCCTCACATTTTTCTCCATTTTCTTCCATTTCACTTATGCTCCTACAGGGTTTTCTGTTGGTCTGTGTTCTTCATACAGTGAGAAAATTCACATTCTAGATGTATATATTTCTGTTAACTGTAAACAAAACTTTTTTAAAATATGTATATCTACATACATTAAATATATAAGTTTCTTCCCATTGCCTAGTCCTTTAGAATACAAAGTCACAAGCTTTCATTACTGATGGGTCAATTTAATCTTACCCTTTGTTTTAAAAATTATCATAAGGTAAATTCTTGTTTGGTGTCATGAATCTTGGTTATGAAATAAAAGGTTAGTTATACAACCAATGTTCAAATAACATTAGTGGAACTTTGTCATCTTGGTATTATGTTATACCACTTTGTGCAGAACCAGATGGGAAGGGAAATGAGAAAACTCCCTGGGTACAAATACCATCTGATGAGAAGAAATAAAACCACCTGCTGTGCTATGTAAAGGCAGAGTGTTAAGTCTTCTTAAGATAGATAAAGTTTTTTACTCTTTTTCTCTTCTTTCTGGCCCATGTAGACCTACTATTTCTTTCTTTCTTTCCACTTCATTGAAATTATTAATTGCAATAGCCCATAGCCCAAAATGCACAGTTTGTCCAGTGGTGAAATCTCACCTCTTTTTGAGTAATTAACAGTTCTTGCACCTCTCTTATACTGTCCTTCTTTCCCTATACATGCTCATTATCATGGTTTGTCAATTATCTTCCAAACTGTATTAAAAAAAGATAACTCTATAACATTAGCAATTGCTCAGAAGTTGCTAATAGCTCTCCTGAGAGCACTTGTCTCACCCCATATCTCCCACCTTATCAAAAGGTCACATTAATTATAGGACCCTTGCTGGGAATAAATCAATGTGTCAATCAGAGACCCACAATTGTGATGCAGTTGGAAAGAAAAAATTCCAGGACAAGGTTATATTTAGGGCCTTTTTAAAAGATATTATATTTGTGAGTTAACCTAGGAACAAAGAGCATATTTTAGATCACGATTTATGTATATTTTTAAATGAACACTTTTATTTGTCCCTTATTATTGATTATTCATTCTTAGAATTAAAATACACTTTTCTTATTTGTAAGCTGTCCAAAATCATTGCCTTCAGTTAAAAAGGGAACTTAGAAAAAGATACATTGAATTTCAGAGTTGTTCAGTTTCTCTGACAAATTTTTCTTTATTTCTATACTTCTGCCTTTAGTCATTCATCTGAATATTTTAATGCTGCATCATAAAACAATCACAGCTGTAATAACAAAGATTTCCTCATTTAGTCTCTTTAGGTCTGGGGGCATTCACAGTCTGCAAGGATGTTTAAGGTATTCAATATATGTAGGAGTGTTTGTTTAGTTGTTTTGTGAAGCAGAGAATTTCTAACTGAAATGGCAGTAGATTAGAAACTGCGTGAATAAATAGAAAAGTAAAAATGTTTAGTTTATCCAGTGTCTCACTCATTTTTCCTTCTGATCTGGTTTTACTATATTAAGCTGGTTTCCAGTGGTGATAAGCTGCATACAAACTCATTCACAGACTGCTGTTAAATCCCAAGATTTAGATCAAATTCTCATATATTGTTATTACCACAAGTCTAATTCTTCAAGATCTTAATTGTGAGCTAACTGCTCAAGCAAGTTAACATAAAATCGAATTTGTGTGCATCAACTTGAGGCTATAGAAGTGTCTAATAAATGTGATTTATAAACTTCTCATTTTGCTGGCCATTAAATAAAAAATCATTTATGTGTGCATATGTTAATGTAGGAAACAGTCTAATAACTTTCTAAATACAGTTGGATGGTTGTTACATCTATTTAACATGGTGTCTAAATCAATGCTTTAGATCCAGACGACTTNCCTCGGGGAGGTCAGCTGGCTTTCCTTCTGCACACTTTTGGTTCACTCCGGGTGACTTTTGCTCATGACTCCCTCCTTTCCTTCTTTTAACAGAAACAAAATTTTAGTTCCAGAGCAAGCCAGTGATTTCCATCTCTTTGTTGCTCAAAGAGAAGAAAATGTTATGCTTGGGAAGAAAACAAGTACCTGAAATGTTATTAGTAATACATTACATCTTTGTTTGAGGCTTATAAAAATACCTGCTGGTTGATATCAGGTTACACCTATAGGAATTTGAGAGCCAATTAAAAAAGGAGATTTTTTTTCCTACCTGCCAAGACTTGCAATGCTGCCATAATATCATGATGCAGATATCAGAAGGGCATTAATATATTGAAAAAAGGTAAAACAGGCTATGATGTGTGATCTGTTATGGTAAGAGATCCTGGATGGAAGTTGAAGACTAGGTATTAAGCACAGTGTGTTTTGGTCTTGACTCCAAACCCTGTGGAGGATGCCCTTACAGTCAGTTTGCTGCTGCAATCTGTGAAGAATACAGTGTCACATCCATGTGACATAAGTCTAATAGCAGCTAAGGTTATTTTAATTACTCAGTACTTTACTTTCATTGAAACTAGTGTCAGAGCTCCAAAAAAAAATTTAAATCTTCCCTGCTACTTTTTTTCATATTGAAAAATGGGTGTCAGTGGAACAGCAGACAGTGTAGCTGCAATTACAGAATGAAACATTCTTGCTTATCTTTCTGGTGCTGATTGGTTTATGACCTGAAGTAATAATGTATGTATATTTTCAAAAGTGCTTAGAGCAAACAAAAATCCTAAATTCCTCCATGCTATTCTGCATAATTTCTCCCTTTATGTGCAAAGGAGAAATCAAGTTTCTGGGTCTCTGTATAAAAACCCAACAATTGTTGGCATCTCTAAATCTCATACTAGCCTCTGAGTCAACTAATTCTGTTTTATTCTTTGTAAAATAGAGTGTTCAAGCCCATTTAATAACTGTGTATTTTTATGTGAAATGTATTGAGGATGAGAATGCTAGGACTCTTCAGATTGACTTGTTGCAAATTTGTCTGTGCTTGGAAGTCTTTGGACTTTTAAAACAATTTTAGTTTAAAAGTTTTTAGAACACAATAACAAAATGCTACATCTATATGTGCCAAAATGCTTAACACACTGAAAAAAATAGGTATTAGAAATGCAATGAAGTTTTGGAAAAAATCAAACCAGTTTTGATCAAAACCAAAATGATCCA
>VZTN01000088.1:13060-30733 GCA_013400515.1 Erpornis zantholeuca
TTATTGATGTTATTTCTGAAACTTGGTACTCTGAAGGAAGTATCAAATCTTCCCTTGTAGTACTGGACATGGGAGATGTTCTTAGTTTAATTTTGGAATTTATGTGAGTCTCCGCTGTAATCAAAGGTAAATCTCTGGTACAAGTAATGTGTTCCAGAGGTTGTTTTAATCAAAATTATACCAGTAGACATAGAAATAAAATCTAAATCTCAGTTTCTGGAATATTTGTAACTTACTTGTTCATTAAAGAGTAAGCAACGAGCATGGAGTAGAGAAGAGAAGAATGAATCACTTGAGTACTGGACCTGCTTTATTTATTTATTTACTTATTTTAATTATTGGGACCAATTTATGTCTGAAAATATTTTAAAACTAGCATGCCTAATAAACTCCCATCAAATTCTGATCACAGATGAACACTGCTGCTAGCTCCTTTACATTTTCTGCATTTACTAATTTTTTTCATTATTACATTTCACATAAATCAAGAGAGTAATAAGTAACCAGAATACAAAAGCTGGACACTGTTCATAAATGGTTGTATCATTAGTCTCATCCTCCTTCCCTCCACAGAAGTGCCCTCAAGAAAATGTGACTGTAGCTGGTACTGCTAATTAACCGTATGCCATTACAATTTCCAAAATATGTCTTGTAATATTTATAACTCTGATTGCAGGGTATATCCAGTGCTGTATGAAAGAAGAAGTAATTCCTATGAATAATTTCTACTAGAATTAATGATTTCTAACATCAGAGTTCACATTAAGTGCACATGTGCCTTGATTTCACTTAAGCAAGTGTACCATGTTTGCTGTGAGGTCTAAAGAAAAATGCTCTCGTGGGTGTGTCCCACTGTAGATGGCCACAAGATTAGTCAGGCATGATTCCCCCTCTGTGAATCCATGTTGGCTTTTGATAGATTGCACTGCATCTGGAGTTATCTGTATTTAGGCTTTCCCTTCTTTCCCTTCTACTTCTGAGCAAGAAGGAAGAAAGGTCTTCTTTCTTGCTCAGAAGTATTCAATAAAATAATGAGATTTCTGCATAAACTACATCATTGTACAGTGCATGGAGACTGGATGTAGGATACATTGAGGATATTACTTGTAGGCAAAATATCATGCAAAGTGCTTCAAAGCATGTTCCTATGGAAGGTATAATAAATTGCTAAGGCTCATAGGTTATCACAGAAAACAAGGTGTTACCCAGATGACCTTGATTGAGTCAGTATGCACAGAGGATGCATTATTAATTCCGAGTGTCAGGCTTGCTATTTCTGTTAGGCAAATCTTAGGTAAAAATACATCTACTTTGTTCAGATCTGAAAAAAAGTTTAATAATTTGTTAATTTCTATGTAATGATCATATGCAGTGATAATAAGCTGAATATTAATTGAAAATCTTTGAATGAACAACGAAATGTTCATTCTGAGGCCAGAAGGTGATTTTTTTTTATTAAATCAGCAGTTAAGAATTTGATCATGAACAAGAAGGTCAGATGTCCTTTGACATGCTGAAATATTATGCTAGATAAGGTATCAGTACTATTCTGATCTCATTTTCTTTATTTCTCGAATTCCTATCATCACAGTAACACAGGCACAAAAGGAAGAGATTGAGCTTAACCACACTGCAATTTGGAAACTATGCTTTTCAGTTTTGTAAAGTACAAAATATTCTGGTTTCTTTTCCCCAAGGGCCTCTAGCATCTCTTTGAATCTGAGTACAGTACACAATTAAAAGCTCTGCTTCTTAATAACATTGTTTGCATGTTTAAAAAAAAATCTAGGTTCACGTGCTTTGTTGAATGTGAGATTTTCACTCGGCTTTCTGTTTAAAAAGTAATCTCAGAGTTCTAAAATCAAGCAATATTTCTGCATGATTTGTAAAGGATGATGAGTTGTGTTTGGCTGCAGCACAAGGAGTAGCCTCCCTTTATACCTCTCCAGGAACAAAGGAAAAACCATTCTGCAGAGAGATGGACAAAAATGCAAAGCTGTCACTACATTTTCTAAAGAATGTATTCACTTGCTAAAGCTCTGAACAAACTGTTCTGGTATGCAAATGGCTGAAAATCTACTTGAAATGCTTTAGCAAAATGCTATTAACCCTTATTATCAGAGGCATTATAATCACACATCAAGTGAGAATTGGGCTACAATGTAACACTTTTATATTATTGCTCAATTACAAGTTCAGTAGAAAGATCACCACCCCCAACATATTTTTCAAGCAATCTTTTCCTTATCTACTTGTCATTGAGATCATTGAAATGATTGAAGAACCATTAGTATATTTTTCAGTGTAAATATCATTCTGTGCTGTTTAAGCATTTTAATATACAATGATGGTAAGTCATTCCACACAAAATCTTATAGATTATTAATTTCAAGCTGTATTTAAAACATTTTTCATTTGTGTTCTTCTGGATACAAGTATTTACATTTTAATTTTTTTATAATAATTGTTCATAAAATAGATTTTTTTGGCAATAACACATTAATAACCATGTTTTTTTTCCTGCAATTAAGGAGCAAAGGACAGCCTAAAAAAGTATTTTATTCATAATTTTTTCATTTGCAGATCTGTTTGATTGATTTGCTTTACTCATTAATTTGAAAACTCATTTACATATGAACAATACATTCCTTTCTTAGGAAATTATACTAATTTTTGAAGAATACCTCATTAGCTACATTGATATTCTTTCTGACAATAACTAGTCTTGAATTAACTACAATATAGAAAAATAATACCTTAGTTTTGAAAGATGTATTAATTTCACCCATCTCCCCTCGATGATAATACTCTTTCAAATGTAAATCTTTAAACTTTTCGGGTAGTTAAGAGTAAGATGTCTGTGTAGAATGTTTGAAAATACTGTAAGTTCTATGAAAGACTTCTGGTTAACACTGATGGCTCCCTTTCCTAGTTTCCTGGTTTCCCATTTGGAGTTGTCATCTGGCTGAAGGAGAGAGCCAAAAGGCACAGCCACCTATGCTTTCTGCTCCTGTCTATTCATAAAATGCTGCTTTCTCCTGTTTGTCTGAATTAAGCTCATGGAAGATGCTGCTGGTCACTGGGAAAAATGTTATAAATCTTATTTCTAGACTTAGCACATTTAGACTTTACAAACATGCTATAATTTTCTGTGTTGTTGATAATAAGTTTTCAGTTAAAGAATGCAGAAAGGAAATTTTAGCCTGAAGAGTTTTTAGACATTTCTAAGGCTGCCTTCCATGTATATTTTTAAAGATAACTTTAAATACATACCTTTAGGTCTTTCATCTAAATAAAGGACCAAACAGAAATTTTTTCAGAATTCTTGCAGGAAGTATGAGCTCTTAATTTTTATGCCAGACTGTTTTCTGAGGCAAAAGACAGGGACCATTAACATAGTTGTATGTTCTATATCTCTAATGCAAGTAAAATGAAAAAGAAAACCTATCATAAAATAGAAGTGCCTATCAAAGCTTCATGAGAATATTTGACAGGCAATTTAGCTGTCTAGCAGTAGAGTATTTACTGCAGGCAGAAAGGACATGTGTCTTTAAAATTTTTGGATTCCTCTTGTGTGAAGCTATACACTATAATTAAATGTAACTGTGTTATCATATTGTAATATGATTGTAGTGAATGAGGTATAGAGGGAACCTAAAAACTTCCTCTATATAGTACTTTAAAATATTTCAGTGTTTCTGAAATAAAGTTAGCTTGAATCAGTAGTTTTAACATAGGTATACTAATCATATTTAAAAACATCAGAACTGAAGTGACTTTACACCTTTAATAACAAAGAATTGAGTTTTTTTTTAATTAAGTTTTTAAAAAGCTGGAAAACTATTTGTCATAATCTTTCTGTTTTATATCTCTGCACGTTCCATGTTCCAGACAGAAGCCATCATGAAAGGCTACTGTTACTGTACTCTTGGCCCAACTCAGAAAGAACTAAGTTTCGGTGAGGACGTGTTTTCTTACCAATTTGTAATCTTGACTGTTAGACATCCATATTTCACAGAGAAAGTTCTATTACTGAAATATCAGAACTATCAGAACGAGCCACNTCTACTGAATATCTTTTTAGAAGATTTTTTTTTCTGTGATAGAAAACTTTCAAAGATCTGCATCACTCTAGGGGGCTAAGGCTGGCTGTGGTGACTTGCTGAAACAGCATTCCTGTTCACTAGGAAATAAAACAAGTTTCTTCAAATGTTCTTGAGAACATCTCTGAAATTCCTCCTTTCCTGGCTGATGACTCTCCTCAGTTCTGGATCAGTTGATGAATCCAGAATTGTGGGTGAAATCAGTGCAGAGGTGAGCAGTGATGGGAGGCTGAGTATGTCTTTGCTACACAAGAAAGTAGAGATGTGGAAACTGTTCTACTGTTGGACAAGGAATTAGGATTCTAGGTAGGATGCTGTAGCTACAGGAAGGAAAAATGCAGCCTGAATATGGAAGATATAAAGCAAGCAATAGCTGCCTTCAGGACCCTAGAGAAAGAGATATGTATATTTATCACATATTTATTACTGTGCATTTATAGAAGCTACCTTTAAAAACACAGAGACCTAGGGCACAGCTGTTGTACAGTGCTGATTTGAATGAATTAGTCCAAGTTTTAGCCAGTCTTGCAGTGGCTTCCCACACATATTCATATATATAAACACCCTGTACCACAGCTCACAATTAATGGTTATTTACAGTTTATTGTATTCATCATTAAATACATCACAACTTCATATTTTATTTACAAATGTGTTTCACATAATATAATTAATGGCTGATGCAATGTTATACATTTAATTAACAAAGCAGGGATACACAACTGTGCTACATCAAAGCTACATATAAAGAAAAAGAAATCTTTAAAATGTAGTTCATGTCAGGGTCAAAAGAATGTTTAATTCTCCTGGTTCTGGAAATAATTTTTCATCCAAGATGGGTAATTCAAAAATAATTAAATCCCTTTTAGATTGCCTGCAGGCAATTTTATTATTTAACTTTATTATTTTTGTAACTGCATGGACTCTAAGTCAGCGTGATGGATCTGTAATTGTTTTCCCTTCTTTATCTGCCATGTTTAGTTTTTTGCCTCTCTCCTCTCTACAGCAGTCATTGTCTTAATTTTGTTTTTTGCTCCAAGCATGCTGCTGGTACACAACAAACAATAAACACTAATTACAGTCATCAGCCACATTCTATAATCCTTAGGGCTTGATGTAAAACCTGCCAGAGCTGAGAGGTATCCCTCACACATGGCGTGATAGTTAAAGCTCCGCAGTTGGAGCTAGGATGCTGTGATTCTTACCATAGTCCTAGGGCTGACCTACTGCACGAATTTATGTATTGCAGGCAAATGCATGTGCAGTTTTGCTTACTGATATGGCAAGCTCTCCAAGGCAAGTGTTATCATTCAGACTAAGTTAGTCAAGTCTAAAGAACAGCTGTGAGAAAGGGGTTTGGTGACAATGTGCCTTAGCAGGATGTTATTGAGACCTTGTGGAGAAATAGCTTTAAAAAATAGTGTCTGTTTCTTAATCTACTGGTGCTGAATCAGAGAGGCTTTGTGATGAGAAAGGCCTTTGTGATGGCAAAAGCCTAAAGCAATTAGCAATCAATAACACACACAGTCATATCAGCTTGTTACATGCTCAGTTCTAAAAATTCAGGACTGGTCACAATGGTATTCTCACCTGATGAATTTAGCAGGCTGAAATATCATTTTTTATTAGTGATAAAATTTTACCACATGAAATTTTTAATGCTTTTTCTCTATGTAGTTTTCACTTGTTTTGGTATTTTAATATAGTCATGTTTGGTTTTATAGTTCTGTTATTTTAACCAGAAATGGAGAAGGTTAGAAATGTTTTATTAAGCTACATACCTTTATTTCAGGGACATTTCTTTCCATGCACATTAGGCTGATACCTCTTCTCTTGAGAAACCTCCTCCCTATGATTTTTTTTTTCTTTTTTCAGCTGTCCACCTATTAAAAATCTATGGCCAGATTTTATAAAGTTTGAATTCCAACCTCACAGAGTTGTTGCTTAGGTAGAGATTAGAAAAGAATATGGAACAATGGAACACAAGCCTCTTTCTGCCCCATATTTATAGCCAATTTTTCCTATTTCTCTCAGGTTTTAGGAAAAAAAAACATTCTAAAAGTCAGGAAGTTGATATAATCAGGAAGTTGATTTCAGAAACCAGCCACTGTTATTAAATAACTCTTCACCCAATGCAAATTGGTAACTTTGTTCCTCAACAATGTTGATTATGATCATGGTATTCATGATACATGAATTTATGATTAATGATACATTCAGATTTATTACCAGTTTAGAATGATACTGCAGCTTGCCTAGTGTTAACATTTGGGAATACAGATGTCTTATAGTGTTCTTCTTTAGGTAAAGTTTTGCTCCAAACACTGTGTTGACTCAATACTTTAAATGGCAATGGCAGTATTATTATCGCATTTAAAAAGAGGCATAATGTGATGTTTAATAAAAACCTGATGCATATGTAGCAGTTTGTCAGGAGGCATGATACTGCTGTGGAAATTCAAGGAATTGTGTAGAGAGCCTTCTGTAATTTGGAAGCTTTAGTTCCATTGTTAGCACCTCTCTCAGAACACCCTAACTGAAATACATTTCTCATCTTGGTACAGAAATCACAGGTGAAAACAGTTTGTTTCCTGTATCATGTGGGGATCAGTACTGACTCAGGAAATACCAATTCAGAACTTTTTTCTCCTCCAAGTCCCAGACAGTTTTTTCCAGCCTGCTGGAAGCTTTCTGGGGAAGTGGTCTCTCATGCTTTCTGCATTGCCTGGATCCAGTGCTTCCAGCTGCCAGCTCTGGAGCTGATGTAGTAGCCCTGTATTTGAGCAGCTGCAGTATTGGGTAAGTTGACTTACAGAGTGAAAGGACACCCAAGCTTCTGGCAGAACTGCCAGGTGGCCTCACAGGAGGTGGGCACAAGGTTTCAGCACTGCAACTCAGGAATTGTCCATTTCACCAGAGCAACAACCCTTCAGTTGCTGCAATCACTTTGATTTTAATGAAGGTTTGGCTCCTGTCAACAGCCAGCATAGAAGCCCTGAGGTCACAGCTGGACAGTTTTCTAGATAGCACTTATCTGAAACTGAAATCAGCCCGTGATCTGAAATAGTGCAATTATGCTCCAGTTTTGGGCAATGTCGCAATATATATATTTAATTTAAAAACATCTGTTTCTATTGACTTGTCTCAGAAACCTCCAAAACTGCCTTTGTTAAAGTAGAGCTAGAAAAAAAAAATCAAACCTGGAGAAATTATGTGTTTTGCATAGAACAAGTTGAGAGAAGCCAATATACTAGTTTGTTTGGAAATCTTTTAGGCAAATTTCTCTGTTGAGACTCAGGGAAGTGGCCTAACCAGGCTGGTTATGGAGTCCAACTTAGTTCCCAGAGACATTTGAAATGAGAGAGGTTATTTTTTTCAATATTCCCGCAGGTTCTTTACACCATTTCTGTAGTAGGTGTGTGACACAATGCTAAAATGTGGCATAAGCAGCTTGAAGCATAGTCTGTTTAGGTTTTTTTTTACATCAGAATTACTAAATTGGGCCGCTAACAGTTGGGAGCATCCAAGTAGGAAGCTGAGTCAAAAAAATCACGCAAAAAATAGAAACATGAAATTACAAGGTATACACAGTATCACAAAAAGAAGTTGCATAGTCATCAGTATTGTGAGGAAATCAGAAGAAAACACAAATATTATTTTGTCAGAAATAGTAAAAAAATATATTTTATTTGATTTTTTTTTAAGTTTTTACAAAAAAAAATTGCTGTGGGGCCATTATTGTACTTCCTTCCCCTCTGCCTTGTTCTTGGTATGTTTTGCCCAACAATGTTTTCTATAATTGCACATATGGTTGGAGTTTTTTGTGTGAGAAAATTTTACAATTAAATGCAACAAATGAGGGTTTGTTTTAATTTTCAAGAGTTCTGACTTTAGATTGATTATTTATCAATTGTGAGACCAAATATATTGAAGCTGTTTTGTTTTACTGTGGTAAACTAGCTTTAACAGTTAAATATGCATTCCTTTTAAAAACAAATAATTTGTTGCCATTAAAAAAGAGTGGCACTTCAAAAAGAATTTCCAAAGAAAACAATTCAAGGGGAAAATTAGAAGTTTTAATTTCAAGAAAGAGTGGAGAATTAGCATAAGTAGATGATTGTAGGTTTGTTCAGGTATTAATAGTGTCTAATGCTGCTACTTATTATTTTGCTCTAGAATCATAGAATGCTTTGGGATTTAAAAGCGTTCTTTGAGATCATCAAGTACATCAAGATTCCTGCCATGGGCAGGGACACCTTTCACTAAACCAGATTGCCCTAAGTCCATTCCAACCTGGCCTTGAATATTTCCAGGAACAGGGCATCCACAACTTCCCTGGGCAACCACCCAGGATCCTCAGAGTAAAGAACAATTTCTAATATCTGTTCTAGACTTATCCCCTTTCAATTTAAAGCCATTTCTCTTGTCCTGTCAATGCATGCCCTTGGAAAAATGTCCTCTCCTGCCTTCCTAAAAGTCCACTTCAGGTACTGGAAGGAAGCTATAAGGCCTCCCCAAAGTCTTTTCTTCTTCAGGTTGAACAATGCCAATTCTCTCAGCCTGCCTTTGTAGAACATGTGCTTCAGCCCTCTGGTCATCTTTGTGGGCCTCCTCTCCATGTTCTTCTTATATTGGAGGTCCCAGAGCTGGATGCAGTGGTCCAGATGGGATCTCACCAGAGCAGGGTTGCAGAATCCCCTCCCGCGCCCTGATGGTCACTCTACTTTGGCTGCAGCCCAGAGTACACTTGGCTTTCTGGGCTGCAAATGAACATTGCTGGGTCATGTCTAGCTTCTCATCCACCAGCATTACCAAGACCTTGTTCTCAAGGCTGTTCTCAATCCTTTCATCCCCTAGCCTGTATTTATGCTCAGAATTGCCCCAAAATAAGCGCAGGACCTTGTGCTTGGCCTTATTGAACCTCATGAGTTTTGCATGGGCCCACCTTTCCAACTTGTCCAGGTCCCTCTGGATTTGTCTTGGAGTGACAGTCTCCTCTGAATTTGTCTCAAACCAAAACAGGATTGCATCCCTTCCCTCCAGCATGTTGATGGCCCCATAGAGCTTGGTGTTGTCAGTGAACCTGCTGAGGATGCCCCCGGTCCCACTGTCCATGTCACTAACAAGATGTTGAACAGCACAGGTCTGCACAACTGACCCCCAGAGAAAGCCAGCTGTCACTGGGCTCCACTTGGACATGAGCTGCTGACCACAGTTCTTCTGTGCAAGCATCCAGACAATTTCTTATACACTAAGTAGTCCACCCATTATATCCCTCTCTCTTCAGTTTAGATACAAGGATGTTATCTGGGATGGTGTCAAATAGTTTATACAAGTCAAAGTAGATGGCAGCAGTTGCTCTTCTCTTATTCACCAGAGTTGTAAGCCTGTTGTAGAAGTCTCTCAGATTTGTCAGGCATGATTTGCCTTTAGTGAAGCCATATTGGCTGTCATAAATAACCTCCTTATCTTCCATGTGTCTTAGTAGTTTCCAGAAGGATCTGCTCCATGATCTTGCTGGGCCACCAAGGTCATATCGTATAGAAAAATAGGTCTTACCATATAGCACATAGGTCATATGATATCCCAGTATCATGGGAATGTTTGTTAGCAGAATAAGGGCATATGCAGTAGCAGAAAATGAAAGATTAAATCTTCTTTGGAAAGTCTGATACTTATTTTTGGTAAAAACTTTTATATTTTCCCACTCATGTGATGGCTGGGCTACCAGGAAATGCAAAAGTAGACTTATGGCACATTTTGTTCCCCTTATTTCATCTAGCACACAGATATTCCACTTGTTAAAATAGAAACAGTAGCCAGTCATCACTGCTCACAAAATCTTGTTGTAAAGTGCTTAAGGGCGTTGAGTAAAAAACAGAATATTTATTTGAACAGCCTAGAAAAAGTGGATTGGTGTGAGAAGGAAGTAGAACGGAGTGTTCAGAGAGTTGTTATTTTTAATATTGTGCTTGAAAAATATTTGTTCATACATACTAAAATTAATCAAAATAGTGCTTGAAGTTTGATGAAACTTTCACACCTCTTTGAAATCTTTTTTTTTTGCCTGTCCTCCTTTGACAGTCTGCTACTAGTTGTTAAATTGAAAGAGGAATATATTACAAAGTCTTTCTTTGTAGACTATCATGCAGAAATTCTTTTCTACTTCTTTCTACTTCTAGTCAAAATCCATTCTTCATTTCTTAGAAATACTGTTTTCACACACTAGAATGCAACCAGTTTTATATACAGATTTCTTTGAAAAAATCTAGTATACACAATTACTACATGTTCAACCTAGGCTTACTGAACTCAGTCTTTCCATTTAGGATGGTTTTAAGAGAAACTCCGCCTTATATATATATATATATAAGGAAGAATATATATATATATGAAAATAAGAAATGCAGCAAATAATAGTATATCTGTAAAGAATAAACATGAATGGCTTATTCATACATTATATCATGGATACTTTGTTGTTTTGGAGGTTTTCGTTAGTTTGGTTGTGGCTTTTTGTTTATTTGCTTTGCTCTTTTTTTTGTTTGTTTGCTTTTTTGAATTGTTTGGAGTTTTTTGAGTAGGACTTTGGATAAAGCATAAAACAATGCTTAGAGCCTTGGAAATGATAGTGAACCAAATAATTCAGGGTTGTGAAAGTAATTGAGACTTCTTAACACAAACGGTATCTCTGTACATTCATATGTATAGACTGATATAAAGATATAAATCATATGGCTGTGCTTCAGCTTTTAAATTCGTGAAATATATGACACATTAATTCTCTCCAATGTTCCTTCCTTAATTTCAGTGAGTTGAAGGAGGCTTCTTGATATACCTGAAATTGTTAAAAAATTAAATGAAAATTGAGTAAATCCAAAATATTATATCTTTTGTTATATCTTTCTTAGAGAGAAGAGCAGACAGAAGCAAGTTTGCTCCCACAAATCCAAAACGTTATTTCACAGGAATGAAAACATAAATATATTATTTGCTTCAGAGAATAGCTGCAGGGAGGCACTTGAGCATTACACTTTGCACCCAAGAGAAGACTATACAAGGAGAAGGAAGAAGCTCTCTGATAATGTGCTTGTCACAGCCTACTAACAGAATATAAAATATGAGTTTCCTGAAGCCTGTAATTTACACAACTCCTACCAAATTACATATGTACCTTTTTTTTACTCATCATGTTATGTCTATCCTTCCCCATGCCTTTTTTTTTTTTTTTTTTAAAGTCCAAAGGCAACAGTCCCCTCTTTCACTTAAAATTCCAGGGAGTTGCTGTGAAAATAGGCTTGCACTGGGGGAATATGACAAATTTATTTGTTTAATTGAGGACTAGGAACTTAATTCATTTTAGAGTCCAGCTGAGGCAGTACTGTTGGAAGACTTAAATTTGATTAAATATTTTGAGTGTTGGGTTAGTTCCACAACTTTCGCTGCTTTTCTAATGTTGAGATTTACTTATAGGCTTTCAAACAGAAAGAAACTTCTTCATAGGTCTCTTGGCCATGGTTAAATGTAAGACTGTTCTTGTATTGTGCAATATCCCTTCGTACATTCTGCTCTTATATTCTCCTGTACATAAAAGATAAGAAATTTAAGTTTTGCTTATTGGATGGGTTTTTTTTGTGTGATTTTATTCAGTCAAAGGGACAGTTCCATTTCTAAGTAAGAACTGTTTTCTATTTAAAGTCACGTCAAGCCTCTTCCCTGATAAGACTGTCAATTGTTTCCTACAAATTATTTTCAGAGACCTCCTCCTTAATTCTTAAATGTCTTCATTTATCCAGTTCTGCCGTGGGTTATGCCTTCTAGAATAAGGGTGCTTCCTTGACAACATTTGCTATAATGAGCTTTGACTGTTGGAGCTTAAAAGCAGTCAGGATCCCTCACACACTGGGCTGATCCTTTTAAGAATACTTTGTAAAGCTGAACACCCTGGTCATTTAAGGGGATGTAAGCTTTCAGTAAGATAATAATGCTTCTCTGAATATAAAGAGTGTAACCCTCTCCCCCAAATATACATTTCCCCTTGGTGCCTGATTAGTATTTTACATGCATTTTATCAAACTAGAGTGGAAAATACACTCAAAGATCTATTATGGTTATTGATTCTAGTGGAGCAGAATGCAGGGATACAAAATTGAGGGAACTTCAAAGATTGCAATTCAGATTTTGAGAAGATAATGGGAGGAGATGAATGCTTGTTATTGAATCTGTTCAGACTGGAAGAAGCAATTTTGTCCTTGTTCTCATTCCATCAATTCCACCTGCATTTATCTGGCAGAAGAAAAGCTCCCAGAACCGGACTTGTGCTTGCACTTGAGACCTTCGGTCTGTGCAGAGACTAAACGACTCTGCACTTTCTTCCTTCTGCAGCAGCAACACCACTAGATCATGAAATGAACTCCCTGGAGCTCTTTTCAAATGGCTGGCAAATCTGAATATTTGATTACACATTTTTGCAATATGGATATCCAGAACTGGGGTATTCTGAGTGATAGCTTCAATTAAAAGTCTGCAGGGTTTGTACTTTGTCTACTATACCTCTATATCCTATGAAATTTAACTGTCTTGGCTAAATGAGGCATAACTACACCTGACAATATTTCTTTGTGTGTGACAGAACCACTCTGTCCCAAAACTATGTTTTCCTAATGCTTATTATTTTGTCTTTCAGTAAAGGTTGCCATTATTTCTATTTCATTGTGAATTGAATTATGGTTGAATCCACAACTCCATGTATAGTGAATATCTTCAAATATTAATCCAGAATAAAGTTGTTTTAATATTTTATAGTTATTGGAGATTTTCTCTTCCAAATGGTATTGTTTTTCATTAGAAATACTTCTGAAAACTTATAAAGATGTTATTGTCTTACTGTGGGTCACTTACTTGTATTCTGAATTACCTCTGCCTGCCTGCACTTCCTATTATTTTGTTAACCTGGTACAGTGACACTGAAAGATTTTTTTTTTTGCTTTTCTCTCCCCTTAATAAAACTATATTTTCTAGAATCAACTTCCCAAACATATTAGTTGTACTTTTATGCTATAGCTTTCCACTTCAAGAACACTTCAGTTGCTCTGCAGTATCAAAGAGCATCCAATTAAATTAAGTTGGCATCAAGAAATATGTTGTGCTCCTGCAAAAGGAAACACTCACAACTTATGGAGAAATCTTAATGTCAATGATCACTTTGCTTACGTATTTATCCTAATTATAAAACATTTCCTTTTCTTAAAGTGAATCTTACGTAATACTCAAAAGTCTATTTAACATATCAAATTGAAGGCTTCTCTTCAATGTAAATTTCAAACTCTAATATGGAAAAACATAAAAGGAATCTACTTATGGAATTGGAAAATGTTTCAAGATAGATATTTTTAATTACCTCTTGGTCCCTTTAAATATTTGACTTTATTATATATCTTAAGTCATATTCTCTTGCCTAAGTGCAACTTCTAATGTTTTTTCTTTATTGCTCTCTTGGTTTCTGCAGTAATTGACAAGGTGACTAAAGTTTAAGACTTTTGTATAGGAAGAGTTTGGAGGGATGTGCTGAAAAGAGCTATAATAATTGATGGGGAAGATAAACTTGTATGGAGAATTATTGTTTAAAAATGGACAAAATTACCTAGTTGTGTAAATAGTATTTAGGAGAAACATTGCATGATAAAATATAAAACAACTGTTTTTTCACTTGCCTGACTAGAAAATTTTAATTTTAAATGTAAAACAGAAACCACAGGTTTGTAAATGACGTTCCATCTCACTAGAATTATGCTCTATTCATTAGAATCTATACTCAGAGAATGCCTTTTTTAATTTTGCTCTGTTTTGCAAGTTTCAGATTGCATTTTCTGAATCCCACAAGAAAGCTCTGATTCTGAAGTTCAAAAGATCACACTTATCTGAACCATTTCTTTTATTAATATGAAAGCCTGGATAATTGCGTAGCTCAAAGCAGTAGGCCTTGCAAAAAGTCAGAGACAAAACTCTTCTATAATCTACAAAGTATGCAGTAGTTAATGGGAGTGAAGTTCATCCAGGGTTTTTAGAAGAAAGACTCATTTAAAGAGTTTTCAGGTTGGTAACAGCTGCTTGCAAATAAGCCCCATAAAGGTATAGCCTTTGGATCACAGAAAGAAATGTTAGGGATGCTCATATATTTCAGAAGATCGGAAATTTAGAGGGCTAGTCAAAGAATCTGTAATGTTTTACCTTCAGCAGCCTTTCTCAGGGGGAAAGCCTTTGTGTCCAGTTTGTCAGTGTCTAGTCAGGTCTAAGAGTGGATCATTTGTGACCTCTTGATTTGCAGGGTCCCAAAAGAGTATAGGACATAAAACATCTATAAAAACATTACTGATTTTTGTGTTAGCAGCCTTGGATGTAGTGGTCAGCACCACAGCACTGGAAATTGTATTTTGTCTATATACTTCTAGGTTATCTGAGGCTTAAAAATAGAGGTGTGAACAGTACCCTAGGAAGTAATTTAACTCATTGAATTCCAGTAACATTTCACAAAAGCAATTGAAAGTCACTCTGTAGGTTTTTTCTTCCCCAAAATATCTACTAGTCAAATTATTGTAGACATTTAGAAATTTTTTGTTTCGAAATTACTTGACATATGTTATTTTGAATGACGGAAACAATGGCTGTATCAAGTAAAAATCTGCAGGAAGTCTGTTTGACATCCAATGATACTGAGGAATTTTGTTAAGGTACTGAATGATGGAATAGATGGTATATTTATTAAGATCAAGGCAGCAGAAAGATGGTTGGTATTGTCAGGTATGTTAAGGCCTGGGCTAAAATTCAAAATGAGCTTGCACTTAATTTTATTGTTTGAAGGTTTGAATTTTGTTTGTTTATTTGTTTATTGTGTGGATTTTTTGTTTGGTTGGTTGTTGGGGTTTTTTCAAAGGTCTCTAATTTGCCAGTTCATTAAGTAAGAATATTGTTAAGAAAGAGGTTGAAAGAGCTACAAAGGACCACAAGCTGGATATGACATAATAAATCATGCTGATATTTGCTTTATATGCAAAAGGCAGCACTTCCATTTATGAAGGAAATGCAGTAATCCTTCATTTGACTCAGCAGTGCTCAGGCTAAGTCTGTTCTAGTAAACCAAGTATGAGAGAATGGCTCATAGCACATCATTATACCATTTCCTGCCCTTCAAAAAATAAAGTCTGGATCTAGAACACCTGCTGGGCATTGTTCCTTTTGTGTCTTTCAGAACTGTTTTGGAAAATACAAAATTTGTACTTGTCAAACTATGAAAGCTGTACTGACAACTTATATGTGCAAGAAACTGAGTTTCACAGCCTGAAAGTGGTCAAATGGAAGTATTTATTTTACTAATACAAACATAAGTATGGACTGCTTTGAATAAATTGCTATTATTCATCCTAAGGAAGAGTCCTTCCATCTCCCTTCCTTCTTTCCTGCCAGTGCCTAAGTGTTTTTCAAACAAGTACAAATATTGCACTGTTTTGATGCAAACAATTGGCGAAGTTTCTATGGTGCTAAGTCAAACAGGACAAGAGGTATTGAGACTATATTTTAGCTAGGAATCTTTGGATGAAACATGAAGGAATCATTATATTAGCTTTCTTGCTTTGGTTTTCTGTGATTGTCTTGAAACACTTGAACATAGCTGAATGTATTTATGAAAAATCATATTTTACATTTGTTTATACTCTATTATAAAGAGAAATAAGTCTCCTCTATTTTTAGAGCTCATTTATTTGCGATTAAAATTTATTTTTAATGCAACCATGCCTGATTTTGCATATACAAAAAAATTATCCTTCTCTAGTTTTTCCCAGTTACTTGTTAACTGACTGTTTATTCAGACATAATAATACAGCAATTCTTACTGAGTTTCATACACTATAGACATTTTTTCACCTTGTTTTCATACACTGCTGTCTAGGAATATTTATACTGTATTTATTAGCTGTATCCTGGTATACAGCTGTTTTTTTTATTTATTATTAAAACAATTGCATTGAAGGCAGGCTTCCAAAATACAAAGTTTTTTGCTATTCCAAAATAGAAAAATGTGTGAATAGATTAGGTGTGCTATCTTCCTGTTTGTTTTTGTTCAAGTCTGGCTGTGAAAAAAAAAAAAAAATAGCAGGTTGACCTCGTATCTTCCATACTGCTCTTCATAAAACTATTAAATTATAAAAACAAGTCCCAGTGCTGATCTTTGTGGTACTCTACTCAGTGTCGCACTTCAATTTTCATCAAAGTCAAAATCACAATCATAACAGAATTAAAACTTCTTTCTTATGAAATGTGAAGCAACTGTGTTGAAAAAGAGCTGACTTAAAATCTTGTTCATAATATATTCACTTTCTTCACTACAAAGCTGGTCTGAAATCCTGCATCTGCTGACGAGCTGATTGTTTCAACAACAGGTTACATAGCTTCTGTGAATTTCCACTTATCAAGTGCTATGAGAATCAAACTCTAGTTTGGTTTAAACTGTGATCAAGTGTCTCAGGTATTTTTCAGCTTTTATGACTTCAAAGGTAAAATTTTAATGAATATTTTAAAAAATATTTTTACAATAATTAAGATTTCCCCCATAACTTACTTTGTGAATCAGCAGTATATTCATGTGGTTACTATTGTGTTCTTTACATTTCCTATGTAGTATGGAAATACAAATTGTGCTGGTTTGATGAATTATTTGTTGCTTTATTTCAAAGTTTCTTTTCTAGGGATAAAAATCATACTCAGTGTAGATCGTGGGAAAACCATATTTATTATTTTAACTTTGTTTTCCAAGTATTTTTGTATATTTTATATATTTGTAAATGTATGTTTTACATATATAAGTATTCTTATGTCTATTACTTTTAGCTCATGTGAGTCTCTACACTTCTTTTCTATAACATAAAATGTTGTATTTGCATTATCAATAAAAATTTTTAAAGTGTTTTCTGAGCTTCAATCCCTTTTGAATTTTGATATATTGCCCGGCTTGTCATTATTGAAACTTCTAGCTTCTGCTCACCAAGAATTGCTTATAGGTTAATTTTACATTCTAAGATACCAAATTCCCTTTCATCAAGTCAAGAAAAAATTTTTTGAGAAGATCAAGCTGAAATTCTCTCATAGTTCCCCTATTATCATGTTTCTTTCCATTATTTTTTAAAGAACATGTTTTCCCCCTCTATATCTTGCGATAGCATAGACATTCTAATGACTTAAGGTTAGAGTATTCTATATGTATATCAAAAGAAATGGGTTAAAACTCAAAATTTGTACTTATAAAAATTAGTACATATAGCTATCTGACATTCAAACAGATGTACTAATAAAGTGGAAAAAATTGAATGCACAGGTTTGTTTTACTTTAATAAAGAAACCCCTTGTATTATGTTGTATTATGGCATTATTCACAGCAATAAGGTGATATTTTCATTTTCATTTAATTTACTTATTTATTTCTCTCCAGTCATTTTCTAGCTTTCAGTCTGGCAGACTTCCAAGTTTTCAGTTTAGTAATTCTTTTTCTCCCAATTATTAATAAATCATAATAATC